>JAAGEH010000024.1:4703505-4870299 GCA_011751065.1 Lasiurus cinereus
TCAACAAGTGAATCTAAAAATTAAGTGAATTAAAAATCTGATCAACAGAATAAACTGGTGAATATAATAGAATCAGGAGCACAGAAAGGGAGTAGACTGATAATTCTCAGGAGGACAAAAATCATAAAGCATCAAACAGACTGTGAAATTACAGCAGAAAGATTAAAGTTAGGTGAGGTAAATAAGTGATCAATCAAAGGACTTGTATGCATGCTTATAAACATAACCAATGATCACAGACACTGGGGGGTCGGGGTACGCCTGGGAGGGAGGGGGGCAATGGGGAGATATGTATAAAAAAATTAATAAAAATTAATGAAAAAAAGAATCAAAGAATCAACCAATGAATGCCTGAATAAGGTGAACACACACACAAAAAAAACTATAGGACACTGAAAAAAGAGATATAGGAAGATGTAAACAGATGGAAGAAAATACCGTGTTCATGGATTAGTAGAATCAACATCATCAAACCATACTACCTAAAGCAATCTATAGATTCAATGCACTACCCATTAAAATGCCAATGGCATATTTCACAGACCTAGAACAAACTCTCCAAAAATTCATCTGGAATAAAAAAAAAAAAGACCCTGAATAGCCACAGCAATCCTGAGAAAGAAGAACAAAGTAGCTGTATTACAAAGCCACTGTTATCAAAACAGACTGGTACTGGCATAAGAACAGACATGTAGACCAATGGAATAGAATAGAGAATCCAAATATTGATCCAAACCACTATGCTCAATTAATATTTGACAAAAGAGGCATGAACATACCATGGAATCAAGATAGTCTCTTCAATAAATGGTGGTGAAAAAATTGGACAGATACATGCAAAAAATGAAACTAGATTACCAACTTACACCATACACAAAAATAAACTCAAAATGGATACAGGAGTTAAACATAAGACAGGAAATCATAAAAATACTAGAGAAATCCACAGGCAGCGAAATCTCAGACATATGCCAAAGGAACTTCTTCACTGATACTGCTCCTAGGGCAATGGAAACTAAAGAGAAAATAAACAAACGGGACTACATCAAAATAAAAAGTTTTTGCACAGCAAAAGAAACCATCAACAAAATAATAAGAAAGCCCGCTGTATGGGAGAACATATTTGCCAGTGTTATCACTAATAAGGGTTTAATCTCCAACATTTACAGGAACTCATACAACTCAACAAAAGGAAGATAAACAATCCAATCAAGAAATGGGCAACGGATCTAGATAGAAACTTTTTGAGAGAAGACAGAAGGAAGGCCAAGAGACAATTGAAAACATGCTCAAAGTCACTAATTATCCGAGAGATGCAAATCAAAATGACAATTCGGTACCATCTCATACCTGTCAGAATGGCTATAATCAACAAATGAATAAATGACAAATGTTGGTGAGGAAAAAGGAACCCTCGTGCACTGCTGGTGGGAATGCAGATCGGTGCAGCCACTGTGGAGAACAGTATGGAGTTTCCTCAAAAAACTAAAAATAGAACTCCCATCTGACCCAGTAATACCACTTTCTAAGAATATATCCTAAGAAGCTAGAAACATCTATCAGAAAGGATATATACACCCCTATTTTCATAGCAGCACAATTTACCATAGCTAAGATTTGGAAACAGCCTAAGTGCCCAAAAGCAGATGAGTGGATTAAAAAACTGTGGTACATCTACAGAATGGAATACTAAGCTGCACTAAAAAAGAAGGAATTCCTACCATTTGTAATAACATGGATGGAACTGGAGAGCATTATGCTAAGTGAAATAAGCCAGTCAGAGAAAGATGATCTTACTCATTTGTGGAATATAATGAACAACATAAACTGATGAACAAAAACAGTTCCAGAGACAGAGAAACATTGATCAGACCATCAAACCTCAGAGGGAAGGTAGGGGAGGGTGGAGGTAAGAGGGAGAGATCAATCAAAGGACTTGTATGCATGCATATGAGCCTAACCGATGGACATAGACAACAGGGGGATGAGGGCATGCATGGGGTCAAGGGAGAAGGGGGTAATGGGGGAATAAGGACACATATGTAACACCTTAATCAATAAATTTTTTTAAAAGGGGTAAATTTTTGGAGATGACTATAACCTTGATTATGTCCAAACTCATCAAATTGTGTGCATTATATGGTGCTGCATACCAATTATTGCTCACAAAAGCTGGAGTCAGGAGCACTGGCACACACAGTAGGTGAAGCCTGGCTGGTGTGCTAACTATAGGCTCTCCCAGGCCACAAAGCCCTGCCCATTGCCTTTGCCAATGTCTTCAGTGTGTGCTTTCTTACCACAGCCAATTCCAAGATGCAGTGCGACATTACTCAAGGAAGTTAGGGAGAGATGAGCACAGTTGGCTCTCACATGTTGATATAAGACAACTCTAGCACAGTCCTGGGAGAACCAGCATTTCCCATAGCAACAGCCAAACTGTTTTGCTACAGACCTAGGATCTTACAATTTTATGTGACTTTCACACTACTTTTGTGGTGTGTCAATTTAAACCTATTACCGTTAAAAACAAAGGATTTACTCTCAAAAACTTTGATTTCATACTATAGAAAGGTATATCTTATTTATAATTTGTTATCTCTCTCCTCCCCTCACCCAAATCACACCAATACGCACCCTTGGGACCAAGTGAAAACCTATTTAAAAAGACCTCATGGTCAACTTAACAGTGATGAATAGCTCTTGTTCTGTCTGGCCAGCACAGACAAGAGCTAATAGCACTTCATTGTCCTTTAAGCAATCATGCCTTACCCCATCCCGAGTCCTCAGCACCTAAAATTTCCTGGCTCTACCAGTTAGCACATGACACAGGTCTGGCCAATCAGAATCTTCCATTCTCCTGGAGAAGGGACCAGGCCCCAAGAAGCTAATGACACTCTTTGCTAAAAACTGTTGAAAAAGAAAACCTGTTCCCACTGGACTACTGAGGAGGCCAGGAGCCACTGGTGGCCGTCTCCACCAGAAGGAAAGACCCTTCTAGAATGAAGCCAACACATACACAAATGAGAGAGAAATGGAGAAAAACTGAGTCAGAGAGCATCATCTGAGCTTTCAGCTCCTGCTCTGCCTGAGGACACTTCCAGCCTTTTACATGAGCCCACCACACCCCCTTTTTAACTGAAGTTCCTTTGACTTGGGATTCCAGTCACTTGTGTCCAAGATATTGTTGGCTGACTTATAGATCTGAGACAAAATGAGTTGGACTTTAGTACACACCCATCCAGCTTTGGCGCCTGGAGCCTAAATAGAGTTCAGTGTAGAAGAATAGTTTATTGGAGCCCATCCCTCCGTGGGGGCTGAGATTGAACACCAGGAAGAACTGGTCTTTTCAAGCTGGCCAGACGCACAAAGAAGGTCACTTCAGGATTCGGATGCTCATCTTCTGCTCAATGTTCATCTTCTCCAGGGACTGGTGGAGATGGGTGGTAATGAAGAGAACTTGAACTCCAGCCCTCTATTCTTCCAACTTCCTCTCCCATCCCCAAGGCCCCCAGGGAATCCCTCTTTTTCTGCCCTCCTCCTTTAGGCTTCATTTCCCACGTCCATCTGTCCTAGGAACTCATACTTCCAACTCCTCGGCCCCAAGGGCATTCTGACCTTGGTGAACTCCAGGAAGGACACAGACCCATCCCCATCTTCATCGGCCTCCTGCACCGTGCGGTCAGTAATGCTTTCCAACTGCTCTTCTGTCACCTGTACCCCAACCATTAGTCGGAGTACCTGGAAGGTGGAGGAAGAAATGGCCATAAAGACTAATAGCACCCTCCCCCTACCTTGTCCATATCACCCCAAAAGTTACAAACTTATTAACAATTTCATAACCCACCCTTCATCCTTTGTTCACCCCATCCCCACCATATCCACCAATAGTTTCCCCTACTGCTTCTCAGTGTAAACCTTCATAATCCTTCATTCACCTCAACAGTATGCCCAAGTCCATTACTCAACTGCAGTCTCAGAACCCAGCCTCCACCCCATCCTCCACCTCATCAGTTAGCCATTCCCAAATCCCCACTTCATTATGTGTATCCCAGTTTTTCTATCTCAGCACCATTGCCATTTGGGATCAGATAACTCCTTGCTGGGGGAGAAGGGGCTGTCCTTTGTAGTGTAATGTTTAGCAGCATTCCTGACTTCCACCCACTAGGTGCCAGTCCCACCATCCCGCTCCCCAGTTGTGAGAACCAAAATGTCTCTAGATATTGGTGATGTCATTCAGGGGGCAAAATCATCCCCAGCTGAACCACTGATCTTTTCCCAACCTCATACCCAACTGCTTCCCCATCTCTCAACTAACCCACACTCCAATCCACCCATTCCCATTGCCCAGGCCACACTCCAATCATCCGCATCCGCAAACCACCCCCTACAACCATTCCATTCAACCACCCGCCCTGCACACATTACATCTCTGCTCTTGTGTCCTCCCAACCTGTAGCATCTCGTGCCTGGAGATCTTTCCATCTCGATCCAGGTCGTAGAGCTGAAATGCAACTGGAAAGAAAGTGAAGGGGAAAGGAAGGTGGGTTTCCCTTGGTTCTCATCCAGAAGATCAGGGAGGGGTGAGGAGGTCATAAGGGCTCACAAAGAGAGTGGGAAGTGCCTGGGGCCCTCGCTGGTGTGGCAAATCTGGGGCCAAACTTGGGGGGACCCTACCAACTCACAGCGAAGTTTGTTCATTCTGCTGTTGAGGGGTTCAGGTTCCTTGGGGTCCCGGGTTCCAGTGTCTTCATCATCTACAGGTCGGAAATGAGCCAAGACTCTGGCAAAGTCTGGGAAATCCACTCGCAGGCTCCTGGGAAGGTGAGGGAGGGGTGAAGCGGCGGCAATGATTGCCTTGGCCCTCCTTCTGCTCCCATCCCTAATCTCCCCCACCCGCCCTTCCTACTACTCACTCCCCACTTATTCTCCCCCACCCAATCTCCCCTCACCTATTCTCTCCCACCCAACCTCCCCCACCCAGTCTCCTCGCACAGTGCCACACAAGCTTTTCTCTCCATCTCCCCTCACCCATCAGGGAAGAAGCTATCTATAATGCGATCCCCCAGGGGGTTCACGGCCAGCGCTCCGATCTGCTGCAGGTCCACTCGGCTGGAAAGGAAGGTCAAAGTGAGGAGGGAGGGACGGTAGAGACGGAAGATGGAGGGTCAAGGGGGCACGGGGAGGTCACAGGTCACCCCCTCACCTCAGGTAGCCCTTCTTGTTACTGTCCAGGGCCCGGAACCGGTGGTAGAGGCGGAGCAGGGTGGCCTGCGAGACTGAGGGCGAGAAGGCGAGGTGAGGCCGGGAGCGCAGGGCCGGCCGGCCGGCCGGAGGGTGCAGGGTGCGTGCTGCTGGGACCCGGCGCGGGAGGAGGTGGGGAGCGGCGTGCCCGACCCGGGAGGCTCTCCCGCCCCGTGCTCCCCTACGGGACCACCCGGCCGCGCCACCCCTCGCATCCGGGCCGGCGGACCCGGTGCCCGAGCTCTGGAACCCCGCCCCGCCCCCAGCCCCCAGCCCCGCCCGGCCCGGCCCGCAGCCCGGCGCCCGCTCACAGCCCGTCTCCCGCTGAATGCGGGCCGCGTCGGGGACCTGCGCCGCGCGCGAGCCGCCGGAGCCCATGGCGCGCCGCCCGGCCCGGGACGCTGTCCCCCGCCCAGCGCCTGGCGGGGCTCCAAGCTCGTGAAGCCCGGCGGCCCGCCTCCCTGCGCCCCGGCGAAAAGCAGGCGACGCCCTGAGTGGCGGGTCAGAGGGCGGCGCGGACGGCGCTGCCTCAGGCCCAGGTGCGAGGTCGGCGCGGGGAGGCGGCGAGGCGGGGCGAGGCCGGAGCCGCCCGCCCTGGGGCCGCCCGCCGCCTCCCAGCCCCGGGCTCCCGCGTGCCCGCAAGCGAGGCTGGGGTCCCCACCTTCTCTCTGCGCACAGAACACAGGTCCTTCTGGGGGGCGGAGCCAGCCGGGTGGGGCCCTCCCCAGGCAGGTGGGCTGGAGGGAGGGAGAGGTGTCAAGGACTCCCAGGAAGGGCGCAGAGTGGGCGCTGGGCTGAGTGGCAGGGGCGCTGCATTGGAGCACTTGCTTTGCAGCCCAGCGAGGCCACTGATCGTCTCTTTTGCTTGGTCCACATCGCTGCTGTTTCAGGAGTCATGCCTCCAACCCGGAGACTGAACCACAACCAGATCCCCTGCTCCTCCAGACCAGAAGTCTGACACCGCCCTCCTGCTGCCTGGGCCCCGTGGTTGCAGCTCGGAGCAGCTGCCAAGTTCAAATGCAGCTCGGAGCGCTGTGCTGGTGCTGCAGTGCCCAGGCCACTCCCTCTGAGCCCCGAGGGCTCCGGTAGATGCCCCAGGCCCAGATGCACTCAGACCTCTGGCCAGCCCTCAGAGAGGAGGGGAATCCCTGACGGAGAGGGTTACACACTCACTGTGAGGTGTGAAAGAAAGAACGGTGTGACAGCAACAACATGGGCGCATATATATATATATATATATATATATATCTTTATTGATTTCAGAGAGGAAGAGAGAGAGAGAGAGAGAAATATCAATGATGAGAGAAAATCACTGATGGCTGCTTCCTGCGGCCCCCTACTGGGGATGGAGTCCACAACCTGGGCATGTGACCTTGACCAGAATTGAACCCGGGAGGGACCCTTCAGTCCACAGACCAATGATGCTCTATCCACTGAGCCAAACCAGCTGGAGCTGTTTTCCTGCTTTCATGTGGCAGAGGCTGCCCAGAGAACCAGATGTGAACTCTTGTAAAGCATGAAGGGAACCACATGGCCCCCAAGGGGGCAAAATTTGTTTATTCTTTTTATATATCAAGCACAAGTATACATACAGTGTATGACTAGAGGTATAGTATGTCAGCCATGTTAAAATTTCTAAGGAGAGGGGTAATTAAGAGGGGAAACTGTTCCTTAAGTGGGGACAATAATGGGGGAAAAAAAAGGCTGAGAAACTTGTCTGTAAAAGAACAAGCACCCCAGGTGTCCAGTGTGACTTTATCCTTCCCTGCCCCTCTCTCATCACAGTCACACATATACACATTCCCCAGGGGCTGCTCATTACAAGGGTTCAAGTTCATATCCGTCCTGGAGAGAGAAAAGCTGGAGAAACAGTTGAAGCTCTAGCCCGAGGCAGAGACCCCAGGCAGAGACTTGCATCAGAGAAACCTTGAAAATATTGATCTAAGAAGTGCTTGCTTCTCTTTCTGGTACCCCAAGGATTAAGCAACTGGCAGAAAGAATGCTTGGTTCTCTCTCTCTCTCTCTCTCTCTCTCTCTCTCTCTCTCTCTCTTTCTCTCACACACACACACACACACACACACACACACACACACTCCGGAACGCTGGGATCAGGCCGGGAGTGCAGTTGAGGTTAGGTTCTGAACCAGGAGGGGGTACGGGTCCCTGGGACGTTGTAATAATCACCTCAAGCCAGTGTGGGATGCTGATCTTGGAAAGAGCCTCTACAGCTATAATCTCTGAGTCAGCGCCACTTGAAGTAAATCAGGCCACAGAGTAATTAACTATTCCCATCCCTAAGCCTAAAGGAACAGTTGCTGGAACCCACTGCTCTTCGAACACAAGTAGTGTTTATGTCAGCTTCATGATATCGCATCTGTTAGGGGCATTGAAAGGGAAGATGTTTGAGGACTGGATTCAGGCTGAGGTTTGTTTTGGGCTTTTAAGCTGTATAAAACGTGCTAGCTGTTCTCAGTGAATGAATACTAAGATTCAAGTGGTGGAAAATGCAGTTGCAAGAATAGTCAGGAAAATATAGAACTCTTAAAACTCAACAACAAAAAAGACAAGTATACCAATTATAAAAAGTGTTTTCATTGCTTTGTTTTTTTAAATATTGGTCCACCTGGAACTTATTTAAATCTCAAACAGTAGTTAAGCAAACAATACAAACCTATCAAAAAGAACTTTAAAGCTTACAGTGGTGTGAGTTGAAGTTCAACATCTGCACTTGATCTGAGCCAAAAGGCTGAGAAGTGATAAAAGTTCAACTTCTAGAAATACTGCAGAATAAACGGTCTTCTTTACAAGACTTTGAAAAGTTTGGCTGAATTTTGAATTATCAAAATGAATTGAAGAGGCAGAAACTAAAGTCATATGACCTTATCTTCCAACATAAATGATGTCAGTTAAGAAAAATGTAAATTATTTTTCTGGTAGATACTTTTACCCAGTTCTCTGGTATGTTATAAAATGGCACATTCCAAATATTATGATAAGCAGAGAGCATGCCTTTCCTAACCATTTATGTCCATATAGTATTCCCATGACTATGAATATTGAAGTGTTTACTGCCTTAAGCTCAATCAAGGTGTGGTGTGACTACACAGTGAACCCTTTATTATCCTGTAAGGTCCTGGCATAACTGATTTTATGTAGAATGGGCAGTTCTCATTTCAAATCTAGTTGTTCTGCTCTTGCTCGCCCACATTGGTACAGTATCCACGGTCGCTCCTTGTCCTGCCGGAACCAGCCTTCTTCCACTCCCATGCGCCTCCTGGGGAAGGAATCGGAAAGGCCACCCAGGGCTATGTTGTCCAGTTTCCATTACCCCATCAGATAAGACCTGTGCATGGCAAGGCTTAGGACCTTCCCTCAGGACAGTCCCCCTGGACATCAGAAAGCAACAGTGACCACTTCGTCAGCTGTTTCAGGAAGTTCTTGGGTGAATCAGACCCATCCTGCTGGGCCTGTCCAGCAGGTTGGGAAAAATGGGGGAAAGGCGGAGATGAATAGAAGTCCCCCTTTGGTTTGTGACCATTGCCTGACTTCAGAGAGCTTTTCCAGTTTTGCTCTCTCCTTCCCTGGTGAGGTTTCAGAATATTCTCAGGGTATCTGCTGGCTTTTCACCCTGTGCCTCTTGTTTTATTTCCCGCAAGCTTTCACCTTTTCTCATTCTCATTCTTCCTTTCTTTCTTTAGATAAACTTGGAAAGATTTAAATGAGTTAGCCATGAAGTAGTCACAGAAATAATTAAAGTAAGAAGAAGAAGCAGTAAGAAAATCCAGTCACACAGCACATTTATCTTTAATTCTTACATCCAGGTCCCGCGCTGGAGCTTCAGAAATGAGGGAACAGCAGAGAGGAGAAAAATGCCATCATCCCCAAGGATGCCATGGCAGCAAAAGCCCCAAATCCAGGTGAAAGGAACCCAATTTTTAAATGAGCGCAAAAACTTGCATAGATATTTCTCCAAAGAAGACATACAAATGGCCATTAAGCACACACACACACACAAAGTGTGCTCAACATCATTAGTCATCAGGGAGATCCAAATAAAACCATACTGAGATATCACTTCACACCCACTAAACTGGCTGGAAATTAAAACAAAACAAAACAAAACAAAAACAACTGAAAATAACAAGTCCTGGCCAGGACATGGAATCCGCATGCATTGCCGGTAAAAATGTAAAATGGTGTTGTTACTGTGGAGAGCAGTTTGGAGATTTCTCAGTGAGGTAGACAGAACTTGCCTGTGAGCAATTCCACTCCTAAGTGTATTCCCCAAAGACTTAAAACAGGTGCTCAAACAGAAACCTGGACATGAATATTCATAGCAGCATTACTTATAAATGAATGTAATAGGTTTATATAATAGAACATTTTTCAGTCATTAAAAGGGAGGAAGTACTAACACATGCCATGCATGGATAAACCAGGAAACCACATTAAGGAAATAATCCAGTCCCAAAAGACCACATATTTTATTATTACATTTATTATAAAATGTCAAGAATAAGCAATCTATAGAGACAGTATAGGTGACTTGGGACTAGGGGAGCCAGAGGGAAAGGGGCTTATAGCTAAAGGGTATGGCGTTTGTTTCTGAGGTAGTGAAATGTTCTAAAATTGACTGCGGTGATGGTTGCATGTTTCTATCTGTACACTAAATCCATTGAATTCTGCACTTCAAAGGGTGAATTGTATACTCTATGAATTATGTCCTAATAAAGCTATTAAAAAAAAAAAGACAAGAATAGCCAGGAAAGCTCTGGAGGTTGAACTAGCTCTAACGGATTTTTAAAATACATTTAAAGGTCCAATAAGAAATGTGAAACCGAAACCGGTTTGGCTCAGTGGATAGAGCATCAGCTTGCAGACTGAAAGGTCCCAGGTTCAATTCCGGTCAAGGGCACATACCTTAGTTGTAGGCACATCCCCAGGAGAAGGTGTGCAGGAGGCAGTTGATGGATGTTTTTCTCTCATTGATGTTTCTAACTCTCTATCCCTTTCCCTTCCTCTCTGTAAAAAATCAATAAAATATATTTAAAAAAAAGAAATGTGGAAATAGTGCAGGAATATATATAGACAGATAAGAAACACAAGAAAGTCAGAAATAGACCCAAAGCATACGGGAATTTGGCGTGTAATAAAAGTCACATTTCAAATCAGTAGAGAAATGTGGATTAGTTAATAAAAAATACTTGGGACATCTGCCTTTTTTGGGGAAATAAAGCTGTACCTTCTTATATCAAAATTAATTCCAGATAGAATAGAGGTTTAAATGCTAAACAAAACCATCCAATAGCAGAATAACTCTTAGATAGATTTTGTTTCCATCTTGAATTGGAGAAGGCCTCACAGGGTCTTACAGAGTCTTTTGGGCTGCAGATTTTATTTTAGTTACTTTATTTTAAGACACAATTGTAAGATTTTAAGCTAGAAATGAGATAAAGCAATTTCTATTTTGACAGCATCATAAGAATCATTCTGCCTGCTGTGTGTAGATTTAAGTGGGTAAGGTAGCAGCCGAGGGGCCACAACAGTTCAAGCGAGAGGTGAGGATGATCAGGGTGTGGCAGTGAAGGTTGTGAGAAGAGGTCAAATTTGGATCTCATTTTGAAAGCAGGGTCCACAAGATTTGCTGATGCACTGGATGACAGAAGTGAGAGAAAGAGAAGCAACAAAGATAACTCCAAGGTTTTAGTACTAAGCAACTGAAAGGTGCCATAGCTGAGACAGTGAAACAAGAAAGGAGTACCTTTCAAAGGAAGAAAAATATAAAGGCCTTGTACTGCTCATTATACTTTCTAATACACATAGTTAATCAGATGTGGGAGTGTGGATTTCAAGAGAGAAGTTAGGACAAAGGTTATGTTTTCTATGTTGTGTTTTTACTTCCATTCATCTCAAAGTATTTTCTAATTTTCTCTGTGATTTCTTTGACCCATCACTTGTTTGAGAGTGTGTTTCATTTCCTTATGTTTGTTAATTTTCCAGTTTTCCTTCTCTTCCTGAAAGAATGCTTTGTAAGATTTCAGTACTTTCAAAGTTGTTTTGTGGAATAGCATTGGACTTATCCTGGAGACTGTTCCATGGGAATTGAGAAGAATGTATTTTCTGCCATTTGTTGGGTAGAGTCTTCTATATGTCTATTTAGTCTAGTTGTTTATCATGTTGTTTCAGATCTTCTGTTCCCTTATTGTTCTTCTGTCCAGATGTTCTATCAAATAGTAAGAGTATTGATTTATCAAACTACTATTGTAGAACTGTCTATTTGTCCCTTCAATTCTGTTGATGTTTGCTTTATATCATTTGGGGGTTCTATTGTTTGTTGCATGTCTACACTAATAAAAGAGAAAGATGCAAATTGACCGTAACTTTGTGACGCCCACCAGCCAATCAGGAGTGAGTATGCAAACTAACCCAACAAAGATGGCAGGTTAATTTGCATATGCAGGCACTGAGCAGCTGGGGATGTGGCAGGATGCTTGCATCGTCCCATGATGATGATGCTGGTGTTCCTCTCCGCCCTGGAAGCTCCTGGCCTCTGGGGAGCCTGGGAAGGTGGAAAAGTGGCTCTAGCTGGAGTGAAGGCAGTGCCAATAGCCAGGCAAAGGAAGGCCCATTCTTTTTTTTTGTTTGTTTTTTTTTTGGTTTAACAAAACAGTTTAATTGGTAAGTATCAATGATATAAAAACGTTCCAAAACAATTAAATTAAGTATTTGACAAACCATCTTTACTGAGAATAACAAGATGATACAAAATCAGTCTGCCCAAAAGACCAGATGTTGCCATAACAATGGAGAGAATCAGTGATAGAAGCTATCAGCATTTCTGACTATAGACACTCTCCCTTCCCCCATCACTGACAAAAGCTACTCCTGTCCCCAAAGCTTTTCAGCCCACAAAAACTTTTTCTATCTTGATAACCACTTGCAATAGTATAATAGAGATTACTCATATTGATAGAATTGTCTCTAAATTATTCTTCTTGCACATACTGACTTTCCACTAATACATTTTACTCTTCGCTTCCAAGGCTGCAACAGGAGAAACATTTGCCAAAACTACTTTTCAGGGGGGAATCCAGGAGATTACTCAAACAACATCTCTGCAAGCAGCATCAGGTAGCATCTGGGCTAGGATTTTTCAAATTTTCCTAAGGTGGCTTTTTTTAAATTTTTTAAATTATATCTTTATTATTCAGATTATTACATTTGTTTCTCTTTTTTCCCCTCCATAGCACCCCTCTACCCAGCTCCCACCCCTCCCTCTGCCCTTAGCTCCCTCCCATTGACCTCATCCATAGGTGTATGATTTTTGTCCAGTCTCTCCCTGTACACCCCTCATCCCTTTCCCCTGAGAATTATCAGTCCACTCCCTTTCTGTGCTCCTGATTCTATTATATTCACCAGTTTATTCTGTTCATCAGATTTTTAATTCACTTAATTTTTAGATTCACTTGATAGATATGTATTTGTTGTTCATAATTTTTTGTCTTTTCCCTTTTTCTTCTTCCTCTTCTAAAAGAGTACCTTTCAGCATTTCATATAATACTGGTTTGGAGTTGATGAACTCCTTTAGCTTTTTCTTATCTGTGAAGCTCTTTATCTGCTCTTCAATTCTGAATGATAGCTTTGCTGGATAGATTATTCTTGGTTGTAGGTTCTTGTTGTTCATCACGTTGAATATTTCTTGCCACTCCCGTCTGGCCTGCATCGTTTCTGTTGAGAAATCAGCTGACAGTCGTATGGGTGCTCCCTTGTAGGTAATGAACTGTTTTTCTCTTGCTGCTTTTAATATTCTCTCTTTCTCTTTTGCTCTTGGTATTTTAATTATGATGTGTCTTGGTGTGGTCCGCTTTGGATTCCTTTTATATGGGGTTCTGTGTGCTTCCTGGACTTGTAAGTCTACTTCTTTTACCAGATGTGGGAAGTTTTCAGTCATTATTTCTTCAAATAGGTTTTCAGTATCTTGCTCTCTCTCTTCTTCTGGCACCCCCAAAATTCTGATGTTAGTACGCTTGAAGCTGTCCCAGAGGCTTCTTACATTATCTTCACATTTTTGGATTCTTTTCTCTTCTTGCTTTTCCAGTTGAGTGTTTTCTGCTTCTTTATATTTCAAATTTTTTACTTTATTCTTGCCTTTCTCTAGTCTGCTGTTAGGACTCTGTATAATATTTTTTTATTTCAATCAGTGTATGTTTAATTTCTAGTTGGTCCTTTTTCATCTCTAGTTAAAGCTTTTCCATCTCTGGTTGGTCCTTTTCCATTTCTAGTTGGATCTTTTGCATCTGTAGTTGGTCCTTTTTCATCTCCTCTTGGCTCTCGCTAACTCTATCCAACTTTTCTAGGATATTCTTGAAAAAAACCTTATAAGTGTGGCTTTGAACTCTATATTCAGTCGTTTGTTTTCCTCCATTTCTTTTGTTTGTAATCCCTTCCCTTGTCTCGGCATTTTCACTGTGCCGGGAGAACTTCTGTGTTGGATTCAGCCTTATGATACCAGACTTGCAAAACCACAGAAACCTCTCTGTTGAGCTTGGGATGGGTGGAGTCTCAGGGCTTAAGGGACCACCTTGCCTTCCAGTTGGCCCCGCCCTCCACGGCCCCTGAGTCTTACATGACTGGGTAATCGCTGGAGCAGTCCTTGTGCACGTGCACAGTGCCTCTAGACCAATGGTTCTCAACCTGTGGGTCGCGACTTCTTTGGGGGTCGAACTACCTTTTCACAGGGGTCGCCTAAGACCATCAGAAAATGCAGATATTTACATCACGATGCATAACAGTAGCAAAATTTCATGGTGGGGGGTCACCACCACATGAGGAACTGTATGCAAGGGTCGTGGCCTTAGGAAGGTTGAGAACCACTGCTCTAGACCACTGCCTTTCTGGCTCCCCTGTGCTCCAGGACCACACAAGTCTGAGGGTCCTGTCAACACGCGCACATGGATCCCAAACGCCAGCTGGCCAGCATGCAGGGCATGTCAGGCTTCAAACCATTATTACTGTTCTGAGCACTGAGCGTAGAAATAGCCAGTTCCTCTGTGCCCTGGCGTCACAGGTGCAGCACAGCAGCTGCGTCTGTGGTGCTGGCAGGTCCAGTACCCAAATTGTGCACTTTTAATATGTGCATTTTGTCAATTACACCTCAATAATTTTTAATTTCACCATTTTTCTCTGTTTTTAATTTCAATTTTGTTATATTTTATAATATGTACATATATAATGTTAGGATATAAATTATGTATATAATTTACCAACGCAACTTTCTCATTGAAAGAGATGTGTGATCACACATGTATAGAACTACCAGGTTGAAGCCTGTGGCAAAGCCAGCTAGTGGCAAAGCCCACATGTTTAATTGCTGTACTCTACTGCCCCCTGCTGTCTTGACCTAGACTTGCTTAGGATTTTAATGAGGAAATATGAATTCAGAGGCAGATTTTTATCAAAAATTCAGCTAGAACCAAATTATTCTACATAAAACACACACACATAACTATGCATACACATACACACTCACACATAACCATCCATCCATAACATATATACAATACACATACACTCGTATACATATACACACGAACACACACCCCACATATTCACACACATACACAAATACATATTCACTGCGGCTGGAAAATAGTGGTGAGACATCACAGTGCCTATACACAAATAGATACTACACAACAGCATAGTTGCTCAGTAAGCCTGAAGCTGACGCAGCAAGGATTGTGTTTGGGGAATGAGGTTTCCATTACAATATATTTTATTACAAAAATTAAACAAAACTACCTGGGGAGGGGGCTGCAAGGGGCGGGGAATGGGAGATACCTGTAATTCTATCAACAACAAAAAATATATTTAAAAAATTAAACAAAACTGTTGTGTAGGAAGCCATCCTACTTTGACCATCTGCCCGGCCTACTTCTCTAATTGTTTTTAACTTTTTATTGAAGTATATATAGCCAGTGGTGTATGTGTATTTTTTTTAATATATTTTTGTATTGATTTCAGAGAGGAAGGGAGAGAGACAGAAACATCAATGAGAGAGAATCACTGATAGGCTGCCTCCTGCTGGTCCCCCACTGAGGATTGAGCTCACAGCCCAGCTATGTGCCCTGACCGGGAATCAAACTGTGACCTCCTGGTTTGAGCATGGATCAACACTCAAACATTGAGCCACACGGGCTGCATGTGTGGGTACATTTTTAACAAACTGCTCTCTAAACGCAGATTGGACATGTTCAGGTGATTGGTATTTTTGTTTATATTAACAACAAGGAAAAGGAACACAAACCATGTTTCAGAACTTCACTCATTCATCAGTGATACGAGCAACTTATTGGCTGAATCAGATAAGAGGTTTCGAATACTGGAAGATTGTTTCCTTGATTTTTTCTGCCATTCACAAATACAGCACACTTTTAAGTTTAATCTGCATTATTAACATTTTCTTCATTGCTTTAAATCTAAGCAGTCAACAAGATAATAAATCCAGCCCTGATCTACAGTGTCTGGTGATTTCCATGGTGTAAATATCCCACCATGGCTGACGTTAGCGGCTAACGTGATGTCACTGAGCATGGGATAGGGACGTGATGCACAGTAGCACTACTCTATAGTATTCCACGTACAGATACCACAAATGTACAAGGCAGAGGGAACAGAAAAGAGTATTTATTATTTGTGTTTTAAGTGTAACATATTTAATTGTAAATTTGTGTGATTCAATTTTTAATGACGGCCGTAATGAACTGACAGCTCACAGAATTCCGGAAAATGTAATGATGGGCGCTCACGAAGCGACCCCAGTACACCAATGAAATACAGGCAAAGCGTGAGCCTGCAACCAGCACCCAAGTCAAGAGAGGGGAGCCTCTTGGTGCCACGGGTCACCTGCCCCCTCTTCCCGGCGCCTCCGTGATAACCAATCCCTGATCCAAAACCGGAGTGAGTGTGCCTGCTCTGTGGGCACCCACGGGCACCCTCAGCCTACCTTCCAAGTGTGACCACTGGAGGCAGACCCACAGGACACTCCCCCCAAACGCTGTCGGGAGCTGACTCGCCCTCCTCCAATGGTGCCTGTGGGTCGCTGGCGCCCAACGCGGGAGGAGCGGGAGGTACAGGAACTGCTGGGAGCTGGCTGTCTCCCTGCAGTGCAGACCGCCTCTGCCCAGGCCCTAACTGCCGAGCAGCCGCAGTGACTCCTCTCCCTGGACGAGGTGTTCCACACACAAGCACGTCGCAGCGGGAACGGAGGTGAAGCTCACAGAATTCGGGGGCCAAGCAGAACTAGGTCTGGATCTCTGCCACTTCACTGACTTTATTTGATTGAACTTGTTAACTTGGGTGCATTAACCTCTATGAAACTTACTTTGGTCATCTGTGGAGCGGGAGCAACGAAACCCTCCTGGCAATTAGTTCGAGGATTAGGGAAGGTAATGTATGTGACGCAAGGAGAGAGCCTTGTATTTTTCAGCAACCCTATTGATACTCAGAGATGGAGCTGTGAAGGCTTTCTGGGGGGCTGAATACTCAGACTGGCGGGGTGTGCGACACGGGAACGGGGCTGCAGTTGCTGTGCATGGCATACCAAGCTATTGCACTTGGTTAAGGACTCACAGCATGTGTGCCCAGCAACTTTTAAATAAATGAGATAGAGCCATGAGGTGTGTTTTTAATAGCTTTTTTAAAAACTTTTTTTTTGCTTGTTCTACTCCTTCATTAGTATACCATATCCCCTCCAGTCTACCACAAAAGTTTTGCTAACAAGTCGATATATTGATTCTGTGTTTTTTCTCCATGCTCATATAAAATAATCTGTATCAGCCCTGACTGGTTTGGCTCAGTGGATAGAGCGTCAGCCTGCAGACTGAAAGGTCCCAGGTTTGATTCCAGTCAAGCGTATGTCCCCAATGGGGGGGTGTGCATGAGGCAGCTGACTTGTTTCTCTCTCATTGATGTTTCTAGCTCTCCCTCTCCCTTCCTCTCTGTAAAGAATCAATAAAATACATTAAAAAATAAAATTCTATGGCTTTACAGAAATGGCTCCCATAATAACTGTCACCCATACATAATTAAAGCATGAGCTTTCCGACAGACGCTACTTTGAATCTTCATGGTGACAAGTTCAGGCCCCTTTCCTTTGGAATAAAGTAAGTTCATTGTCCAAAATAGTAGATTCCTATAATGTCTGTAGCTTGCAATTCTTACTCAATCATAAGTCCTGGAAGCATGTTTCCAGAGAATGAACACATTACTGTTTATAGTGGTTGCCTCAAGTGCAAAGTTCTGTAATAAGGTCAGCAGTTTCTCAGTGGAAGAGTGCTTGCTCTGTTTCTAAGAACAATGCTGCCATATGCACCCTTATACTGTTACCATTACAAGCATTTAATATATATATATATATATATATATATATATATATATATAATATATATATTTTAGAGGGAAAGGGAGAGGGAGAGAGAGAGGAACATCAATGATGAGAGAGAATCACCCTGCACACACCCCCACTGGGGTTCAAGTCCACAACCTAGGCATGTACCCTTGGCCAGAATCGAATCCAGGATTCTTCAGTCCTCAGACCAATGTTCTATCCACTGAGCCAAACCAGCTAGGGCCATTATAAGCATTTTAAAATATATATATTTTAAGTAAAGATATTTTTTTATGGGAGAGGTCCCTAAAAGTGAGTTTTCCAGGACAAATGGGTCTTGCATTTTTTATTTTAAACAATTGTTCCAGATTGCATTCTAAAAAGTCTGTGAAAATTTACATTTCCACCAGCCCCATAGGACAGTGTGCTCTTCACCAAGTCCTGGCGGCAGTAGGTGCGGCCTTCTTCTGTGTGCTTGAAGTGCTTCTCCTGTTTATTGTGGACATTCCTACGCATTTGAAAGTAGATAAAACAGTATGATGAGCCCCCAAATACTCACAAGTCAGCTTCTACCATTATCAGCACCTGCCATCCTGCAGCCTTCTTTTTAATGTTTGTGATATGTTACTTTTTAAGTACTTGTTACTTTTATAATTTTTTGTTTAACCATTTCTCTGACTGCTAGTGATTTTGATTGCATTTTTGAATGGTTAAAGTGGTTCTGATGTAAATGCCTACTCATAGCCTTTGCATATTTTGGGATTGTTTTTTTCTTGTTGATTTATACTAGCAGTGTGTATGTGTTAATCTTTATCTTCTGTGTTGCTCATATTTTTCTAATCATGTGTTTATTTATGGTATCTTTTGTCCTTCTAATGTTTTTTATTTTTCTATACTGGAGGCCCGGTGCATGGATTTGTGCATGGTGGGGTCCCTCGGGCTGGCCTTCAATCGGGGCCAATTGGTATATCTCGCCCAGTCCCAATCAGGGCAATGGGGGCCGGCCAGCCCGGGAGATACCATGGAAGGGCTTCAGGGCCTATCCGGTCCTCTGGCCCAGGCCCTCTCAGCCGAAGCCCAGCAGCAAGCTAAGCTACCGGTTAGACCATCTGCTATCTAGTGGTTAGTGCACATCATAGCAATTGGTCCAGCAATTGAGCAAATGGTCAACCAGTCTGTCAGACACCTAGCACATTATGTTTTTACTAGAGGCCCAGTGCATGAAATTTGTGCTCTTGGGGCAGTCGCTCAGCCCGGATTTCAAGAAGGAGCAGGCCAAGCCAAGGGACCCCACCAGTGCATGATAAGGGCAGGGAGGGACACGGGAGGTTGGCCAGCTGGGGAGGGACTGTGGGAAGGCTCCAGGGCATGTCCAGCCCATCTCACTCAGTCCCAATGGGCCAGACCCCAGCAGCAAGCTAACCTACTGGTCAGAGTGTCTGCCCCCCCAGGGCCAGTGCATGTCATAGCAAGTGGTTGAGCAGCCTTAGCATATCATTAGCATATTACGCTTTGACTAGTTGAATGGCTGACTGGACACTTAGCATATTAAGCTTTTATTAATAGGATTATATAGTATGTTACAAATATATATATTTTTCTTTTATAGCTTCTACATCTTTTGTATTGCATAAGAAAATACCCATAAGACCATCTGGTGTGTTTCAGTTGGTTGAACTCATCCCATGCACCAAGAGGTCATTGGTTTGATTTCCAGTCAGGGTACATGCCTGGGTTGTGGGCTCAATATCTATTAGTGGGTATACAGGAGGCAGCTGATCAATATTTCTCTCTCATCAACATTTCTCTCTCTTTGCTTCTTCTTCCTTCCTTTCTCTAAAATAAATTTAAAAACCTATTTTTTTTTAAGAAAAAGAAACTATCCACAAAACAAAAAGACAACTAGTGGATGTGGCTCAGTGGTTGAGTGTCAACCTATGAACCAGGAGGTCAGGGGTCAATTTCCAGTCAGGCACATGCCCAGGTTTTAGACTCAATCCCCAGTGGAGGGAGAGAGGGTGATGCAGGAGACAACCGATAGATGATTCTCTCTCATCATTGATGTTTCTATCTCTCTCTTCTTCTCCCTTTCTCTCTGAAACCAATAAAAATATATTTTAAAAATAATAATAACTAAATAATGTTGTCATGAGTTTGGAAGCAGCAATCCCTAAGGTCTTTGGGAACATGAAGAGAGGTTGGTGAGCAGAGGACAGGTAGAGGATCAGTGGGTGCCCTGGCAACGGGCCCTGGAATAGGAACAAAAAAGATGGTTGGTAGCATCTTCCAGAACAGGATTTAGTTGGGTTGAAGGCAGAGGTAGAAAACTGAGATCACCAATCATAGTAGACACTGGTGCTGCCTGCCTCCTCCCCTTTAGAGACCATAGCACTCCGCCCCTAATTGCTGAGCGTGATTACTAAGGGCTCAGCCAATGGAAGCTGCCGCACCTGGGAGACCATACACAGGCCCTGGGAGAGGCTAGCAGCACCAGGATGGCAGGCCAGGGAATACCAAGGCTGGCCTGCGGGACTCCCTGTGGGTGCACGCTAAAGGTCCCTCCAGCTGAGTGCTCATGCCGCTTGCTTCTTTCTCCTCTCCATCCCACTTTCCTCAAAGTCCCCTAAGCTCTGCTTCTAGGAAACCCAGCTTGAGACAAGGATGCTGGTCGGGTGGTCATTTGGGAGCTCTGTGTTGGACAAGCACCAGGAAGGGGCTGGAAAGCTGGGCGAGAGACTTTGGGGATGAAGTAGTGTCATTTAGGTCAGGGGCTGGGTATAGGGAGGATGAAGGGGTGGCAGCTGCAGGGTGGGAAGGCTACTGAAGGCAAAGCCATTCTGAGCTGTGAGGAGGCCCCAGGTGGGGGGTCGGTCACTAGAGAGGCACTGTCACCAGGCGGAGGGGATGGCTCTGAGCCAGCTGGCAGGGGTCCCAGCTGTGGGTGAGGTGAGGAGGGCCAAGGAGGACAAGGGGGGCGAGAAGAAGGTAGCAGAGCCAGGCTTCTGGTCCTCAAATCAACAAGGATTTTATACTAGACTAGTGGCCCAGTGCACAAAATTCATGCACATTAAAAGGGGATTAATTAGAGGAAATAATTTAATATTACTATTTGCTCTTTCTCTATAATAGAAGTGCCAGAGATGAAAGAAAATTAGTAAAATGTATATGAAAACCTTCCTCCTGTCAAAGTCTGGGGCGCACCATGAGACCCAGAGTCAAGTCCCTGCCCACCCACATGCGTCTCAAAATCATGTGAGAACCAGACTCAGGGGGCCCCCTGCCCCATTGGCTTAGATCCAGACCTGGCCAGTCCCACCCTTGTCAAGCCTGGCCAGGCTGGGGATGTAGCTTCAGGTCCCCTTTCCCTGGCACCAGGATGGGAGGCATGGCCTAAGATCCCCCAGCCCAGACTGAAGTGGGGAGCATGCCTTGAGGTTCCCCATCAAGCTCCACCAGATGAGGGACATGGCCTGAGATCCCCTGTCAAGCCCCGCTGAATGGGGGGTATGGCCTGAGGTCCCCCATCAAGTCTTGTCAGTCACTAGGAGGGGGGCACGGCCTCAGGTCCCACATCAAGCCCCACCAACAGGGAGTGCAGCCTCAGGTCCCATATCAGGCAGGGAGGTGCAGCCTCAGGTCCTTTAGCCTAGTGTTGGGATGGGGGGCACCTTGAGGTTCCCTGTCAAGCCCTACTCGTTGGGGAGTACAGCCTAAGGTCCCCTATCAATCCCCACCAGGCAAGAGGGCACAGCCTCAGGTTACCTGGCCTGGTGCCAGGCAGGGGTTGTGACCTGAGATCCCCTGGCCTGGTGCAGGGGGGCACGGCCTGAGGTCCCCTAGCCCAGCATCAGGACGAAAAGTGCACCTTGAGGTCCCCCATCAAGCTCTGCTGGACAAGGGATGTGGCTTCAGGTCCCCTGGCCTGGCACTGGGGCAGGGGGCCTGGCCTGAGGTCCCCCGGCCTGGTGCTGGGGTAGGGGAAGCAGCCTGAGCTCCTAGCCCAGCACCAGGATGGGAAACACACTTTAAGGTCCCCTATCAAGCCCCGCTGGGTGGGGAGCACAGCCTGAGGTCCCTTGTCAATCCCTGCCAGGCAGGGAGGCACAGCCTCAGGTACTCTGGCCCAGTGCTGGGGCAGGGGTTGAGGCCTGAGGTCCCCGAGCCTGGTGCCAGGGTAGAGGGATGCAGCCTGAAGTCCCCTGTCAAGCCCCACCTGGTGGGGGCGCAGCCTGAGGTCCCCTAGCCCAGACCAGGATGGGAAGTGCACCCTGAGGTCCCCCATCAAGCCCTGCTGGGCAGGGGGTGTGGCCTCAGGTCCCCTGGCCTGGTGCCAGGGCTGGGAGCATGGCCTGAGGTCTCCTTTCAAGCCCTACAGGGGTTGGAGAGGGCATAGCCTCAGGTTCCTGCTGATTGCTTGTTAAGGCTCCTTATGGGAACTTGGCTTTAGCTGTGGGTGCAGCCATCTTTGTGATGGAGTGATGGTCAATTAGCATATTCTCTCTTTATTAGATAGGACTAGAGGCCTGGTGTACAAAATTCATGCACAGGGGGCGGGGGGGGGGGAGTGTCCTTCAGCTCAGCCTGTTCCCTCTCCAACCTGGGACCCGGGATCAGGTCTAAATTGGCAGTTGGACATCCCTCCCACAATCCAGGACTGCTGGCTCCCAACTGCTCACCTGCCTGCCTTCCTGATTGCCCCTAACCGCTTCTGCCTGCTAGCCTGATCACTCCCAACCATTCCCCTGCCAGCCTGATTAATGCCTAATGGCTCCCCTGCCAGCCTGTTTGCCCCTAACTGCCCTACCCTGTGGGCCTGGTCACCTCCAACTGCCCTTCCCTGCAGGCCTCGTCACCCCCAACTTCCCTTCTCTGCCGGCCTAGTCACCCTTAACTGCCCTCCCCTGCAGGATTGATCACTCCCAACTGCCCTCCCTTGCAGGCCAGGCCTCTGCCAACTGCCCTTCCCTGCTGATCATTTTGTGGTGGCCATCTTGTGTCCACATGGGGTTAGTCATCTTGTGTGTTGGAGTAATGGTCAATCTGCATATTACTGTTTTATTAGATAGGATAGAGATCTGCTACACAGGTGGGGGCTAGCTGGTTTGCCCTGAAGGGTGTCCTCGATCAGGGTGGGTGTTCCTTGGGGTGTGGAGTGGCCTGGGCGAGGGGCCTGTGGTGGTTTGCAGGCAGGCCACGCCCCCCAGCAACCCAAGCGGAGGCCCTGGTATCTGGGATTTATTTTCTACAATTGAAACTTTGTAGCCTGGAGTGCTTTGCTCCTGCAGCCATTGAAACTTTTTGCCTTAACCTCCACCGGCCAGGCTTTGTAGAAAGCTTGGCTTCTTCCATCACCAGGGGCAACCCAGGCCTCTCTCCTGCTCTCTCTGTGGCCTAACCCATCTTGGTTGGGTTAATTTGCATACTCACTCTGATTGGCTGATAGGTGAGACTGATGGGCCTGGCTAGTGAGTGTAGCAGGGGTATGGTCAATTTGCATATTACTCTTTTATTAGAGAGGATATTATTAGATAGGATGAGGAGAAATTGGCAGGCAAATTCACAACTGATTGGACCACTGGAGACCGCCCAGCTGGTGGGTCTGCAGAGGCGAGGCTGTCTGTGCAGCACCTCCCCCCTCTTCCCCCCTCCACTCCCCCACCCCCCGCCGGGGACCTTCGGTCTGCTGGGCAGCTCCGTCCAGCCTGGTGAGGTGGCCGGAGGGCAGAACCAGCACTGATGCAATGAGTTTGGCAGTCAGTGCTCACCGCTGCCCTGATTATCCCTTGCAGAGCGCAGCTCGGAGGGCCAACGGAGACCCTGACCTGCAGTTCTGAGCCAGTGTTTGGGTTTGCTCGGGGCACCACTGGACCTGCGTGTGCAGCGCTCAGCGGTGCTGGTGGGTGCTAACTCCCGGGAGAGCCCGCGCTGGCCTCGCGGGGGCCGGGCGGCGGGTGTGAGGGAAGGGCAGCGGGAGCGGTGCGCCAGCCTCTGCGCACCCAGCTGGCCCCGCCCGGGGCGGAGTCTTCGGGCTGACCTGCGGCGACTGTCGCCTGGAGGCGCCCACGGGCCGGCTCACGCTGCTGTCCGGCTATGGCGAGCACGGGCCTCGGGGCGGGCGGGCGGCTAGGGCTCCGGCTCTGGCTCCCGCTGGCGGCGCTGCTGGGGACGCCGGAGCCACAGGTGAGAAGGGGCGACGCCGCCTCCCAGGTCAGGTCCGTGGGCGAAGGGGGCTCGGGGGCTGGTGCGGGGGGCAGCAGGGCGCCTCGCCTTCCTCGGCCAGGTGACCCCGTGGGCCCCTGCGAGTGAAAACGTCTCAGTTTTGGAGAGTTGCTG
The DNA here is from genome assembly GCA_011751065.1 of Lasiurus cinereus. Lineage (NCBI taxonomy): Eukaryota > Metazoa > Chordata > Mammalia > Chiroptera > Vespertilionidae > Lasiurus > Lasiurus cinereus. The sequence continues at coordinate 4,727,469 of JAAGEH010000024.1, forward strand.
GCCTGGTAAGGCGCGGGAGGCCCAACAGCCCGCCTCCCGCAGCTCCGGTGCAGGACGGGCGTGGAAGCGGCTCTGGCTTTGCCACAGGGCTTCCCCAACTCCCGGGACCCCAGGTGCCTAGGGAAATGGGGCAACTTAAAGGTCCTCGGAGAAATGCGCCCACTTGCCCAGTGTTACAGCCAAAGATGGAGGGTCACTCGTGCCTCACCCCCCCCCCCCCCCAGCAGCCGGGCTGAGAACCAGGGAGCCCGCCGGAGGAGGGCGCAGGCAGGGAGGGAGGCGCAAGAAATGCCTCGAAGGCAGGAGGCCCAGCAGAACGCGTGGCGGTGGCGCCGCCAGTGCTGAGTTCTCAGGCCTGGAGCCCGGAACCTGGGGACAGGTAACGGATCCGTCAGTGGGCAACCCGCGCCCAGCGCCAGCTCTGAGTCCACCCCATGGTTGCTAAGTGGGAATGGGAGCCCAGTGCGCTGAGATCTGGTGTTTCCAGAAAAATATGAAAAATCAGAGATCCAGATTTTAAGTAAAATCTTTCCAATATTTTAACTGACAGTTAATTTTAAAACTAATTTTAAATGCGATTGCGGTCAAACAAGTCCTCTGTGAGCCAGGGGTCTGCAGCCCCTGCTCCGCGGCTCCTCCCACCGGGTGCAGTCCGCACGCAGGTGGCAGATCAGAGGGCTGGCAGCTTCCTGATTCCCCACCCAAACCCAGGGTCCTGGAGCGGATGTGGCGCTGCAGGCCACCCGGATGTTAGGGCTGCTCAGCCTCACCCTGTTTGTTCAAGGAGGGGCGAAAGCGGTGAGCTGGCCCAGCAGGGGCCAGGTGGAAGGGCCGCTCCAGACTCCCCCAGCACCCCAGCCTGGATTGAGGGGGCGCAGCCTGGCACCCAAAGTGCTGAGCTGGCCTGGGGAGGCAGAAGGAAGGGCCCGTCCTTAAGAGAGGCAGCGGGTGTGGCCAAGCAGAAAGAGACCAGTGCTGGAATGTCCGAGATGGCGGTTCAAGTCCAATTAGCTACCTGCGTGGCCCATTGCCTTACCTTCCTGAGCTTTTCCCTCACCTGCACAAAGGTGAGAACAACAGCCTGGCCTCCCAGGGCCTAAGGACCAGCGGCAGTGCCTTCGATGTAAAGGCCTTCCGTCTTCTTTGGGAACCCAGAAGGACCTGGGTAGGGAGCGGGAGCTGGGAGGTTTGGGCTCTGCTCTAATGGTCTCTTTCTAGGGTCAAGGAGATCAATGGGTGGAGCCAGCTGCTTCCCCAGTCATCCTTCCTCCTCTCTCTGTCTCCAGGGGACCAAGGAGCCAGCCCTGCCTGGGGCAAGAGCAAGGGATGGCCCCAGGCCTCTCAGAGGAGCGACTTTGTTTCCCACTGCAGGTCCAGACCCTCAGGCCAGAGAGCCTCCTGCTTGTGTCCACCTTGGATGGAAGTCTCCACGCACTCAGCAAGCAGACTGGGGACGTGAAGTGGACACTGAGGGATGGTGAGCAAGGGGCGGTCACTCCTTCCTCCTTGGACCCCGAGTTAGAGTGGTGTCACTATGACATAGAGTAAGAACATGGGGTCTAGAATCCAGTGTCTGCAGGCAGCTTTGCCACTTAGCAGCTGTGTGGCCTTGGGAGAGTCACTCTACCTCTCTGAACATCAAGTCCTTACTGTAGAATGAAGCCAAGGGTAATGGCCCTCCTCGTAGAGCTCTCAGGGAGATTACAGTACATGCATGTCACATGCCTGGGTTGAGGCCTGGCACTCGGTAAGCACCAGTGAGTAGGAGATATGATCGTTGGTGGGGAGTCCGGAGGGAGCAACTCATGCTCCCCATCCCTGTCCCTGCAGATCCCATCATCCAAGGACCAATGTACGTCACAGAGTAAGTGAACCTTCGGCCTTTTAAGGAGTGGGCATCTGGAAGATGGCCATAGTGTCTGGAGGGAGTGTGGATAGGGTGGGGGTGCATAATAGATGTAAGGGAGCACTGGGCCCAGAGCTCTGTGGTGCATGCTGCAAGGGTGGCTCCTACTCGCTAGGAAGTTGGAGTGAAAGGGCGTCTTTGTGAAACCAGGACACATGCATTCAATCCCCTCCCCCCCCTTCTCCCCACCATTCCTCTCTGCTCACAGAATGGCCTTTCTCTCAGACCCAGCTGATGGCAGCCTGTACACCTTGGGGACCCAGAAACAGCAGGGATTGATGGTGTGTTTCCTTCAGTACTCAGGGGTATGAGAGGCCCGGGGCTTTTGTTAGGCAGAGCACTGAGAGGGCAGAGCAACTGTCTGGCCAGAATCTGAATGTTCTGCAGAGGATGCCAGGGCTCGGCACATAATGGGAAAGTGTACAGCCTCAGCCAGTGCACACTCACCCTCACTTCTCCAGCCTCAGCCAGCGCACGCTCACCCTCGCTTCTGCAGCCTCAGCCAGTGCACGCTCACTCTCACTTCTCTAGCCTCATCTCACAGCACCGTCTTTCTTGTCTTTCTTGCTTACTAGGGTGGTTGGGTTCTGCACGTTTTACCACCCTGGAGACTCAAGTGGCTGGAGGGGCTACCTCAGCCTGACATCCTGGCATCCGGTGGCTTGAAAGAAAGAATGAATTAATGAACTTCCCGCATCCTCAATAGGTGCCCTCAGTTTCTTTCAGGAACACGGGCCTTCCCCATGCAGGTGATGAGGGCCTCTTGTTGGTGGTCCTCTATCCCTAGGAGCCCCAATTCTCTCGTGTCTTTGGGATACGTCTGGCAACAGTTTTGAACTTTTTTTGTGTGTGTAACTTTTCATTTTGATATAATTTCAACTAGAAGAAAAAATGCAAGAATAATATGAAGAAATTCTTTATTTCTTTCCCCCAGATTCATTAATTTTAACATCACATTTGCTTTATTGTTCTCTCTTGGTAGGTGATAAATAGATTAATAGATAGAATGCTGAGAATATTGCATTTTTTTTATATAGGATATCTTTTTCTGAACCTTTCAAGAGCGAGTTACAGTCACTATGCCCTTTATTTCTAAAGTGTCATTGTGTATTTCTGAGAACAAGGCCTCTTTCCCACATAGCCTGTGTGCAAATGACTGACGCCAGGAAGTTTAACAACCAAGACAGCATCACCTATGCATAGCATCACCTATTCACAGCGCTTATTAGTTCTGTGAAGTGTCTCAGTGTTTCCTGCCCTCACTGTTTCCTGGCCCAGAGTTCCCGGGCATGTGGTGTGGTGTCTCTTGGTGTCTGTAAATCTAAAGCTGTTCCCCTGATTCTCAAAGGCAGATCCCAGCTACTAGCCTCTCTGGGAAATGGAAACAATAATAACTATTAGGATAGACTGTGTGAGTTCTTCTACTCTCTCTCCTCCCTGGAATGTTTCCCTTCCTCAGAAACTGCCATTCACCATCCCCGAGCTGGTCCATGCCTCCCCATGCCGCAGCTCTGATGGTGTCTTCTATACTGGTAAGCACCTCTCCAGCCCCAGCTTGTGGGGCCGGCCCAGCACCAGAGACGGGGACCTAGGTCCTGACGGGCCGCACACCTTCTCCCGGCCATCTTGAGGGCTGGCACACTGTCCACCTCCACAGGCCGAAAGCAGGATGCCTGGTTTGTGGTGGACCCTGAGTCAGGGGAGACACAGATGACACTGACCACAGAAGGCACCTCTACGCCCCGCCTCTACATCGGCCGCACACGTGAGTCAGGCCCCAGCTGCTCCCCAGCCCCGGGCAGCCCCACTTTTGCTCTATCCAAGCCTGGCAATTGCTATCCAAGTTGAGTTGGGCCAGTCTGTCAATTTGTCAGTCAACGAATATTTCACTGAACAAAGAACTGGAGACAGGGCAGCAACCAAGACAGGCCTGGTTCCTGGGATGCTCCCAGCCTCTACCCCAGGCTGGATGCTCAGAAGCCCCACACCCACAAGGTGGGACCTGCTGAGGTGGGCATGGGAGAAGCATCACATGGGCATGCCTGGTAACCTTGCTTCGGGCATCCTCAGAGTACACGGTCACCATGCATGACCCCCAGGCCCCTGGCCAGCGCTGGAACACCACCTACCGCTGCTACTCAGCACCCCCTATGGACGACTCCCCTGGAAAATGTGAGTGCCACCTTTCTCTGGAGCAGTGTTCCCAACTCAGGGATCTTCGGGTGGCATCTGTGACCAAGCTCACCACATTTTTACCCATTTGACTATTTCAGGGACCCTACATACTAAATGACCCCCTCAACACCCAGCATGACCCTCCTGTACCCTGAGCAACCCTGACATCTTCACTCCTCCATACTCCAAGTTAGCCAAACCAGGTCTCCCTACATCCTGGGTGACTCCAAGCAATCCACACATCCTGACGGGTTCCCAAGTGTCCTAAGTGACCCCCAATGTTGAATGACCCCTGAAAGATGACCCTGAGTGACATTTCCCCAGATAACCCTGACCACCTCCTTGATATTATGACTATCCAACCAGACCTCCTAATTTACCTTGCAGGTGCCCCTTGGGACCCCCTAGTTCCCTGACTCCATCACTTCACATGAGAGATAATAACACTGAAACATCACAAGTGGCACCTCCAGGGCCCTGACTGACCTCCTTCACACTCTAAGTGATACCCAGCAATCCACATGCCTCCAAGTCACCCTGTTACTCATCCTAAGTGGTCATCAGTCAGAGCATGATGACTGACTGTTCCACATCCTAAGTGATCTCTGTCAAGCAATACAAGTCACCTTCAGAAGACCTTGACTGACCCCTACATCCTACAAAGCTCCCAGTTGACCCCAAGGGATCAAAGTGCCCTCAGTGAATTGACCAACCTTCCCATGTCCTGCAATCCTCCAGGTGATCTCATCTGAGCTCCACACCAGAGTGACCTTCCTGATGGTCCATCCCCAGACCAGCTCCCCATCCCAAGATGCTCTAAGGTACCTCCCATCAGAGCTCCTTGAGCACATCCCCATCTTTCTTGGCAGACATGAGCCACTTGGCATCCTGTGGGATGGGCCTGCTGCTAACTGTGGACCCAGGAAGCGGGGCAGTGCTGTGGACACAAGACTTGGGCGTACCTGTGATGGGCATTTACACCTGGCACCAGGACAGCCTGCACCAGCTACCCCATCTCACAGTGGCGCGGGACACCCTGCACTTCCTAGCCCTTCGCTGGGGCCATATCCGACTGCCTGCCTCCCGCCCCCAGAACATAGCCACCCACTTCTCTGTCTTGGACATCCAGCTGCTGTAGGTGCTCATGCCTGGGGACTGGGGAGGACCCTCTGAAAGGTTGTAGCCCAGGCCCAATGGGCAGGCATGATGTCTGACCATGACATACCAGTACAGTTGAACTAGACATCAAAATATTTCAAGCTGGCTATTGACCAGCCAGTTTGGCTATTAATAAATAACTAGTGCCCTCACACCATCCCTTGTGTGTTCCAGAACCCCCAGCTAGCCCCACTGCAAATGACAGGGTCAGATCTGGCCGAGGAAGGGTCTCCCGGTCTCTACTCCAGTGCTACAGCGGGCACCTGTTCTGCTTGGCAGGTGCTGTGCCTTATTGGTTGTTTGAGATTAACTGTCACCCTGCCTTAAAGAACTCAGAGTCGAAACCGGTTTGGCTCAGTGGATAGAGCATCGGCCTGTGGACTGAAGGGTCCCAGGTTCGATTCCGGTCAAGGGCATGTATCTTGGTTGCAGGCATAACCCCAGTAGGAGGCGTGCAGGAGGCGGCTGATCGATGTCTCTAACTCTATCCCTCTTCCTTCCTCTCTGTAAAAAATCAATAAAATATGTCAAAAAAAAAAAAAAAGAACTCAGAGCCTTAGAGTCCCCATCTTAGGGAGCCAAGAGACAGGCTGGAAAATCAAGGATTATCCTCTTATTCAGTTTGTTCTGCAAATATTAATTGAGTACTGACTGTGTAGCAGTCACTTGTTAGGCTCTGGGAGTACAGTGATGCTGTCAGTGTTCCTACCTATAGAAATCTTAGTAGAGGACACAGGTGTGTGAAGAGGCCATTGTGGTATGCTAAAGGGTGGGATAAGAGAGTAGGTTTGCCTTGGAGGATGTACGGAAAGAGCACCTACATTGAGATGGGGGCAGGAGAGAGTGGTGGGACACTTCCTGGAAGAAAGGGCATCTAAAGAGAAACCTAAAGGATAAATAGGAAAATAGGGTGGGGGGCTTCAAAACAACAAACATTTATTATTTTTCAAGCTTCTGTGTGTCACCTAGCTGGTATTCGGGTCTGAGAGGATTTAGTTAATGAGTGCAGTCAGCTGGTGGCTTGGCTGAGTCTGGATGCCCTAGGATGGTCTCACTCACCTATCTCATAGTTGATGGGCTATTGCCTAGAGGGTGTCAGATAAGGTATCTCTGACCTCATCAGGCTAGCCTGGGCTTCCTCCATCGTGGTCTTGGGGTTCCAAAGAACATATGAGAGGACAAGCCCCTTTACACAAGCACTTCTAAAGTCTCTACTTGTATCACATTTGCGATGGTCTCATTGTTCCAAGCAAGTCATATGGCCAAGTCCAGAATTAATGTGGACAAGAACATGATGCAACTGAAACAGCCACAACCATTACTCATTCCTCTCTTCCTCCTTTCCCCCACTAGGATGACGCTGTATATAGGGAAGGATGAAGCTGGCTTCTATGTTTCCAAAGCACTGGTTCACACAGGGGTGACCTTAGTGGTAAGAAGGGGTTTCTGAGGGGCTGGAAACAGGGAATGGAGCAGGAGAGCCCGCTCATTCATGACTCTCCATCTTCTGCCATAGCCTCGTGGACTGAGCCTGGCCTCCATGGATGGCCCCACCACAGATGAAGTGACACTTCAAGTCTCAGGAGAGCGAGAGGGTTCACCTAGCACAGCTGTCAGATACCCCTCAGGCAGTGTGGCCCTTCCTAGCCAGTGGCTGCTCATTGGTGAGATTCCCTAGCTCAAATTTGGAATGGATGACAATGAAGGATGTGATCCTGGTTTCTGATCTGGAAGACTGAGGTCTCCTTCAGCCCATGGACCTTTTCCCCTGCCCTTTAGGACACCATGAGCCACCCCCAGTCCTGCACACCACCATGCTGAGAGTCCATCCCACCCCAGGGAGTAGAACTGCTGAAACTAGACCCTCCAAGAGCCTGCAGGCCCCAGCCCTATTATTGGAGGTCAGTGCTAAAAGAGCAGAGGACACCCTGGCTGGTTTGATAGAGTGTTAATCCACGGACTGAAGGTCCCAGGTTTGATTCTAGTCAAGGGCACATAACTTGGTTGCAGGTTTAATTCCTGGCCCCAGTCAGGGCATGTGCTGGAGGCAACGAATCAATGTATCTCTCTCACATTTATGTTTTTCTCTGTCCCCTTCCCTTCCACTCTCTCTAAAAATAAATGGAAAAATATTCTCAGGTGATGATTAACCTAAAAAAATAAATACATAAAAGGGCAGAGGACTTGGAGAGAGACTTGGCAGGTGAGTGGGCAGCTATAGGACATTTTCCTCAGCCTTCTCTGAATAACATTTGGAGTGGGTCAATTGACCTCACACAATTTCCCAAAAGGAAAACTATTTTTGTTGTTAGGTGTGTCAAAAATATATTGGTCATCTAAGCTGTGAAACATGGGTCACAGTTTTCTTTACTCTTTTTCAGTTTAAAAGTTACAAAATAATTATCAAGTGAGAAAATTAAAACAGAAAACCTATGAAAGCATGCTCTCCTACGAGAGAACTGGATAAGAATCACTAATAGTTCAGGGTTAGAAGGAACACCATGCCCAACCAGCATGGCTCAGTGGTTGAGTGGTGACCTATGAACAAGATCAAGGTTTGATTCCCAGTCGGGGCACATGCCTGGGTTGGGAGCTTAATTTCCAGTGTGGGGCCTGCAGGAGACAGTCAATTAATGATTCTCTCTCATCATCGATGTTTCTGTCTCTCTCTCTCTCCCTCTCCCACTATGAAATCAATTTTTTTATTGATTTCAGAGAGGAATGGAGAAGGAGAGGGGCGGGGGGAGAGAGAGAGAGAACATCAATGATGAAAGAGAATCATTGATCGGCTGCCTCCTGCACTCCCCCAACTGGGGATCAAGCTCACAACCCGGGCATGTGCCATGCCTGGGATCAAACCAGCGAATTCCTGGTTTATAGGTGGATGCTCAGCCATTGAGCCACACCAGCAAGCCTATGAAATCAATTTTAAAAAATGTTTTTAAAGAAGGAACAGCTATGACCTGGAACAATAAGTCTCAAGTCTGGTTGCTCATTAGAATAACTGGATGTCCACTCAGCCCCATGAATTAAGAACCTCTGGAGCTGCATATCTACATTTTTTGTGTTGCCTCAAAACTATCTGTATTTTTTAGTGACACCTCAGGAGATGCTGGTCACCAGCTAGGTTTGGGGCACCTTGATGCTTCAGGACCACGGAGAGCTCCCGCTCTACATCTCGCGGGTCACTCATCGCTGCCCCCTTCAGCACCACGGAGAGCGCCTTGTCCCCCCACCACAAGGGCCACTCACTCATTGCTTCTTAAACTAAATCCAGTCCTGTACTGCTGACAAAGGGTTGGAGGTTTCCCAGTAACAGCAGGTGCTGAGTGAAAGCCCGTGTGTTCCCAGCTCCTGAGTCTGAGTCGGGAGGAACCTTGGGACCTGGAACTGCACCCTGAAGAAAACACCACAGACTTGTATCTAGGACTGGTACCCCAAGATCTGCTGGTGGCCAGCCTCACTGCAGTCCTTCTGGGAGGGTGGATTCTCTTCTTCATGAGGCAGGTAAGCCTACCACCCAACCTTGGGTCTGTCGTAGGGTGTCCTAGGGAGAACTCTGCCCCTCATTTCCAAGACAGTCAGAAGCTCTAATTCTGCCCCTGTCTTCTTCCTAGCAGTGCCCAAGCCCCTGTTACTATGCTGTCTATGTTCATAGTCCCGTGCAGGGCATCTTGGGCACAGCTGCTGGGACCCCACGGGCAGGGCCTAGCAGGGCTGAGCCTTCCTGCGCCTTGTGTTTCAACAGCAGCAGCTGGCAGAAAAGCAGCAGCAGGCCCTCCTGGCACCTGTGGGCCCCCCTTCCACCTCACAAGGTGCTCTGCCCCAGCTCCCAGGGACCATCCCACAGGACCAGAAGAGGCTGCAAATCCCCTCTGAGCAAACTCAGGCACTAGAAGACCCTGAAGGTGAGCTTAAGTAACAAGAAAGGGCTTGTCAAGGACAGAGAGTCGGTTTGTTAGGAGCCACTAGTGGAGTAGTTGAACCTGAATGAGTTAAGGGGTTATTTTGAATAGTGTCTGCTATGTAGTTGAGCACTCTAGAAAGGTCTGCTGTTCTTTTTTATTATTGTCAAAGATTCTAGGTCAGACAGAACTGGGTGTAGACCCAGCACCATCTGTCACATGGAAATGATAACATCTAGTGACATCCCCTCATTGGGAGAGATCACCCCATCATTATTAAATCATATAGAGGTGCCCGGCAGGGTGGCTCAGTTGATTAGAGTGTTGTCCCCTGCACCAAAAGATTGCAAGTCCGATTCCCTAGATTCTTGTTTCAATCCCCAGTCTGGGCTTGTACAAGACGTAGCTGATCAATCTCTCTCTCTCTCTCTCTCTCTCTCTCTCTCTCTCTCTCTCTTTCTCTCTCAAATCTATAAAAACATATCCTCAGGTGTGGATTAAATATTTTTAATCAGCCCTAGCCGGGTGGTTCAGTGGTTGGAATATTATCCTGTGCACCAAAAGGTGGTCGATTCGATTCCCAGTCAGGGCACACGCCTGGGTTGTGGCTCAATCTCCAGTAGGGGCCATGCAGGAGCAGCCAATCAATGTTTCTTTCCCTCTCTCCCTTTCCCTTTCACTCTCTCTAAAAATCAATAAAAAACTATTCTTTAAAAAAATATTTCGCCGAAACCGGTTTGGCTCAGTGGATAGAGCGCTGGCCTGCGGACTGAGGGGTCCCGGGTTTGATTCTGGTCAAGGGCACATGCTTTGGTTGCGGTCGCATTCCCAGTGGGGGACATGCAGGAGGCAGCTGATCGATATCTCTCTCTCATCGATGTTTCTAATTTTCTATCTCTTTCCCTTCCTCTCTGTAAAAAAATCAATAAAATATATTTAAAAAAATTTTTTTTCATTTTTAATCTGTTTTTTAAAATATATTTTATTTATTTCAGAGAGGAAGAAGAGAGGGAGAGAGATAGAAACATCAATGATGAGAAAGAATCATTGATTGGCTACCTCCTGCATGCTCCCTGCTGGGGATCAAGACCACAACCCAGGCATGTGCCCTTGACTGGAATTAAACCAAGGACCCTTCAGTACATGGGCCAATGCTCTGCCCACTGAGCCAAGTCAGCTAGGGCTAAAAAAAAAACACCAAAACACTATTTAAAATCATACAGAGGTGATAGTATTAATATGTGTGCTAAAATAATATCATATTTGGTAACAGTGACAGTAAATTACCTAGATACCATTTGGTACCATTTCCCCTCTTTAGAGCTTTGTATTTTCTAAACATTCTCTTTTTTTCTCTATTTGCTCCTATAAACAATCCCTTCAAGCCTCCTCTGGTACACAGACTGCCCCTTGGGCCTTCCCCATGATCTCATTGGTCTCCTTCTACTAAATCAGGCTTCTTCTTCTTTGGCTCTGGGCAAGGCTGTCCTTCAGTTCTTTGCATAAACTGCTACTGGCACCTCCTGGTCAAACCACAGCCTCATATCTCGGAGCCTATACTCAGGCTGAAGTCCACCCGACACATGGCTCGATGCTCGGTGCTGCTCCCAACTCATACCTACATGTTCACCTTCCTCTGCGGAGAGAGAACAGCTATTCTTCCTCTTTTAGGAGGTCCCCCCACCAAGCCCTGAGCTGCAGCTGTCAACTTACAGGCTCTGGGTAGGTTCCACTGCACCCCGACACACTCATCTCCTTGGCCTTTGGACTTGAGCAGTCTTTCCCTAGACACCCCAGGTAGTTCTCGTCCAATGGCCCTGTCATCCCTCCGTACTGTCCTGTTGCTCTCACCACCCCAGCCCAATAGGCCCCAGTCACTGACAGGATGTCCATTCTGCCCCAGGCGTCCTCTCAAATACTTACATGTCACATCACCAGGCATCCTCGGAGGCGGAGAGGATGCCCAGGCTCAGCCAGGACACCTTGTTATATAAAACACCTAATTTTTCACCCTCTATAAAAAATAACAAAGTGATCGCAATCATTCAGTGCAATCACCTAAGAACACAAAACACCCAGAGGAAGCCTGTTGTACTCAGTGGAGATACTCTGGATTTCCTCTATTACATGCATTTGGAAAACAACTGTTTTCATTTCTCTTCTTGAAAGTGCCTACAAACCCTTTACTTTGACATTCTCATGACTGCTAGGTGGCGCCTAGAGCAGACAGCAGCTGCTAGGCAGTGTGACACATAGGGGGCTGGGTGAGCATAGAGGGGCATGCCTCAGGTGTGGGGGAATAGTGAGTGCTCTAAAGAGATGGCTAAGCTCTGCCCCCAGGATAAGATGGAATTCCCCGAGAGAGAGCTTCAGGGAGTGGAGCAGAGTGTCTGGGTGGCACCCACAACACCGGCAAAGGTTCAGAGATGAGGGAAAAGCAGGTGCACACGCTGGAAGCTGGGAGGAAGGCTGCACACTCAGGCCCATGTGTAGGCCAGCTGGGCCAAAGAGCAGAGCCTCTGCATGGAAGAGAAGAGGGAGTGCTGGGGACTATGCCCACTGCGGAGCAAATGCCTGGTCTGTACTGCTTTGCAGATGAGAAAACCAAGGTCCCACAGTTAAGTGACTTCCCCAAGCACACACACAGAGCGTGCAGCACTAGGCATGGGACCTGTGCAGTCTGGCACCAGGCTGGGCACTGGAGGGGAAAGAAAAGTGAAGGCAGGGCAGGGCTGGTCTGCCCTGAGACCCCGCCCTCCTCTCCCATAGCTGAGCAGCTCACTGTAGTGGGGAAGATCTCCTTTAACCCCAAGGATGTGCTGGGCCGCGGGGCAGGTGGGACTTTCGTTTTCCGGTGAGTGGCAGCCAGAAGGCAGGCTGGAGACGTGGCTCTCACAGCTCTTCCCGCATGGTCCCTAGGAGGTCTGTCCTAACCTTTGCCCTCTCTGAACATCCATTCCCCCACCTACCAGGGGACATTTTGAGGGGCGGGCAGTGGCTGTCAAGCGACTCCTTCGTGAATGCTTTGGCCTGGTGCGGCGGGAGGTCCAGCTGCTGCAAGAGTCAGACAGGCACCCCAATGTGCTCCGCTACTTCTGTACAGAGCGGGGACCCCAGTTCTACTACATCGCCCTGGAGCTCTGTCCTGCCTCCTTGCAGGAGGTGAGGCGGGGGCGCAGGGTGGTGTGGTGAGGGCCGGAGGGTTCTGGCTGCAGTGACCTTGCCCTTGCTGCTCTTCAGTATGTGGAAAACCCAGAGCTGGAGTGCTGGGGCCTGGAGCCGAAGACAGCGCTGCAGCACCTCATGTCTGGCCTGGCCCACCTGCATTCTCTACACATAGGTACCCACCCCCCGCCTCGCTCTCCATCTCCAACCCTGCCTTCCCCACCTGCGCTCAGCTGCCTTCTGCTCTCACAGTGCACCGGGACCTGAAGCCAACCAACGTACTCATCACGAGGCCTGAGAGCCAAGGCCGAGCCAGGGTGGTCCTCTCTGACTTTGGCCTGTGCAAGAAGCTGGCAGCCGGCCGCTGTAGCTTCAGCCTGCACTCAGGTGTCCCCGGCACAGAGGGCTGGATGGCACCTGAGCTCCTGCAGCTCCCGCCCCCCGACAGCCCAGTGAGTCCTCCATCACCTGGCCCAGGGCTTCCTGCCAGGCTCCACATCACACTGTGTGAGCTGGAGATTGCTTCTTCATCTGTAAAGTGGGCTCATTCATGCTTTCCTACCTAGAGCAGTGGTTCTCAACCAAGGACTATGCCACCACCCAGGGGCTCTGGGTAATGTCTGGAGATATTTTTGGTAACCACACATGGTGGGTATAGGGTTGTTACTGGCATCTAGTAGGTAAAGACCAAGGATGCTGCTAAATATCCTGACTACACCCCATAAAAATTATCAGACCCTAAGTGTCAATAGTGCTGAGGTTAAGAACCTTGGACTAGAATGGTTTTACCACTTCCCTGTGCTGCAGAATCGCCGGGGAACTTAAATGAGTCAGCTGCCCGGCCCCACATCCAGTGACCCAGCCCGATCTGCTGGGGCAAGGCCAGGGTTTTCACATACAGACAGCGTAGAGAAGCGCTAGGTGGAGGGCGGGAGCATCAGATGAGCGAACAAAGTTGAAGCGTAGTGCCTGACCCTAGAGATATGTAAGTTTGGGGCCCCAGGTTTGTGTGTGGAAGTAGATGACAGCGGCACAAAAGGAGTCGCTAGGCAAAGCTGTTTCCACTCTTGACATCTAGAGAAAGATAAAGGGGGCCACCTGCAGGCCCCAGGACGGAGGCACAGTTAGGAGTCTCTTGGGTCCTTTCGTTTTTTTAATTAGTGGCCAACATTTTCACTTCTGGCGTTCTGGAGCCCCTTGGGAAGTGAAAGCTCTGCCACTGGAGGCAACCAGCAGAGCTTAGTGCAGGGCAGCTGTGGACAACCCTCCTCCCCACCAGTCCTCACCTCTGCCTCCTGCCACACACCTGGCAGGCTTCACTTCCTGATGCTCCCTGCTGGATATGCAGGAATGGCACTTGGAAAGCCCCTTAGCCCATAGAAGCTCAGTAGGGGCAAAGATTTGGGACCCTTCAATGGTGCAGAGGGCAGGGACCTAGGGTTAAGGGACTGCCTCTCAGAAGCATCCCTGAGTTCTTCTCTGAGCCAGACGCCCCTGGGAGAGGTTAGCCAGGCAGAGTTCCGGGCAGACGTCCTCCTTATGCGCCTTCCTCCTCATGCCCCTTCCTCCGGCCCAGACCAGTGCAGTGGACATCTTCTCTGCAGGCTGCGTGTTCTACTACGTGCTCTCCAGCGGCAGCCATCCCTTTGGAGAGAGTCTTTCTCGCCAGGCAAACATCCTTGCAGGTGCTCCTTGTCTGGCTCACCTGGAGGAAGAGGCCCATGGTAAGAGGGACCTGACCCAGCAAAGGGAGGAAGCAGGGCATAAGGCTGGGGGCCTAAAGCCACCTTCTCCCCTCCACAGACAAGGTGGCTGCCCAGAACCTGGTGGAGGCCATGCTGAGCTCTTGGCCGCAGGTGCGCCCCTCTGCTCAGCAGGTCCTGGCCCACCCCTTCTTTTGGAGCAGAGCCAAGCAGCTCCAGTTCTTCCAGGTCAGGGGAACCTTGGGAATAGGCTAGCAAGTCCCAAGTGTGGGTCCTGAGCAACAAGAAAGGGGAGGCCAGATTGGCTAAGAGAAAAGGGACTTGTCTACCTGCGCTAGGCAGCCTGGCTCTTTACCTAAACCAAGATGGAGCAAACTCCTAATCATTGCCATCTTGGCGCTTCAGTCCACCTGTCACCCTGCCCTCCCCTCCCCCGCCAAGCCACACCTTGTGAGAGAGCACACCTCCTCCTTTGAGCCCTAGTGGCCACTCGTGCTGAATCTGTGCCCAGGTAGCCCATTCCATCGGGCACGACCCTGAGCAAAGCACTGTCCCTGAGCCTGTTTGCCCCAGTGAGATGGAGAACAGTGCCCACGCCTGGGTTGGTGATGACCTAGTTGGCTAACAAGAGCGGTGGGTTCCTGGCCCTGAGGCCTTGGAAACTGGTCACAGGCTCAGGAGCTCTTTGGGCCCTAGGACGTCAGTGACTGGATGGAGAAGGAGTCCGAACAGGGGCCCCTGATGACAGCGCTGGAGGCAGGCGGCTCCGCCGTGGTCCGGGGCAACTGGCACAAGCACATCACAGTGCCATTGCAGACAGGTAGAGGCGGGCACTAGGGGGTTACTGGAATGGGAGCTCAATGAGGACCACTAAGCACATGACTTCCCCGCCCACAGATCTGCGAAGGTTCCGGTCCTATAAGGGGACCTCGGTGCGAGACCTGCTCCGCGCCATAAGGAATAAGGTGTGTCTGGGGCTCGGGTGGGCCTGGCTCTTGGAAAGGCTTGGTCTCCGCTTCCACTGAGCCAGGCCCTGCTCTAACCCTGCAGAAGCACCACTACAGGGAGCTCCCAGGTGATGTCCGGCAGACGCTAGGCCAGGTCCCCAACAGCTTTGTCCAGTACTTCACAGACCGCTTCCCGCGCCTGCTTCTCCACACGCACCATGCCATGAGGAGCTGCGCCTCCGAGAGCCTATTCTTGCCCTACTACCCGCCGGCCCCAGAGACCAGGGAGCCGTGCCCAGGAGCTGCTGGGAGCAGAGGCCAGCCGGCTGAGAGCCAGCCCTGGGTTGAGGCTGGCTTGGAAGCCTGGGAATAGATGTTGGAGCAAAGATGTGCTGAACGCCCTGGTTCCAAACACCCCTCAGAATAAAGACAAAGAAGATTCTCGTGTGTTTAATGTGCATAAAGGCAGGGGAAGGACAGTCCTGAATCCAACAGCAATATTCTGTACATACAGTGTGGGTGAGAAGGAAGGAAGGGCTATGGAACCCACATGCAAACATGTACAAAAATAACTTACACAGCAGCCCCACCTGTAATGGCTCTCTCCACACCCAGGGCTGGGGCACACTATAAAAACCAGCGCCAGGGGAGCTGACCAGAACGGGCCAAGGTGCTGGTGGGGGTCATGGGGGCACCAGTCCCAAGAAGGCGGACCTACGAGGAGGCCTTGAGGCGGTTGGTGGCCGAGCGCGAGCTCAGCAGCTTGTCCACCATGGTGCGGGCGTATCGAAGCCGGCTGGCCAGCTCCTTGGAGCAGCCGAACTCCTCCAGGAGGCTCAGGCGATACGTGCGAAAGTCCCGCTTCTCATTGATGTAAGTGACGGCGGCCATCAGCGGGCACAGGATGAGCTTGGTGTGGTCCTAGGGGGGAAGGAAGGACAGATGGTGACCAGTGAATTGAAGGTCCAGCTGTGTATGTGGGGGAAACAGAAGGAAGACAGCCCAGCTGGTTGGGGGCCCTCATCCCACTCCCTTCCTGCTGCCAAGGACAGGTCCCACATCTCCCATTCCCCGCCTGACCCAAGCCCCCGGACAGGCACCGACCCTCACACCCTCTCCCGGCCAGGCTCACCTGGAAGAAATTGATCTGCACACAGCCATTGCTAAGGTGCAGGATGATGGCACTGCGGGTGCGAAACCAGGTGCGCAGGTAGGGCAACCGGGCCAGCTCGTCACCTTCCCGTGGCGTGATATTGGCCCCTGCTTTCAGCAAGTGCTCACTCATATAGTTCCGGAAATACTTAAGGAGGGTGATCTAGTTGGAGAGTCAGAAGTCCAGAGTTAACCCCACCCCAGCCCATCTCCCTCCCAGCAGCACGGGCCATGCGGGCCGGCCAGCACCCACCTTCTTGATCAAGGAGTTGGGATGAGAATTCACGGTGAGGTAGGACTCTGTGCCGTCCCGCTCTATGTACTGCAGGCTGTCACCATCGTTGTAGAGGATAAGGCGAGTCGAGTCATTGAAGAGCACCCCCACGCTGTTGTCACACAGTTGATATCCTAGTGGTAGTGGGGGGTGGGGAGACCTCAGAAAAAGGAGCAGGGAGCAGGGGAACATGAGGAGCTGGCACTCAGGGTCTGGGATGGAGCTAGGAGAGTTGGGAGAGGACCTAGCAGCCAAAAACGGCAAGAGGCTGGCATAGGTCAAAGGGTCATAGGCCACACGGGGGCCACCCACCCATTCTGGAAGAAACCTACCAAGGCCGTACTTGTCCGAATAGTCCACCCACTTGCTGACCCAGAAGATGGGGATGCAGGCGGGATCCTCAGCCTCCTCTGGGATGGAAACAGACAGATGATTTGGTCAGAACCAGGCTCTTACCCTCAGTGAGCAATGAGCAAAACCCAGTCTTCAATGGAGCTTGCATTCTAGCCATAGGGACAGAGACGAATCAAAATAAATATGAACAAAATATTTAAGTTGCTTCCATCATGGTGAGAGTCAGGGGCTGGCAAATTCTCTAGCTTTCTAAGTTTGAGGATTCAAATACTGTGAGAAGACAATTCCAAATACATCAAAATGTTATACACAGTGACTGCAATAACCCCTTCTCTAATACAGAAAACCAATATGGAAACCCCAGAGTCTGTGGGGTGAGAAGTGCTATAGATAACATAAAGCAGGCACGGGGAATGCCCAGTGCTAGGAGCGGTGCCAGTAAATGCTTGTGAGGGGCCACCAGAGTAGACATCTGAGAAACATGTGTGAGCTAGACAGAGATCTGCAGGAAGGACACTCCAAAAGGGACAGTGTACGCAAAGCTCTGAGGTTGGAGCTCGTCCTGGTCTGTTATTTCAACCGTCTCGAAGGCCAACCAGGAATTCACTGTACAGAAGAAACTCTATGGACAGGTACCCAGACTACAGAGAGGTGCTAGGAAATGGGGGACAGAACCCATGAGTCAGAAAGGAAGGGCCACACCATGGAGGGCCTTGGGCGTCAGGCTAACTCATCGGGATTTTAATCCACAGGAAATGGAAGAACTAAACATATTAGGAGGACAGAAGTCTGAATAAGGCCCCCACTTTGCGGGCTGAGATTCCCTGACCTCATGGGATGCCTGGAGCAACCTCACCCCAGATGGTTGCAGTGCCCACCTTGCCTGACCAGCCCCCGCTCCGAGGGCTTGGAGGCGTTGACGCTGTGCAGCTGCTGCAGCATATCACCAAGGTGGCAGTCGACCGCCTCGCTGGTGTCCCGGACCACAGGCTCCTCTTTCTCTCGGGGCCGCTCAGGCACAGGGTTCTCTGTGCCTAGGAGATGAGACATGGTCATTAGCTGGCACAAAAGCAGCAGATTGGGAGGGTGTGGGACCCTGTGCCACAGCTGGTACTCTCTCCCGAGAAGACCCCTTTTAGCTGCTATTGCTTTGGGTAAACCCAGTCAGTGTCAGGCTATTAGAGCTCAGGCTCTACCAGGCACCTGGTACTCACTAGCACCCCCAGCACTAGGCAAGGCCTTTAGGAAGGTCCACAGCCACAGAGTTAGACACTCAGAATTACAAGTACCTTCAGCATCCAGGAGAATGGGAGGGGTTGGTAAATGGCACACCAGCAGGATGAATTAAGCAGGCACTTCATAAAAATGTAACAGATTTCCCACCCTGAAATGTGCTTTATATACTTATATGACCAACAGCCTGAAAAGATCCCCCTGCTCCATGCTCTTTTATCTGTGCAATCCTTTCCCACTACCGTGTGCTCATTCCCTGGTGAAATACGAAATCCTTCTTTACAATATTTACAGATCAGATTTTCAATTTTAAAAACAATGCTGTGGAAAAGACTTAAGGGTGAAATATTTCGGATTTGCCTTTAAAACTCTAGCCAAAAAAGGGAGGAGGAATGAATATAGGCAAATGTAACTGATTGATTTCAGAGAGGAAAGAAGAGGGAGAGAGAGACAGAAACATCAATGATGAGAGAGAATGACCGGCTGCCTTCTGCAAGCCCCCAACTAGGGATCGAGCCCACAACCCTGGCCATGTGCAGTTGACCAGAATTGAACCTGGGACCTTTCAGTTCACAGGCCAACGCTCTATCCATTGAGTCAAACCAGCTAGGGCCAGTTCTCTCTACTTTTGGGTAAGTTTGAAAATTTCCAGCATAAGAAGTTTTTACAAAATGTTTTATGTCCAAAAATTAAAGCCAAAAGAAGATGAAGAAAAACAATCCTTAAAAAAAAACCACAATTACATGATAGCCCAAAGAATAAATACCCATGAGTCCAGAGATTGACATAATCGAATAAATAAATACATGGAAGAGAAGCACCAGCTCCTCCTTACAGAAGTATTCCCATGAATGAATGTGGCAGGAGCCAGGAGAGAAACATCACTGTTAGAACACCATGGTAACAGCTGCCCACAGGCAAGAGCCACCAGGAGTGCTAGCATTGGTGGGCAGAGACTGAGGAACAACAGTCTCAAAGCAGCTCCTGGCAAGGCATGTTTTAATCATCAAGAGAAAACAGTGATGCTGCAGAGGAAAAACCCATCAGACACCACCAAGACCAAGTGATCAAGACTGACATCACTGGGCTAGCCCATGTGGCTCAGTGGTTGAGTGTCAACCCATGAACCAGGAGGCCAGTTTGCTTCCTGGTCAGGGCATATGCCCAGGTTGCCAGCTTGGTCCTCAATAGGGGGCATTTAGGAGACAGCCAATCAATGTTTCTATCTCTCTAAAAAAGAGAGATAAAAACATTAAAACAAAAAAGACTGACATCACCAGTAAAATAAATGTCAAAAAATTAACCCCAAAAGAAAAACAGATAATCCTTAAAATTAGGTTATAACCAAAACAAATGAACTTATATATTAAATTGGCATATATTAAATTGATGCTATATCCACACAGAGAAGAAAAGTATTTCAAGTGATCTTTTTTTCACACTATATTATCTTTAGTGAAATATATTCCCAGGACAAATAGAACTGCAAGAAAATAAAACGTTTATTTAACAAAAGGAACTAGTTTATATATGTTGAAAATGTATGTGTATTAAGATAGGGAGACAAGATTTTCTGTTTAAGAGAAAAGAAATACAAATATAAAATCAAAGAAGTAAAAACCCTAAAACATTATATTAGAATCACTTATAAATTACCAAAAGAAAAGCAGTAACTTCACAGTAAAGAGAAAGATTGCTATGAAACAAATCGCATCAACATTAAATTTCCTGAACCTGATAACTGTGCCATGTGCTGTGGTTTAGTAAAAGAATCTTTGGGGCATATACATTGAAGTACTAAGTTGTAAAGATTAGGGTATATAATTCACAAACAGTTCAGAAGAAAGAGGGAGGGGAGGAAGAGAGGGTACTGATGAAGCAAATGTGAAAAAAATATGTCAATTGTGGATCTGACTAAAGTGGATATAGGAGGTCTTGTCTATTCTCACACCTTTTCCCAAGTTTGAAATATAAGAAGTTAAATAAAATGTTGAAAAAATGTGAATCTGGCTCTAGCCGGTTTGGCTCAGTGGACAGAGTCTCTGCGGACCCATTCCATTCCTCGGTTACAGACTCCTTCCCGGCCTGTGCCCTGGTCAGGGCATGTGAACAAGGCAACCAAATCCATGTGTTTCTCTCACATTGGTATTTCTCTGTCTTTCCCTCTCTCTGAAAATCAATGGAAAATATACTCCGGTGAGGATTAACAAAAACAAAAAAGAAAAAATGTGAATTGGAAATACTATCACCATAAACTCAGCCTCTCCTCCCACTACCACACACACATTATATATTTCCTAATTCTGTCCTCTGAGGAGACCTAGAAACAACAGTAACCTAATCAGTGGCATGTGGTTTGATAAGATGTCCATCCTTTTAAAGACAGACTCACTGAAGTTATAGGGTATAAAATAGTTCCGTGTCTGCTAGTAACTTCAAAAACTTCAGAGGAACAAACCAGGAGATGAAGCTCACGTGACACACTCTTCGTGACACGAACCTGGTGGGTGCTCGGGAGTCCACTGCCCTCAATTCTATGTGGACATTTGAAGTTTCTCATATTTTTCTCAATGAACCATTACAGGAACGATGATTAGAATTTCTCAGGTGTGCCGTTCAGTCCACTCTGCTCTGTGGGTCTGACAGGTGTGATTCAGCCATGCACGGCCTATCTTTCTACCAGAACCAAGGGCATCTTCCTATGGAGGATGGGGCCATGTGGCCAGAGCCTGTCCTGCTACACCTCGCACTCTGGGCCAGCCACCCACACATTGGAAGCCTAGGATCTTTGTGGGGGAGGGGTCTGTTGTCTGCCTAGGCCTTGTTTTACCTTTATTGAGGACTGAGAGAGGCTTCCGGTTGCTGGGGTCCAAGCTGCTGGGAGCAATGGAAAACCTGGGTGGGATGGTGAGGCAGGTGATGGGCAGTCGGGCGGGGATGTAGCCAGAGGTAAAAAACTCGTCGCTGAGCAGCTCGTGGATGGTGGGGCGAGCAGTGGGGTCGGTCTGAAGCATCTTCTGAATGAGGGAGGCAGCCACGGGGTTGATGTGCTGGAGCAGACAGGGAGAGCTATAAGCCATGTGACAAAGCCCCACGGGCAGCTCGCACAAGGACTGCAACCTATTCCCCATGCAGCCCCTGGTATCACAGGCCAGTCAGCGACTACAAACAATGCCAGTCCCCCTCTCAGCTTTGCAGAGCTGACAAGCATGAGAATGGTGATTCTCTTTCCTCTTGAAACTCAGATGGAGCTGAGGTTTGTCCCTGAGCTTGTTCTTGCATGATTCCAGCTGCTCCCCACTAGACTCGAGAACACAGGCTTTGGGGTCACAGAGACCAGGTGTAAGTTCGTTCTGCCCACAACACCTGTTGTGACAAGTATCTTCATCTATAAAATGGGGACATAGTACCAAGTCTAGAAGAGCCCTGGTGAGAAGGTTCCATGGGCTATAACCTAGCACAGGTCAAATGCATAGTAACAGCCTAGCATTAACTCCACACCCACTGTGTGCCAGGAAACTATCCTAATCACATCCTATTATTCACCCAGTTAACCTTCACAGAAACATGTAAGGGGTGGAGATCTCTGTGACGTTGAAGATGAGGAAACTGAGGCACAGAGAGGTTATGTGCCTAAGTACACACTAAATGTTAGAGCCAGCATCCACACGGAGGCAGTCTAGCAACTCGAGAACCCACACCCTGAACTGTTACATGCTGTGTCCGTCTGACAGTTAACTGACCCTTTAGGACTATCTGTCCTCATGGGGACAGGGCTCTTGGCTGCACACAAGGCAAGAACACTAAACATGTGCCAGATGCATTTTCATGCCACGCAGAACTCAGTGATCCATGACTGAGCACCTACTGTATGCAGGGCACTGTGCGAGGTGCTACAGAGGCAGCAGCTCTGGCTCAGACAGGGCCACAGTTCAAAAGGTCCAGGCCACTCAAGTCCACTGCCAAAGCTTATGCAACACTTCTGCCTCCTACTCCCATACCATCTTTTTGGTGTTTGTTTTTCCTCTGAAATCTACAAACTCCCTTCCCCTGGAAAAAATGCTTTTGCAAACAAATGTTCAGTTCTATATGCAGTTTCAGACATGGAACTTCGAAGGATCTGAGACTAGCTGAGATGTGGAACTGACCTCTCTCTGTATCCCCAGGTTCTAGCTGGGCTCAGTAAATAGCTTTTGGGGTCCAGGGGTAACAAAACATAATCAAGTTCAACTCCAAGTATTTTTAGTCACCTTGGGAATACTGTACTCATTCTTCTTGATCCGGAGGTAGGTCTCTTTTAGGCAAGATGTCTCAAAAGGTGGTTTGCCCACTAACAAAGTATACCTGTAAGCACAAGGTGGGATTTGGCTCAGGTTCTCAGCAAAACACAGATGCAGGAGGGATCATCTCAGGGCCAGAGCGAAGGCCAAGCATCTCTGGACACTCCCTCTGTCCCTGAGGACAGTTCCCAAGCCCACAGAGCCACCCAGAAACCAGGACACTGGCAGAGAGCCTCAGTGGATTAAAGGTGATGAGAGGATTCTTATGGGCCAGAGATTTTTCAGCAAAAACTAGCAGCGTTCTAGGGTCCCAGAAACCGCCAGCCGATACAGAACACATCATGATGGGGGCTACCCGCTCCTGCAGAGGCAACTTTGTGTTTAAGAGTTCTGTTTGTAAAGCCTGGAGTTTTCATTTGAAATTGCTCCACTGGTAAAAGAGTCTGAAGGCCATTGCCACAACTCGCTCTGACTCCAGTCCCAGGCCATCAAAGCCACACCTGAAAAGGCGCTTTCCCATCACTCAGCTCTGATGGCCTCGGCCTGGACAGGCCACAGGCAGCTCTCCTGCAGCTCCAGCTCCTGGCCCACACCCTCACGCTATGCTGCTTTCTAGATCAGTGGTTTTACAACTTTTGCACACGAAATCAGCCAAGGACTTGGTTAAAATCTAGATTTTGATTCAGGTTTTCCATTTTGAAAGGGTTTCTAAGAGATGGTGTTGCTGGTCTGTGGTTCACACTTTGAGTAGGAAGGGGCCCAGCTGCAGGAATCCTACAGCCTACATCAGTGTCAAGAAGAGATGAGGAATTAGACTTTGGGGGTAGTCTGCTCTCTGGAGCAACCTTTTCATAGGCAGATCGGTTCAGAGGTGGGATTTCCAAAGAGCCCCTGTGGAGGCCAGGTGGGTCCCCCAACTTACATAATGCACCCAATGGACCACACATCCACCTCGAAACTGTGCCCTTTCTTGCTCAGCACCTCAGGAGCTATGTAATTAGGAGTTCCACACAGGGTCTTCTTCCTTTCCCCGTCATATTCGACCTTGGTTGCCAGTCCAAAATCCCCTGGGACAAAGGGAGGAAGGGGCAGTACTCAGATGCTAGCCTTTGTCATCTATCAACACAGACTACTGCCTTTATGGTTCCTATTGGACCACCGAGAACCAGGGTCATCTGAGTCCTCAAGCTCTACTCCTTGTACGCAGCCAGACCTCCCCAGGAATCCCCCAACATGCTGGACCAAGGAGGGGGGTCTCTCAATGACCCTCCTAACCCCTGCTCTTAGGAAGGAGGGCTAAGCATCTAAAAGGGAACTGGCAGGGACAGAGAAACTAAGGGATCAAGCTGTAAACTTCAGAACTGCTACTAGGCAAGTCTGTGAGGAGTAGGGAGGGATTGGGACTGTGGCAAACGAGGGGGAGTCTAAAGGGAACAGCTGCTTTTCAGCCCAGCAAAGAGCTGCCCCGAGGGAATGCTGTCCTTATACCAGCTTGAGTGTTTAAGAAGAGCTGCAGTCCTGGCTGGTGTGGCTCAGTTGGTTGGGCATCATCCTGTACACCAAAGGGTTTGATTCCCAGCCAGAGCACATGCCCCAGTTGTGGGTTCAGTCCCAGTAGGTGTGCAGGAAGCAGCCAATCGATGTCTCACTCTCAAATCGTTGATGCTTCCCTTTCTACCCCCCTTTCTCTTACTTTCTCTCTAAATATCCATTTAAAATCTTTAAAAATAAATAAAGAAGCACTAAATCAAATCTTTAATGTTCAGCCTCCCAATTTTAAAAATGGAAAAATCATTTAAATTCTTTAAAAAATACATTGTCAGAAATAACAAGTGTTTGAGAAATGGAGAAAAGAGAACCCTCATACACTGCTGGGTGGGGGGATATAAATTGGTACAGCCACTATGGAAAAACAGTTTGGAGGTTCCTCAAAAAATGAATAGAGCTATCAGATGGCCCTGAAATCCTCTTCTGGATATCTATCCCCAAATTTTGAAAGCACTATTTGAAAAAAATATATTTTATTGATTTCATTGGGGGAGGGGGGGAATAAACATCAACAATTAGAGAGAATCATTGATCCACTGTCTCCTGCATGACCATTACTGGGATGGAGCCCTCAACTTGGGCATGTATCCTGACAGGAAATCAAACCACGATCTCCTGGTTCATAGGCAGACACAAACCACTAAGCTGCACAGGTGGGGTTGAAAACACTTATTTTTAAAGACAAATGTACCCTTATGTTCACTGCAGTGTTATTCACGGTAGCCAAGACATGGAGACAACTTAAATGTCCTCCAATAGATAATTGAAAAAGATGTGATACATATATACAATGGAATACTAAGGCATAAAAAAGGACGAAATACTGTCATTTGAGACAATATGAATGAATCTTGAAGAGTATTTTGTTAAGTAAAATAAACCGGACAGAAAAGGACAAGAACCATGATTTCACTCACATGTGGAGTACAAAACAGAAAGCAACAAACAAAACAAACTCAGACACAGTTAACAGTTATGGCAGTTATCAGAGGGGAATAGGAATGGGGGGAGGATGAAGAGCAAAGAGGGTCAAATATATGAAGACCAGACTCTGCACTATACAGATGATGCACATTGAAACTTACAGTGACCAACAGCCCAGACTTCCTACTATCCTCTTCCTCCCTCCCCGGCCTCCTTCCTATTTCTCCTCTTTATTCCCACTTCTTTGTTGTGTCTGGAACCCCTGCAGGCCCAGCACCTCACCTATTTTCACCTCTAGATCCTCATTCAGGAAGAGGTTGCCTAGCTTGAGGTCCCGGTGAATGACTCGGTTTAGGTGTAGGTACTGGCAGCCAAGGACCACCTGCCGCAGGTAGTAGCGAGCCTCGGGCTCCGTCAGTGCTTTCCTCCGTTTGTGCAGTTCCAGGAGAGACTAGGGAGCGGGGGAAAGAGGAAAGGAAGGAGAAGGAATGGAGGGTCGGTAATGAGGTCCTCAGGTGGAGGCGGTAACATTAGGTAAAGGGAGCCAAGGACACCCCCTACCCCATCCCCGTCATTACTCTTCCAGAAAGAACAGCTAGGATCTGGGCTCTCCCATAAACCTGGCCACACCGTTCAGAGCAACCCCCTCTCCTATCAGCTCCTGCCCAAGCCCTCTGCCAGCCCCACTCCCTAATCTCAGAGTCCCCAGTAATCCCCTTCCCAATCTTTTCGCAACAGCAGATCCCTTTCCCGAACCTCCGAAGTCTAGCTCCAACCACTCTCTTCCAGACACAAGCCCAATCCGGAAGCTCCAGGTCCACGACACCCATTCTCCCGGACTCCACCCTTAGCAACTCCGGAAGCCCTGTCGTCCATTACCAGGGCCCCCCACCCTCTACCCAACATCCCGCGTACAGGAGCCAACTTCTCTGGCAGCGGGCTCCATTTAACTGAAACCCCTTCTTCCAGTAGCTCCAAGCTCTGCCCAGTAGCTTTTCCACCGCTAGCTCAGGTTCCCAGCACCTCCTCTCTAGCGCCTCTCTTGCAGCTCCGGGTCCGGGCGCTCCACCCCGGCTCCCGGCAGCTCCAGTCTCCCAACCGAGACACTCACTCTCCGGCGGCAGAGCTCCAACACCACGAAAACGAAGTCGTTGTCCTCGAAAAAGCCGTGGAAGCCTACTACATGCTGGTGGGCGAGGCTGCGGTGAATGGATATCTCCATGGACATCTTCTCCTTCTGGTGCGGCTTGAGCAGCAGCGACTTAGGCACGATCTTGCCCGCGAACACCTCCTTAGTGTCTGCGTCCGAGATCTCGAAGCACTTGGCAAAGCCGCCCTTCCCCAGAAAGCGGCCCCGCAGATAGCGCCGCCGGCTACGTGGGTCCACTAAGACCTCGGGGATCTCTTTCCCCGGCGGGGCGGCCGCTGGAGCCCCCGGAGCTGCAGCGCCTGGGCCCCCGGCTCTCCCTGGGTCGGCCGGTGCCCGCGCCAGCTTCCCTGCCGCAGCCGCCGCACTCATGCTCCCAGACTCCCCGAGCCGATCTAGCAGGGTCTGGGCAAAGGCTGACACCGCTCAGCTCCTCCTCGAATTCAAACGCGGCGCCGGGAACGTTACAAAGGTCTACGCGCCACTGATTGGCCGCGGGGATTTAAAATCCAAACCCGCCCGCCGCGCGGCACTCTGGGTGCGCTCGGCCACGCAGCCGCCTTTAAACCACACAGCCGCAGCAGCGGGGAGGAGGGAAAGGTGCCTTGATTGACAGGGAGTCGGGGGCTGTAGACACGTGGGATGCCTGGGCCGTAACCGAGCAGGGGGTTCTGGGTTTCTCCCTCTCTCGGAAGACCAGAAGCCCGGGAAGTACCTCCTCCAGGAAGCTTTCCTTAAACCTTCCTCCACCCCTACCACGTCTTCTAGAATATAAACTCTGAATAGAGACCCGAGAGAGAGCGTGAGAGAGCCTTAGAACCCGCCTCCCATGCCATCAGTTCTCTTCAGAGCCAACCCCAATAAACTAAAATCCAAGTGAAAACAGGATGCTTGCCATAAACTTGCATCTTCATGTCAAGGTCCCTACTCCTCTCCTTCAAGTAACAGCTGTTTCTGTGACCCTGGCTTACAGGCAACGCTGCTCAAGGTATGATCCAGGGACCACCACCTGGGAGCTTGTTAGAAAGGCAACTTTTCAGG
Source organism: Lasiurus cinereus (assembly GCA_011751065.1). NCBI lineage: Eukaryota > Metazoa > Chordata > Mammalia > Chiroptera > Vespertilionidae > Lasiurus > Lasiurus cinereus. The sequence goes on from JAAGEH010000024.1 coordinate 4,754,381, forward strand.
CCCCGCTGCAGACCTCCTGAGTAGAATCTGCCCAGGTGATGCCTACACATACTTAAGTTTGAGAAGCTCCAAGCCAAAGCACCCCACTGCACAAGCAGGTGTGGCTTGCTCACTGCTGTACTTCCTAGTGCCTAAAAGAGTAGACCCTCAGTGTTTGGTCAGAGGGAGGGATGGCTGGTTGGCACAGTGCCTGGCAAACTGATAGGCCAAAGCCAAACCTGGCCCTTAGGGGTGTTTTGTTCGGCCCTCTTTCTATTTATTATTTTAGTCCCCCATTTTAACATTTGGATTTATTTAAAGCACTTAAAAATCAAGATATCTCAAAATTCAGATCCATGGCTTTTCCTGCAAAACAAAAACAAAACTAGCAGCTCTGGCAACTCTATGCCTACACATTTTCCCATTTTGCCAAAGTTCCCAGCTCCCCACCTGCCACCTTTGATCATTTGCCTACCTAGCTACTGTAAGATACCTGAATGGCAACTCTGGAGTGGCAAAATAGTCAAGTTAGAAGCCCTTTCTCTGTGCCTGTTACCCTTCTGTGTCTCTGATAGAGCCCAGCAAAAATCAACCACATCATAAGTACTCTTTATTTGCCTCCCAATAAACTGCGCAGCAGCGATGATGTCCTTCCTACCCTTCTTCCCAAGTTCCCAGTGCAATGCCTGGTAAAAAGGAGTGGCAAATGTTTGCTGAATAAAAGGGAGTGATTTTTTTTAAGTCATTTTTTTTTTAAAAAACCTCTGTGGTGTATAGTCTTCCATTTTCTTTTTATTGAAGTTGATTCTATACAGAAAAAAATATACATATCACAACTGTATAACTGAATTTTCAAATTAAACATCCCATGTAAACAGCACCCAGACTGAGAAAGAGAACACTACTGATACCTCAGGTGTCCCCCTTGTGTCTTGTGAAGGGGATCCCAAAGACCATTCCCCAGTTCGGTGATTCATTAAGAGACTTATATACTCAGAATATAGCCCTACTTATGGCTGTTTATGATGTATTACAGAGAAAGGCTGTGAAGCAGAATCAGCCAGGACAAGTGGGAAGGAAACCAGGCGCAAGCTTCCCCGAATCCTCTCCCAGGTAAGTCAGTCACACAGGACACCCTTAATTCCTCCAGCAATGCATGTGACCACCCAGCAGAATGGGAGCTGATGAAGGACTCAGTGCCGGGGCTTTCAGTGGGACTGGCTGCATAGGCACCCTCTGCCTAGCACACTCCAATTCCAGATTCCCAAAGGGAAAGCAGATATTCAGCAAAAGCACATCACATTGTTTGCACGCAGTTTGGAGCCACTCATCATTTTTTTTTAAATGTTAAGATTCTATTTCTTTTTTCTTTCTTTCTTTTTTTAATGTATTTTATTGATTTTTTACAGAGAGGAAGGGAGAGGGATAGAAAGTCAGAAACATCGATGACAGAGAGAGACATTGATCAGCCACCTCCTGCACACCCCCTACTGGACCTATCTCCACTGAGCCAAACCGGTCTCTGCACCACTCATCATTTAGTGAATGAGAAGAAGCCTCCTCAAGTCCAAGTTCCCAGTTGCCAGCCAAGAGCCAACCTTGAAAATAGGCCTTTGCAAGGCGAGCAGTCTCAGGCTACTTTATTAACTCATTTCTATACAGTTGACCTTTGGCCCTGGGCCCAGGCTTCTTTGCAGCAAAGTTCCTATCTGTAAGACCCCTCACAGGGGAGATCTGTATGCAGGACCGACCTCCACTATCCCTATTAGGGGTCCTGGGATTAGCCTTTAAAATAAAATAACTCCCAGTAAATGTAAAAGTCTATCTTAGAAAGCCAGATGGCCTCCTCCTTAGTTCCTGACTGGCACGTTTTTACCAAGGCATCAACTCAGGTACAGCATAGCCGTGGCCTGTAAGTTCCAGCTGCCCTGAAGCCTCCAGAGCCGAGCCAATGCGGTGATGGGCACAAAGCACAACCCCTTGAAAATGATTTTATGTTAGGGTACACCAAGGACAGACATTCGTCAGGCAGTAGAAGTTAACAGCGCCCCAGTGTAGGTAGCTCCTACCATGCTCAACTTTGATCCATGCTGGCAGGCTCTTTTCTTTTTTTGATGGTTCTTCAAACTGCTTTCTTTTTAATTTTACAATGCACTATAGACATTATTCATGTAACAGATGAGATTCTGCTACTGAAACATAGAGGGCTGCAGTTGGATAGCAAGAATGACACCTAGAGCAAAGTATAAGCATAAGGTTAAAGCCCTGTGCTTAGCAAACAGAAGACTACACAAGAGGAATGTCTTCAACGCTCCTTTGTGGGGCCCTACAGCCACCTGAGTTCCTTTGGATCCCTTGGGTAGAAGGGGTCCTGTAAACTTTTTTGCATTCATATAACGCCATCTCCACCCCGACCCATTTCTGTCTGATTTTCTTCACCTCATCCTCTACCGGAGGCAAATCCTCAAATTCTTTTAGCTCCTCACGGCTCAAATGCATATACATATATGGCTTCTTTGTATTCCTTGAGGTCCTGAGCCAGCCCCTTGTTCTTTTCCTTTTGGCTCTTTTGGGTACATCATCCCCAGTTGGGTGCTTTCCTGCAGCCCTTAGTTTGAGGGCTGGTTTTTCTTCTTTTAGTTTTCCCTGACTGGCTCTGGCCTTCCCTGGCTCCCTCTGGCTCTCCCCTGACTCCCCCTGGCTCTCCCTAGCTCCCCCTGACTCTCTGGCTCTCCTTTCTCCTCTAGTGCTTCCTCATCTCTTATTTCTCCCTTGTTCTTCTCTTTCCCTCATTTTCTAACTTTTCCTCGTCTTCCAGAGTACAAATTCCTTCTGGCTTTGCAGCATTGAGGGTGTGCTTCATTGCCTGGCTTCCCTTGATTCCCAGCTATCCCTTCACTTTCACTGCAGAGTTTTTTCCTGTTGAGATGTTTCTTCCTTTTCCTGTCCTGCGGGAATTCTGGACAGGTTCCTTCTTCCCTAACCCAGCCATGTGCTGAGAACAAAGACACACAGACCTCTGCCCCCATGCCCTTTCCTTCTCATTCACTTGTGTTCCTCAGGCAGAGACAAGGCCTTCACACTGACCTGAAAGAACCCGAGCAACCATTCGAAGTTGGCAGATAGCTCAGGGTCTGACCACAACTAAGGAGTTACATGTTTTCACTCACCTCTTATTCTCAACCAGTCCTTTCACCTGGAAGAATTATACAAAGGAGGCATAAAAGCATTCAGCCAGAAAGACATGTTCAGAAGCTGGTCAGGCTGTGTGAAGGCTGAGCCGTCCCTCAGATTCCTACACTGAGCCTGATCCCTAGCACCTCAGAAGATGACCTCAAAGAGGTGATCAAGGTAAAATAGAGGCATTCGGGTGGGCCCTAATCCAATGTGACAGGTGTCCTTCTGAGAGATTAGGACATAGGCAACACAGACAGAGGGGTGACCATGAGAAGATACAGCAAGAAGGTGGCCATCTGCAGGCTGAGGAGAGAGGCCTCAGGAGAAACCAACTCTGCCAACAGCTTGATCTTGGACTTCTGACCTCCTGAACTGTGAGAAACTAAATCTTTGTTGTTTAAGCCACCCTCTCTGTGGTAGTTAATGGCAGCCCTGCAGATTAATAGAGGATGAAACTCTGAATTTTCAAAAATTTCAAAATGGATCTATATAACCTCCTACCCTCCTACCCACAGAGTAGCCTAGGGAAGATTAATCCCTTTCTAAAGACAGCTATTCTATATAATAAAGATGTAATATGCAAATGGTCGTTACGGCATGAAGCATAATGAGCAACCAAGTAACAACCGGATCACAGATCAGCAAGGAGTATAGCGGAGAGATACAGGAGGGGGCAGGGCAGCAAGCTATGAGGGGCGAGGGTGGGAGGGGTGGAGGAAGCTACAGGAGGGCAGCAGCAAGCTACTGGCAAGCTACTGGTGCACAGATTCATGCGCAGAGCTACCAGCATATGAATAATCACCCTGCCTTCCTAAGGTATCTGTGCTGGGGGAAGTGGGAAGGTAGAGTCAGGCTATCAGCCCCTTGTGGCAAGTTGCAGGAATCCAGAAAGTTGAACAATGCAATAACCCCAAAGGAGGCCCAGAGGCTGATCTGTCAAAAGCAGACAAAGGGGTCACAATCCCTGTAATGTGTCCTCTGACAGCTTTTGGCCAGGATAACAACTTAGGATGCAATTAGCCACTGATCAAAGATAAAGAGCTGATCAGCAGCTTGATGTTAGATGATCCCATCAGAGAGCAAGCTCTTTCTATGGCATGTGTATGTAACCCAAATGGCCCAGCCAGCATCTGTGACACACATTTCCATAATTCAGGCTCCAGAGAGGGGTTCCTGAGTCTCCAGTGGCCCAAGGCCTAAGTCCTGCTCATGGAGCCTGTGTCTACTTTCAGTCCAGCACAGCTCCCGCAGAGGCTGAAAAGGCAGGAGCAGCCAGTGTGCATTTTCAGCTTCTAGTCGGATACCAGCTATCAGGATCAGTGAATTTGGGATTCCAAATGAGCCAGCTGCTTTCCTTCAACAGCAGCAAAGGTGTACTGCAGTGCCAGAAAGTTCAAATCCAAGTGACAACCACAGCTTTCTTCTTAGCCTATATAATAAAATGCTAATATGCAAATCGACCGAACAGCAGAATGACCGATCACTATGACATGCACTGACCACCAGGGGGCAGACACTTAATGCAGGAGCTGCCCCCTGATGGTCAGTGCGCTCCCACAAGGGGAGCATTGCTCAGCCAGAAGCTCTGAGCTGGGAGGAGCCTTTCCTGCCTCCAAGGCAGTGCTAAGGATGTCCGACTGCTGGCTTAGGCCTGTTCCCTTAGCTGTTCATCAGACATTCCCTGAGGGCTAAGCCCTCCTCCCCCACAAGTGCACGAATGTCGTGCACCTGGCCCCTAGTCTTATTAAAAATATGAGAGTAACAAATCTATTGGTTGCCTCCTGTACACCCCCACTGGGAATTGAGCCTAGAACCAGGCATGTGCCCTGACTGGGAACTGAACTAGTAACCTCTTGGTTCATGGGTTCATGCTCAACCATTGAGCCAGACCAGCTGGGTGCTTCCTTTTTCTCTTGTCCGTCTTAGAGTCCAAACTGACCCACTCAAAAATACGTACATCAAACTGGGTAGTCATCAGCCAATCTGGGTCAGACATTTGATTTCAGCAAAGGCTCATTATCAACTGCATTTCCAGTTTCCAGATGTGCATTTTCATCCAGAGACTGCCTCTCTGTTCCTGTTGTCTCCCGCTTTCCAGAGGTGCCAACAGACCAAATCATAGCAACAATCATCAGTTATAGAGATTTGTTCTGATTTCAATAACCAAATAATTTAAATTCTAACTCGCTGCTGGCAAAAAGCAAGAAAGTTGTATACCACCAACACCTTAATTTAATTGTATCTTTCTTTGATTGGGATGATTCCTTTAGCATTTATGAAATTATGAGCATATATTTTAAATCAACTTTATCATATATCCAAGATACAACAGCAACAAAAATACAAAGCCATGTTTTAAAATTTTTTCCTTTTTTCTCACTGCAAATTTACTCAAACCCCTAGCATAAACAGAAAATTCAGCATTAACAGGGCTTCTATTTGAAGCCTGCAACATTAACTCTTTTCTGCAGAGACCCTGTCCAGTAACAAACCCCAAGGGTAGCTATCCACTCTCCTAAGGTCAGAGTTTTTGTTGTTTTTTTAAATATTTTTTTTTATTGATTTCAGAGGAAAGGAGAGAGAGATAGAAACATCAATGATGAGAATCATTGATCAGCTGCCTCTGGCACACTCAACACTGGGGGATCAAGCCTGCATCTTGGGCATGTGCCCTGACCTCCTAGTTTATAGGTTGAAGCTCAACCACTGAGCCACAGTAGCCGGGCAGGTCAGAGCTTTAAGCAATGTACTCAACCAATAAAAATACGTTAGTGTTTTTCATTCACACATTTAAAGGCCACTGAACACCCACCGCATGTCTGTTTTATTTGTTCCATTTAGAAACACTAAAAAAAAAAAAAAAAACTTCATTTAATTCCTTTTTATTCTTTTACAGCTGTTTTCATTACCCTTCTAATCCTTGTTAACATGGTTTCAATTTCATATAGGTGCAGTGATGCCCTGTTAATACAATCTATCTGCATAGTGTCAGTAAAAATACTGTAACAGTGAGCCCTTACTGAGCACCTACTGTATGCCATACATGGGGCTAAAAGCTTTACAAAAGTGATCTTGTTCAACCTTTTTAAAGAGCCCAGAGAGAAGTATTATTGTGCCCATTTGAAGATGAGGAAAGAAGCACTTCTGGATTAAGTTACTCGCCCAGGGTCATTTTAGACACCAAGTGACAGAGCCTGAATTCCAACGTGACCCTGTTGACTCCAAAGCACACCTGCTGTCCACTGGCTTTCTGCACACTGCCTCCTTGGGCCTGGTCTGGCAAGCCCCAAACCCCAGACTCATTTGTCCACTCGCTCTTTCTTTTCCTCAAAAAACAATGACATATTGGTTTAACTAATGGACTGCCCAGCCAGTACTGAGTGTCGACCTATGAACCAGGAAGTCACCATTATTCCTCCTCCGCTCTCAAGACCAAGAGAGCTAGATTGGGCAGGGGTAAGGGTAGGCAGGGAACAAGAGAAAAGTAAAGAGAAAAGAAAAAGGCCTGACTTGGACATCTGATGGTTTTTCCTGTTGGGACCCATTCTTCCCTCTTCAGTGTAGGGTGTGCAGGAGGCAGCCGATCAATGATTCTCTCATTGTTGATGTTTGTCTCTCTCTCCTTCTCCCTTCCTCTCTGAAGTCAATAAAAATATATTTCTTTAAAATAAAATAAACTCATGGACTAAAGAGCTCTAGGTTCAAATGTCAGCTCCTCCCTAGCTATGCAGCCTGTGCCCCAATGCCCATGTCTACACAGTGGAGATAATGATGGTGCCCATCTCTTAAGATTCTGTCTAGATGGCGTGCCTATCTCCCTAGGCCCCCATGAAGAGGTTCTGTGAGTACAGCACTACAAACAGCACCAGGTACATATTGTGTCCTTGTCGTTACTGAAGTAAGAACCCATGCCTACTCCCAGGATGCTCAGACTCTCCAGCAGGGCTTTCCTGTTCCCAAGTTCTCCTTTCCTTGTTCTCTCCCTCAGCTCTGGCCCTACTGCTCCCTCAAGCTCTTGCGGCTCCCTGGGAAATCAGAGAGCAGCCAGCAGACCCCAAAGGCTGAGATAAATGCAGCTGAAAGGGAACAAGTAGGTGGGGGCAAGAAGAACCACAGGCTAACATCTACACCCAAGGACTGAAAGGCAGAATGTGGACTCTACTCGTGCTTCTTTTCTTGGATGATTTTCATGTGTATGAACCATGTGCCTAATGTACAATGGACTTATAGACACAGAACAAGCCATTTCATTTCTTTGGGGAACCAGGATGTCCTGTGCTAACTCTTCTCTCTTCAAGGTCCACAACAGAGTGTATAATGAGGCAGCTGGGGCCAATCCACCAAAGAAAATAAAGGATTAACTGACTGGACAGCAAGTATAGTCCTCAGGGCTAAGTGCTTTGGGGTCCAGCACATAGGAACTGCATAAAACAAGGACTTTGCAGTAGGGTAAGACTTGGCTTTAATTCCAGCTCAGCCTGGGAAAACTTACTTTTCTATCAGTTTCCTCCTCTATATAATGAGTTGTAAAAATTCATACTTTTTTGACAGTTGGGAGGATTCAATGTTTTCAAATACATGCTTAGCACCCCACAGATGCAAAGCAAGGAAGGGTGATTCCTTTTTCCCATCTCCTCATTGTGGTAGACTAATTATAAAGGAAAGTTGTTCTTAATCTCAAAATTTTTAAAGTGAGTGCTATACCTATACTATAAGGGGTTTCACTGAAGGTGTATCCTAATAATAGTAGTTAAAATGACCATTTATTGCCCTAGTCTGTTGGGCTCAGTGGATGGAGCATTGGCCTGAGGACTGAAGGGTCCCAGGTTTGATCAGTCAAGAGCACATACCTTGGTTGTAGGCTCAATCCCTGGTCCCAGTTGGGGCGTGTGTAGGAGGCCACTAATCAATACTAGTATGTTTCTCTGCCTGACCATCATGGCTCAGTGGTTGAGCATTGACATACTGAACCTGTCAGGGCACATACTTGGGTTGCAGGCTCAATCCCCAGTAGGGGGTGTGCAGGAGGCAGCCAATCAATGATTCTCTCTCATCCTGGATGTTTTTCTCTCTATCCTTCTCCCTTCCTCTTTGAAATATATCATATATATATATATATATATATATATATATATATATATATGCCTCTTTCATATCAATGTTTCTCTCTCCTTCCCTCCCCCTTCCTTCCACTCTCTAAAAATCAATGGAAAAATATTTTCAGGTGATATAACAAAACAAAAAACTACCATTTATTGAGTGCTATTACACTGAGTCAAAATCCTGCTTTACATATATGAATGCATTTAAATCCTCATCACAAACCTTATACATCTTCCCTATTTAATAAACGAGAAATCTAAAATCGGAGGTTCCTCAAGAGAGACAACTTGCCCCAAAGTGCAGGACTAGGATTTGATCTGCTATCTCCAACACCCATGTTCTTCACCACTGTGATGACCCTCGGCCTCCATCACAGACCTCTAGTTTGTTTCCTTGGCTTCCCTCCCCCCCCCCCCCGCCTCTAAACTGTAAGATCCCTATGGGCAGGGCCTGGCTCCATCTTATTCTCCACTGTATCCCCAGGACCTAGGGCAGTACCTGGAAATCAGCAGTGGCTCAGTAAGTAATAAATGAGTGATGTAGCATGGTGTTGGGCCCCTCTTTCTTGTCCTAAAGGGTAGCAAGTGCATGTTCTACAAAAGCATTCCCCCTCCCTTGGGGGCCCGAGAAGTGCTTCAGTGATCAGGGACTATGGGAGCTGGTCCAACCTGGCAGCACATTTTGCTAACACCTGTTTTGAAATGACCAGGCATCTGGATACATTGCCCCAACACTGCCAGTGCCGTTTCAGGGGACTGCAGCTCCACAGAAGCTATCTCAGATCAGCCAGCTAGATCTGACCACCCATGGAAACCATCCAGCTCTGTGAGATGCCAATCTGTTCTGGAGATTAGCTGAGGGCAAGTCAGAAAACGGCTGGGGCTATGTGTTCTGGATACCTGTGGGCTCTCACCAGCCAGATCAAGGTGCGAAAAAAGGCCTCCCTAGCCAACAAGATCTCTCCTTTATGCAAAGAAACTCCCAAGGATGTGTTAAATAGAGTAATGTTTGTGTGATTTATTTCAAGTTTGCCATTACTGAAATGGGTTGGGGTGACTAAGAAAGGAACCGTGGCCTTAGGCTCTGAGTGAACTGGCTGATGCAAAATAATTCAGAAGCCACCACAGATCCCAACCAAACACAAGGGCCCTGTGCAGCCATGTGGAACAGACTCTCACAAGTCAATCAGTCAACCTTGTTCCCTGCACCAGTGACTTATCTGGCCTAGGGGGAAGTTAACGAGAAAGGGGATTCACATTCAAGTAATCACCCCATTAAGTATGTGCTGTATACTGCCACCTCAGGAGCTCATGGTTAGTGTGGGTTCAAACAATAACACAGGTACATAACTAGAATTCTAACTAGACCTTGACAAGGACCCTCCCCGCCCCCCGTAGGTACTATTGGTCCATAAAGTTCTAAGCACAGGAGCATCCTCCAAAAGGCTCTTCATTGAATATTCTACTTTGGACAAGCTACATCCTCTCTGTGCCCCCTAATAGGCCCAGGCACCATTCAGGAGGTACCCCTCCCTTCCCAAGACCAAGAGTGCTAGATTGGGCAGGGGTAAGGGTAGGCAGGGAGCAAGAGAAATGTGAAGACAGCCAGAGAGAAGGAAAAAGCCTGACCTGGACATCTGATGGTTTTTCCTGTTGGCACCCATTCTTCCCTCTTCTGGTAATATCACCTCCCCCACAATACCACCACCAGCCCCCAACTCTCAGTCTACATGGGTATCTGCCCCAGGCCTACCCGATCAGTGTATTCTATCTTCCTGGCCACCATGATTCCTTGAGGCTGGATACCTCCCTGTTTTGGACCAATGACAGCTAGGTCCAGGGGTTTTGTCAGGGAAGAGGAGCTCTTTCTACCAATAATGAGCTATGGGGGTCACTCATGAAGCCCGAGGAGGAAGTCAACCCAAAGGAAAGCAGCATAGAGAGCTGAAGAGAGACAGGCCCCTGACAGTGCTGTTGTGAGTTCTAGGATCCAATATGACACCAATCTAATCCTGACCTTGTAAGCTAATAAGCCATTAATTTCCCCCTGTCCTAAGCCAACTGGAAAGAGTCCCAACCAAGGTCTATCCCATCTGCTTGCTCTACTGGGAGTATTCAGAAGGCAAAGATACTTCCTTCTCTGGGATGGTGAAGGTAATTGTCTGATGACAGGAGTCCCCGGGGAAGCACCTCCTTGGAGACAGAGTCCAGCTGGCCTTTCTTAGTACACACACTTATAACCATCAACACACTTTCAAACAGTACCAGTCCATGCAGACTGGTTTTGCAGTAGTTGGTGTTTTGGTCTTCTCAGCACCTTGTTTTGTTAGTGGGCTATGCTATTTCTCCAACACGAAGGGATGAAGTAAAGGTCAGGACCCAGATCAGATTTATTATAGTGCTGCACACCCTGGGCCACAGGGATTGATCAAAGAGGGCATGGGACTCACAACAAACCACTGAGAATCTTTGTCTTGGATTTTCCAAATTAGAACAGGAGAGAGGAAACCTTTATTTCAGGGTCATCGAGCTGGGAGGATGTCAATCTGGAGATGTCAGCTGCCACTTGCCCCAATGCCTGGAGAAAGCTTACTTGCAGTTGGAGAAAAGAAAGCCAAGACACAGCTGGAAGAGCTTGCTCTGTCTCCCCATGTCCTCAGTGTTTACTGCCCAGCTGGAGACTAAATTTGCAATTGCCCTTATTGCTAAATGTTGCCATGTGACAAGATAGTACGAACTTGGGGGCCTGGTGACATGGAAGAGCCTAGTCATCGACCTACCCTGGATCACCTGCCTATTCCTGCACTGTTAGGTGAGAGAGAAATGACCTTCTAGCTTGTTTGAGCTACTGTATTTTGATGATCTGTTACAGGAGCCCCATCTGTACCTTTATTAATGTGAAGATAAAAAAAAGATATAAAAACAAACAGTCCTGATGGGGCTTAAATCTCAGAATACCACTGTTCCTTCAATGATGATGTTATTATTTCCTTCTAAGTGCCAGGAACTCTCCTTAATATTTACATACAATACCTCATTTCATCTACACCAACCCTATAGGGTGCCACTGGAATTCCCATTGTACAGTTCAGGACACAGAGATTGAGTAACTTGCCCAAGGTTCAGATCTCATTGCCTCCCAAGCAAGTTTTTTCCATGATTTGTTGTGTAAACCAATAAAACCCCTTTTTTTACTTAAACTGGTTCAAGCTAGATTTGTCGTTTGTAACAAAGTGGTTTTAATTGGCTTTTTATATTTTGTATATTCCTCTATGGAGTGCCAACCATACAGTACAGAATTTTCAGACACTATTAATAATTGAAAGCAAGATAATTCTCCTAAGACACCTGCTCGCATTTAATTACTCAGACCATAGGTGTAGGTACAAGACAGCAGAGCACAATGCAAGGAGACTATCTTCTTGGAGGAGACACTAGGCTTCTTGCCTGTGGCAGACATCGTTAGATGGTTCACCCCAAACCCATTCCCTTCCCCTTCTCTTGCCTGCCTGAAAAAGTAAAACACTCATTTCCTCAGCTTCTGTACAGCCAGATGGCACATTCTGGGGCAATGCAAGGTGTAACTGGGAAGGATTCCAGCACAGTAACTAAAAGTATGGACTATAGAAACAGAATGCCTAGGTTCACTGTTGCATGAGCTGCATAAATGTGGGCACTTGACTTAACCTCTGTTCCCTGTGGAGAAAAAGTACGCCTTCCTCATGGTGGCTGTGGAGATTAGATGAATTAACAAATGTAAAAGAACTCAGTAGAGTACCTGGTATGTGGTAAACACTCTGTGTTAGCAACTGCTATTTTAATCACCAGTATGTGCCAATATGGAGCAATTTCTAAAGTACATTGTTGATTCAAAGCAGTGAGGTGCAGAACAGCTCAGCTCATGTATGATTGCACTTGTATGATCATAGAGGGGCCGGTGTGTGCACATATACTGCTTGTGCATACACAGACTGCCTCTGCCAGGAGAGACCAGAACCTGAGTGGCCTCTGGGACTCTGGAGTGAGAAGACTTACTTTATTACATGGCCCTTCTTTCCTAACAGAGTTGGACTTCTGGAATCATATATTTAAGTTAAAGATTTTTAAATTATTGTTCTTTAAGAGACTCAACCCCCTTCCTACTTTCTCTTAGTTTGCATTATTCCCCAACAAAATGGGCAGTCAGAAAATTAGGGCAATTATATTTCAACTAGAGGCCCAGCACATGAAATCACATGAGACCCAGACCTGCCCGCATGAGCCCTGCCTTGCTACGCAAGCTGCAAGTCCCAGCCAACGAAAGGTGCTCCATGCACTTCCTGGTGAATGGTTGTTTGGTCATTCCGCCATTACGGCATCACGACCATAGGCCTTTTATGATATAGATAAAGCAGGAAAAATTACAAAAGAAAATGGACAGTTAACTGCATAAAATGGTAAGTTATCCAAACACAGGTGGGAAGGAAATCCGTTGGGCATGCCCTGGAAGATTTCTCTAGTGAGCAACAGCTCTAAGATGCACTTTTTTTAAAAAAAAATTAATTCTTTATTATTCAGATTACTACATTTGTTTATCTTTTTTCCCCTCCATAGCACTCTCCACCCGGCTCCCACCCTTCCCTCTACCCTTACCTCTCTCCCATTGATCTCATCCATAGGTGTATGATTTTTGTCCAGTCTCTCCCTGTACACCCCTTACCCCTTTCCCCCTGAGAATTATCAGTCCACTCCCTTTCTGTGCTCCTGATTCTATTATATTCACCAGTTTATTCTATTGATCAAATTTTTAATTCACTTAATTTGTAGATTCACTTGTTGATAGATACGTATTTGTTTTTCATCATTTTTTTATCTTTTACCTTTTTCTTCTTCCTCTTTTAAAAGAGTACCTTTCAGCATTTCATATAATACTGGTTTGGAGTTGATGAACTCCTTTAGCTTTTTCTTATCTGTGAAGCTCTTTATCTGTGTTTCATTTCTGAATGTTAGCTTTGCTGGATAGAGTATTCTTGGTTATAGGTTCTTGCTATTCATCACATTGAATATTTCTTGCCACTCCCGTCTGGCCTGCATCGTTTGTTGAGAAATCTGCAGACATTCGTATGGGTGCTCCCTTGTAGGTAATGAACTGTTTTTCTCTTGCTGCTTTTAATATTCTCTCTTTGTCTTTTGCTCTTGGTATTTTAATTATGATGTGCCTTGGTATAGTCCTCTTTGGATTCCTTTTATATGGGGTTCTGTGTGCTTCCTGGACTTGTAAGTCTATTTCTTTCACCAGGTGGGGGAAGTTTTTAGGCATTATTTCTTTAAATAGGTTTTCAGAATCTTATTCTCACTCTTCTTCTGGCACCCCCACAATTCTGATGTTGGTACACTTGAAGCTGTCCCAGAGGCTTCTTACATTATCTTCACATTTTTGGATTCTTTTCTCTTCTTGCTTTTCCAGTTGAGTGTTTTCTGCTTCTTTATACTTCAAATTTTTTACTTGATTCTTGCCTTCCTCTAGTTTGCTGTTAGGACTCTGTATAATATTTTTTATTTCAGTCAGTGTATGTTTAATTTCTAGTTGGTCCTTTTTCATCTCTAGTTGGACCTTTTCCATCTCTAGTTGGTTCTTTTTCATCTCCAGTTGGTTCTTTTTCATCTCCTCTTGGGTCTCACTAACTCTATCCAACTTTTCTAGGATATTCTTGAAAAACCTTATAATCGTGGTTTTAAACTCTATATCCAGTTGTTTGTTTTCCTCCATTTCTTTTGTTTGTGATCCCTTCCCTTGTCTCGGCATTTTCACTATGCCGGGAGAACTTCTGTGCTAGATTCAGCCTTATGATACCATACTTGCAAAACTGCAGAAGCTCTCTGTTGAGCTTGGGATGGGTGGTGTCTCAGGGCTTAAGGAACTACCTTGCCTTCCAGTCGGCCCCGCCCTCCATGGCCCCTGAGTCTCACGTGACTGGGTAATCACTGGAGCGGTCCCTGTGTGTGCACGCGCACAGGCACGCGTTCTCTCGCAGTGCCTCTAGACTGCTGCCTTTCCGGCTCCCCTGCACTCCGGGACCTTATGAGTCTGGGTCCCCAGGGTTTCGCCCGAAACCAGGGTTTAGTGGAGTTAGAAGTGACACAGTTGGGAGGGTCTGTCTCCCGCCCACTCGTGAAAGCCAGCGGCACAATCAGCAGTCGGTCCCCTGCATGCAGTGCCATGTGCGCCACCAGACTTCCGATCCTCCGTGACTCCCCTAACTTTCTGCACACTTCTCCTTTTTCACAGTCCAAACTCCACCCGTATGAGTTTTGGCTGGATCTGGGGTTCAGTGTCGTAGGATAAGGGGTTCAATGCCTTTGAGAGTCTCCGTCTCCCTCAAGCCAGAGAAAGCCAGCCAGGTTCTCCAGCACCTGCTCTCTCCACACGCATGTCTCCGTACCTCAGCTTTTTGCAGCTCCTCTGGGTCCTGTGAGCCCCTCTCTTTCCTTCTAGTTGTAGAATTTCCACTCAGCCATCTTTCCTGTGGTTCTGGATAATGTCCGTTCTGTCTTTTAGTTGTAGTTTTGAAATTGTGCGAGGCAGCAGTGTAGGTGTTTACCTATGCCGCCATCTTGGATTCTTGATCTGGGCCTGACCCAGATGCACCTTTTTTATGGCACAAAAGGAGAAGGGAGCTGGAGGAGAGGCAAGGGGATGATAAAAACACATGCAATTATCACAGGCGGTGGTACAAACAGGAGGCACAGTAGGTGTGCTCCAAGGGCAAGCCTCTCCCTTCTGAAGAGCCTGGGCTCTAAAGCCAGCCAGACAGTGCTGTGGCTCCTGGGTCAGCCACTCCTGGTATTGGACCATTAGGTAATAGTCTCATCTGTAAAGTGAGAATAACATCCACTTTACAGGGTCGTAAAGTGTTCAAAGAATAGAGACAGCCATCGCTGGAGGGCAAGAGCGATCACCTTCAAGTGAGTTTGTTTGTCAATCTTTTAATGTACAAACATAAAAATAAAAAAAAGACAAAGCAGAAAGCAGTTTTACATTTAATGAGTAAAGATAATCACATAAAGCTGCCAACCCCACAGCTGGATATTGAATCACTACAGCTCCTGCTAGATCAGTGGTCCTCAACCTTCTTACTGCCGCGACTCTTTAACACAGTTCCTCATGTTGTAGTGACCCCCAACCATAAAATTATTTTCGTTGCTACTTCATAACTGTCATCTTGCTACTGTTAATGAATCGTAATGTAAATATCTGATATGCAGGATGTCTTAGGTGCTCCCTGTGAAAGGGTCATTCGACCCCCAAAGGGGTCGCGACCCATAGGTTGAGAACCACTGTGCTAGATCTTAACTCCAAAGCTGAACTGTCCCAACCTCCTCTCAGAAGAATCAGAGCATTAAGCAAGGCAAACATCCTCCGGCCTTCAATCCTCCTTCAAAACCAAGAGGAATTAGGGAGGGTTGCACTATTACCCAGAAGACAGTAAGAATGACACTGGCGACTTCCCTGACTGCTCAGGATTCTGTCACAGAGGCCCCTGTGTATACAGATATTTTGGTCTGAATTATAAAGTTTACAGCAAATACAGGGTGAGTCAAATAGTTCTAGGCCAGAGAATAATTGTCACAAATGTCATGTCTTCAGTGAAGTAAGACATACTGCTGCCCCCAAATACCCCAAAGCAAGGAGTGGCTGCCTGACAGGTCCATCCACATGGGAGACTTAAACCTGGGACTTCACAAAAATCAATTCTGCCTACTGAGGGTCCTCCTTCTAATGAAAGCTAATGGCCCTACCATAGAATGCTAGAAAGTCTTTTCTTAGTCACCCTTGGTTAAAATGACATTTCAGGCCCTAGCCTGTTTGGCTCAGTGGATAGAGCATTGGCCTGTGGACTGAAGGGTCCCGGGTTCTATTCCAGTTAAGGGCTCATGCCTGGTTGCGGGCTTGATCCCCAGTGGGGGGTATGCAGGAGGCAGCCGATCAATGATTATCTCCCATCATTGATGTTTCTATCTCTCTCTCCCTCTTCCTATTTGAAATCAATTAAAAAAATTTTTTTTAATGACAGTTCAGGTCATTCGGGAAAGAGAGAAATATTAACCACCCTTCCTTTCATGTTTCAGTAGCCAACAGGAATCCGGGCCCTGAAAAGCCACAAACACTTTTTCTTCATGATTATGAGCAATTACAGCAACTGGCCAAATGTGTTAGCAACAGGAAAGCTGAGAGTGACCCATGTGAGTAGGTCTCACAGTGGGGAATTCATGGCCACAAGCAGCACACTGGCTTCATGACTCCCATGCTGGACAGAGTGCCCTGCTCTGTAGCCTGTCTCAGCAGCACCCAACCATCCACAGGACCAAGAGTGGGAGTGCTACGAACAGATGATTGTGTTCCACAGATAACGGTATGAAGTGACTGTTAATAAGCACGGTTTAAGCAGAGCTTTTGGAGACAACGCCTCCAGATGGTCTATTATTAAAGTCTTAAGAGCTCAGAGCCAAGGATGATTGAGAAATTCAGAAGACTTAAACAAAAAACCCAACAACAAAAAAGGAGGGGTAGAAGGTATCAAAGACCAAGAGCTTGTTGCTGACTGGCTCACTTTGTCCCCAAGTTCATCTTAGAGCTCAAGCGAATTCAATACATGAGACAGAGACCTTAGACCTGAGTCAAGGGCAAAAACTTCTGGTAGTAGCTCTTGGTGACGTCGATCATCAGCTCCTGGGTACATTCGGGAAGCTCCCCCGAGAAGAGTCCTGGGGAAAGAAAGAAAGCTGGTGAAGCATGGGGAGCCAGGGAGGCCTGCAGCGGAGTCCCGTTTAAACCCTTAGAGAGCCTTTTCTTTAGTCAAAATACTAGATTTTCCATCTTGGTGATAACAGAATACTTCCACTGACCACCTTCTAAACAATAAGAATGGTTATATGTTGGGAAATAAATAATACTGCTCTCAAAATGGAGAAATCTATTCCAAGTAAAAGGGCTTAGCACATTATTGCATGATCTGAAATTAAGGCAACTCTGACTACATCAGTGGTTGTTCCAGATAAGGACTGGTCCATCCCTTGGTGTGACATCTCCTGGGCAAGTCAGGGTGCGCATTCTCGAGGTAAGAAACTGCCCTGCTATTCACACAATGGGATGAATCCATCATGCACCAGACAAAATATGAATCAGAGTAGGACAGGGAGAGAAAAGATGGGCCTGAGATTGAAAGATAAGCAGGAGAGAGGTACTCTCCTACTCTATAGGTGAAAATGTAAACTCATATAACCTTTGAGGAATAATTTAAGAATAGCTAGCAATTTCAACTTCAAGTATTTTTTACACAGATAATCTTGCCCAATTGCTTAAGATATATTAAAGCATCAATGCAGCAGTTTCTAATAATGAAAATCCAGGTACTATACAACTTCTAATAACACCTTATACAGGGCACAGACTAATTACGCTGTGGTACATTTATGCATTCAAAGGAATGAGGTGTGCCCTGGATAGTGTGTTTCAATTGGTTGGGATTTGTCCTATGCACTGAAAGGCTGCTGGTTCAATTTCCAGTCAAGGCACATGCCTGGGTTGTGGGCTCCATCCCCGGTGGGGAACATGCAGGAGGCAGCATATCGATAGTTCCTATTCTCCCTCTCCCTCTAAACGTCAATTTTAAAAAATTAAAAAAAAAAAAAAGGAATGAAGTGAATTTATACATACTGACAAGAAAAAAAAGTACAAGATGTATTGTTAAGCAACTTTCCACACAAAATAGAGTATGACTGTTTATATAGACATAGTTTCATATATTCATAGTATATACCTATATATCTATACACTCATATACATACAAACACATACATATGTACTTTATACACACACACACATACACACAAACACACACACACATACACAGTGAGAGAAAATAACAGGTAGAAAAAGTGGTCTAAAAAACAATAACACGATTTGGCAAGGGGGGGACAATTGATAATTCAGGCACCTTTTACAAATAAGCAGATTTGATAATACATTTGGTCTGCACAGTATTTAATATTTCTTAAAAATCAGTAGCCAAGCCCTAGCTGGTTTGGCTCAGTGGATAAAGCATTGACCTGCGGACTAAAGGATCCCAAGTTTGATTCCATTTAAGGGCACATGTCCAGGTTGCGGGGTCAAGATCCAGTGGGAAGAGTATAAGAGGTAGCCAATCAATGATTCTCCCTCATCATTCTCTCTTTCCCTCTTACTTCCTCTCTGAAATTAATAAAAATATATTTTAAAAAATTAATAGCCAACATTTAATAAACCAGAGATATCACATAAACATTTAGATTTTTAGCTCCTCATGATATTTAAGATCTTATAATCTCTCTCTCCCCCACACTCCCTTTATCTCTCAATCTTTAAAAAATGTGCATTGCGCCCTAACCAGTTTGGCTCAGTAGATAGAGCATCAGCCTGCAGACTGAAAGGTCCCAAGTTTGATTCCAGTCAAGGACATGTACCTTGGTTGCGGGCACATCCCCAGTAGGAGGTGTGCAGAAGGCAGCTGATGGATGTTTCTCTCTCATCGATGTTTCTAACTCTTGATCCCTTTCCTTTACTCTCTGTAAAAAATCAATACAATGTAAAAAAAAAAAAAGTGCATTGCTAGAGAAATCTCTTAATCTCTTTCAAATTATTAAAGAACCAACTTATGGCTGACAGCAGAAGTCAGGGAAGCACTGCTAAATATTTCAAATCCAAAGAAACACTGTGTTTGGTGCTTCTGATGAAGGATCCAAGCTTCCAGTGGTCATTGTATAAATGCAGAAACTGAAGCCCAAGAGGGTGGGTTGTTCAAGGTGTGAGATCTGGTTAGTGAGGAAGCCTTGATGTGCATTTTGAGCCCTTATTTAGAGTTTAGTACAGTCCCATGTTCATTTTACGTAGTTTCACAAGAAATGCTAACCATCTAAATGTTTCTGTTGGCTATCTCCATCTATACTAATAAAAGTGTAACTTCCTAATTAGACAGGGAGACCTTCCGGACATCCTTCCGGACAAAGCCATGGTGGTGGGGCCGAGGCAGAAACGGTTAGGGGTGAGCAGGCTGGCAGGGGGGTGGGGGGCAGTTGGGGATGATCAGGCCAGTAGGCACAGTGGTTAGGGGCAATCAGGCAGGTAGGCAGGTGAGCGGTTAGGAGCCAGGGGTCCCAGATTGGAGAGGATGCAGGCCGGGCTGAGGGACCACCCCCCACCCCTACACGAAACTTGTGCACTGGGCCACTAGTCTTTAATAAGAGACACATGGTTTCAGGAAAACTGGCATTTGTGTTCATAATCAGCTATGATGGGCTATTATACTTGACTTTAGCCAAAAGGCCAAGCAGCGATAATGGACTATTACTTCAATCATTTGCATAATCTGCCTGGCCTGAGGGCCTCTGAATTTTTGGCTCTTGACCCAGATTCTTTCTGTATGATTTGCCTCTCAATGTGTTCCATGACTCAGATTCATGGTGTGGAACCCTCCCTGACTTCTGTCTAAGTTAGTTTAAGGACCGTCAATAAGTTAAAAGACATTAGGAGATTTCTCTAGCAATGTACTTCCTTTTTTTTCTTTTTTAAGAGAGAAGAAGGGAAGGAGACAGAGTGGGGGGAGAGGAAAAGGGAGAGGGAAAGGAAGAGAGGAAGAGGGAGAGGGAGGAAGAAAGACACAGAGAGGGAGGGAGAGAGGGAGGGGAAATAAAATATCAATGAGCGAGAGAATCATTGATCAGTTGCCTCCTGTACACACCCAGAATGGCTATTGAATCCACAACCTAGGTATGTGCCCTGACTGGGAATCAAACCCACAGCCTTTTGGTGTAGGGGACAACACTCCAACCAACTGAGCCACGCCGCCAAGGCACAATGCACTTCTCACTTCAAATGAGATGTTTATCTGACAATCTGACCTAGCACTGACTGAGAACAATTAGACTTTTTTTCAGTGTAACTCCATATGAGGAGAATTACTAAAGATATCTCTTCTTCCTCTGCAAAACCATGAAATAACAGAATGGCCAATTTCCACCCCAAAGAATCTGGGTGGACGATGTTGTTCATCTTTGAAACTCATATTCAGTTATCTGAGTAATGAGACAATTTAAACTGGAAAAACAATTAAACCACACAGTAGCAGATATCCACCTATGAATTTGTGATGTGTCTATGTATACATCATAGAATTTCAATCATGTAACCATGCATACTAAGAAATAACTGTCTCTCTGGCCAGTTTGGCTCTGTGGATAGTGTCAGCCTGCAGACTGAAGGTTCCCGGGTTCAATTCTGTCAAGGGCACATGCTTGGATTGCAGGCTCGATCCCCAGTGGGGGCCATGCTGGAGGCAGCCAATCAATGATTCTCATCATTGATGTTTCTATCTTTCCCTCTTTTTCCCTCTCTGAATATATGTATATATTTGGGGGGAAAATGATGCTTAGAAATATGAAGTTCCATGTCTTTGATTTCAGTGGTTTCTGAACTTTCTAGGATCAGCATGTATTACTTGTTTTCTCACATGCTGTGTAATCAGGAACTCTTAGCTCAAGAGGGGTTTTACCTAAGAGCATTCTGTCAGCCAAGGTCGAGAGGTGGTAATTTACTTCTCTCAGCTATCCTAGAGTTGTCACTGGTTATCATACCATGCTGTACGTTAACTTTTCAATTTGGATATTCCTGGGCAGGAAGTGTAAGTTCTAATCACCAACCAATGTGCGCATAGGCCGTAGTTGCAATTCTCTGGAGAGACTTTCTTTTCCCATGTAGCAGCCCACTCCAAGAGAGACAAGCCTCTCTCTGCTCTTCCTGTGCTAGTGGCAGAAGTGCTCTTCATCAGCTTTTGTAGAGGGACAGCCTCTAAGAAGCCCTCTGCCAAGTATGGACACAAGGCTCTCTCTCTTCCCCACACAATATCACATCCTCAACCATTCCTTTCTGAAGACAACATCAACTCGTGAAAATGTCTTACCTAACTATGCATTTAAAAGGATACCTGTCATATTGTAAGCAGCATTCTCATGTACTTTGTAGCAGAAGAATTTTTAAGTCAGCTAGACTAACATACTATCAGAGACAGAAATTGCCTGCAATGCTTTTGTGAAGGAAAATAAACAAGTTTTCATAATCAGTACTGACGGTTACCTGGGCAGCCTGAGAAGACGGTGAATGGTGGGACCACCGTTTCTGGAGGTAGTACTGTGTTGTCAAGAATTTTGCAGCAGTCTTTCAATACACACCGGCGCCCCTGAAATTACAATATTATTAACAGGAAATAGATCAGGAAATAAGAATAAACATGGATGGCTATTTTATATTTTCTTCATCTGTGATATCTTACAATAGCCAGGGATAGTGACGAGAGGCTTGGCCACAATTCCCTGCTTCAGATGGCACCTGACAAGCAGGAGGAGGTAGGAATACGAGTGTGAGAGTATGTGTGTGTGTGTGTGTGTATGTTGGGTGGTGGTGGGGGGGTTGCACATTTCAAATGGAGGTTATATGTTGGTGACAGTCCAGGTTATCTTAAGCATTACAGACTATATGACATTCAGTTTTCTAAGGGTTCTCTTTAATTTTCTTTTCTTTTTTTAATTGAGTGGACATATGTTTTGCTTGCTCAACATCGTTCCCCTTTCTTCTGGTAAACCAGCCCTATGCCCCGCTCAGCCCATGTGTTTCCATTTCCACCCCACACTCTAAACCCCAAGCTGGCCATAGAGACTGGTCTAGAGCAGCAGTAGCCAAACTTTCAGACCTCACGGACCACCAGTGGTCCATGGACCACCAGTTGGCGACCACTGGTCTGGAGAATTGGCATGTGAGCCAAAAACTAATC
Organism: Lasiurus cinereus; assembly: GCA_011751065.1. Classification (NCBI taxonomy): domain Eukaryota; kingdom Metazoa; phylum Chordata; class Mammalia; order Chiroptera; family Vespertilionidae; genus Lasiurus; species Lasiurus cinereus. The sequence goes on from JAAGEH010000024.1 coordinate 4,776,480, forward strand.
TGATGAATTTCAACATCAAGGATTCTGCCGGGACCACTGGGGGGAAAAGCTCTTCTCAACAAAGTTTCTAAAGGATGGGACAGAAATAGGAGCGCTATCTTGTTTCCACGAGGAAAGACCTTGCCTGAGAAGCCCATACAGAAAAACAGGAAGGAAAAGGAGGCTGATTCTCACTTTTTCATTTGAAGCCCTAGAGCCACTTACGCAGGAAATTAGAATTCACTTCTATACTAATGATTCGTATTAGTCCATTCATCTGTTTGAAGGTGTAGACTGAGCCTTATGTCTGACTTTATCCACTGCCACCAATTTTCCACTGCCATCACCCACGGCATTCTGAGAGTAAGAGGATGTCTGGGAGAGCCACCTGTTCCATGGGTAAGGGTAAGGAGAGGCTCTGAAAACAGTTTAGAGGTATGCTTCAGGCTACTTGCTATAAGTTTTGTTCTGTACCAATTTAACATTTACATCACCAGGGCCTGTAATTCACTGTGTGAATTACAAAGAATTTTACCAAAAAATATGAAAGATACTTTCATTTGGTTGTGACTAAATTTTCCCCATTATTAAATACCCAAATATACCCAAATTGGATGCATTTCCAGGAATTAAAAGATAGATTAAAATATAGAGTGCCAAATGAATTTTTTACCTCTAAAGCACTTATATTTCTAAGGTCCGAATTTCTTAAGTGTCTACTAATTATCTCTAGCTGGGTGGACACTAGCTTTGGCAATACGTACTTGGCAACATCTTCTCTTCCATGAATTCCCTGATATTGGCAATTTCAAAAATCCAGCTCACTCACAATTTCCAAATGACTCAAAGATGGTATCTTAGCTCCTAATAATCCAGATTAAGCACATGGAGCCCTGAATAGCAGGAAAGAGACGTGCTATGTAAGGCACGATACATTCACATACAGAGATCTGTGCACAGTGGGCCCTGACAAAGAGGAACAAGGATATTAGCTGGTTTGGTTCAGTGGATAGAGTGTCGGCCTGTGGACTAAAGGATTCTGGGTTTGATTCTGATCAAGGGCACAAGTATGGGTGTGGGCTTGACCCCTAGGTAAGGGGCGTTCAGAAGGCACAGATCAGTGATTCTCTCTCATCATTGATGTTTCTATCTCTCCCTCTCTCTTCTTCTCTGAAATCATTTATATATATATATATGTGTATATATGTATATATATATATATATATATATATATATATATATATATATATATAGAGAGAGAGAGAGAGAGAGAGAGAGAGAGAGAGAACAAAACAAAACAAGAGGAATCAAAGGGCACGAATCTCCTGTGTACCACCAGCCTGCTTTGTCCATTGGTTGACCATTCTGTCCACCAGAGAAATGATGTTCTTTTTAGTTTCAGAGCTTTTTGGGTAAACAGATCAATTAGATATCAGCAAAATAAAAAAATGTAGGTACTTCTTAGGCATAATGAATTGGTAATAGTGGGGAAGGTTAACAGCTAAAACTACTTCTTTTTCTTTCCTGGAGAATTTCCCTGCAGGGGTCAAGAAGTACATGCTGCTACCATTAAGCTACCTATATCTCCTGATGCAAGTTATTCAGCATCTCTGAGCCTTAGTGTCATCTGTGAAACAGGACATAAAACCAACCGACAGGGATGCTGTCAGGATCAGAGTGGTTAATGCACAACTCACAGCACAACAGTGCCTATTAATACTGCCTGTTGGACTTTTCCCACTGGCATCTGGGCAATTCTGATTAATAACTAAAATTTCACATTTTCAAACAGTCAGACTACCACATGATGCTATAGGAAGGACCTGTGTGTCATGAGGCACACCAGACTCTTTGAAAAGATTCTCACATTACTTGAGAATCTGTAAGGTTCAGCAAATGAGGACAGTACTACCACTACTGAACAATAACAGTCAACTGATACATTGAAGCGTGACCCAAGAAGCAGAGCACTTGACAATGGGACTAGACTTCCCCAGGCCTGGGAATAGCATCTGGCTATGACCTTTCAAATGTCTGCTTCAGGGCTAAAGGACAGGGCTGAAGGACTAAGTTGCTACGCTGAGGTCTTCTTGGCCACAGGACATACCGGAAAAACCCACCTGTGGCTTGGAAAGCCAGCTTGTCATTGGGATGAGGGACAGGATGGATTTCACTATCTTCTCCCTTTCTTCTACAGCAGTCCAAGACAAAGACTTTCTGTCTCTAACACTAAGCACTCTGGAGGAGCATATATGGCAAAACAATCACCTCCCTTGATTCTGAGTAACAAATCAAGTTGGAATGTTCGTCACAGTAATGTGGTTCTGCTCTGTACAGTGCCTGTAGCACCTGGAACATTAGCCGCACAGCTGCTACAAGTTTTCTGATACTCCAAGATCAGACTCTTCATCCAGATCAGAGAGCCAGCTCCGTATTATTAGGAGCAGCCACAAAAAAAATATTGGCTTTTCCTAGAATCTGGTCTGAAGTACAAATTTAAAGTGAAGGAACATTTTCCCTAAATAGAGTTTGGCTCTGTTCATTAACATTCTTATAAATCCTGCCTGAAATCAAGCTCCTCATCTGTGAAATGCCAAGAAACCCAGTCTTGTGAAGCATGAGTGGGACCAAATAAACTGACGCCAAGTCTCCTGGGACCAGATCCTACAGGTTCTGCTGAGCAAGGTGCTCCCCTGCACCCCGCATGCCTATCACCCTCAACTGCCTGCAGTTCCCCTGAAGTCACGTCCCATGGTGACTCTGAGCCTTACACATACCAACCTCTTAACTGAAATGCCCATCCTCCCCTCATCTATGAGCCAGTTTTATCTCACCCTTCACTCACCCCTCAACCTACCAGACAGTAAGATCCCTGAGGTAAGGCAACAGGTGGGACATATAAACATGACCATTCAATACCACCTGGATTCAAATCCCAGCTCTACTTAATAGCCTTATCAATCCTAAAGTATAGTATCTAAGATCTTCAGTCTTCTCATCTGCAAACAGGTTACCTGTGATCATAGTTACAGGTAATTTCAGTACCTTAGGATGGAAAACATTTGGACTGGAATATGTGTGTGTGTGTATGTGTGTGTGTATACATATACATATATGTACACACACACATATATATATACACATATACATATATATATATATATATATATATATACACTGGTAAAAGCTTAATTGAAAGCACCTACAACCCTCTTGTATGATTGTGAGGAATAAGTGAAAAAAAAATGAAAGTGTTTAACATCACAGGGAAGAGGTTCAATAAAGATCAGCCACAATCATGAATGCCTAAGAAAAAGCTCCAAATGAAATAATAATGCCAGCAAATCAGAAGCTATTTCTGCCGTGTCTGGTCACAGAAGCAGAGGCTCACTGATGGGAGAGACAGGAGCTAGAGCGCAGTGAGGCTGCTTAGTTACCAAGTCACTGTACTCACAATCACACAGTTCTTGCCAACATGAACGTAAGAGCCAATCTGAGCTGCGTTGACCACACAATCTTCCTCAATAAAAACATGGTCCCCAATATGTAAAGGGAAGAATGCAACCCTATAGAAAAAAAAAAAAAGATGAACAATGGTCAAGGTGATATATTTCTAGTCAAGGCATATAAAACTTTAGATCCTAATCTCAAGTTTATCATCTTGTCTTATTAAAACTGTTCCTACCAAGGAAGGAATCCTCAGGCTAGAGAAATCCTGTAATTTCCCCAGTATTTTGTCAGAGATGGCAAATTTACATTTCAAACTTTATACAATTATACTCTATAAATTTTCCTACTAGTTCAATATCAGAAATATTAGAGTAAGGAGACAGCAAGGCAGAAGGGGCAAGATATTCTAAGCTAAAGGCACTGGCACCAAATAAAAATGAGAGCCTGTGTGCTCTCAGCCCTGCTTCCTTTGAAAATGCTCACAGATCACATTTTTAGTAACGTTATATAATAAAGAGCTAATATACTAATTAGACGGAATAGCCAAATGACCGTCCAGACATCCTTCCAGATGAAGCCAGGCCTGCGAGGGCCAACCATGGCTGTGAGGGGCTGTGAGAGCTGAGCCCCTTGCACGAATTTCATGCATTAGGTCTCTAGTCTGCTCTATAATATGCCAGGGACTGACATCAGGTTTGTGGGATATAAATGCTGAAAATGGATATATTCCTTCATTTTGCTGAGTGCCTACTATATGTCAGACTCTATGCTAGGAATTGGGAATACAATGGCAAAGTTAAACAATGCAATCCTGTCCACAAGGCGCTTACAATAAAGAGAACAAAATTAAATAAGTGATTATATAGCAAGTAGTTAGTTAGTTAGTTAGAACTGAGGAAATGCTACAGAGGAAAACTACCATGTCATGTGAGAATATAATAGGGAATGGAGATTTGGTAAAAGTTTAATTGAAAGTAACATGTATAAACTAGGACTTGGATGGGAGTAGGTGTCAGTAGGCTTTCTGAGGGCTTCTAACATTGCTCTCATTCTCCCGGTTTCCTGAAGTGTCACAGACAGTGGTTCTGTGATCATATTTACAGGTAATTTCAGTACCTTACGATGGAAAACATCTGGACTAGAATGAACATAAAGTAGGTAGATGCTTCTTGCCTCTTTCCAGTCCTGGGTTCTATTCTGTCAGGAGTATTTTGTCAGAGATGGCAACTTTAGATATAGATATAGATATAGATACAGATATAGATATATAGATATACAGATACACACACACACACACACACACATACACACACACACACCACACATATATACACACACATATAAATATATATACACTGAGTGGCCAGATTATGATCTCTGAACGCACAATAACCTGGCCACTCAGTGTAGACACAGAGTTGGGATTTTAAAATAAGGTTTTTTCCATGTATAGGAACTGCATTGTGGATAGCTGAAAAGAAGCAGAGGACTTACTAGCCAGAGGTTGGGGGCCACTATCTCCTGTTCCCTTGACATATCAAGATTTGCAAGCTTTCCCTTATACATAAATACACTGAGTGGACAGATTATTATGCACTCAGAGATCATAATAATCTGGGCACTCAGTATATTTATATTTATATTTGTATTTATATTTATAAAGCGATGTCAAATTTAAATACTCTTTAAATTTTCCTGAATTCACATTTTCAGTTTGTACATCTTGTGTGGCAATGAAGTCCCTGATCTCATCATAATCTACAGCAGTACCAATAGTTCTTTAATCTAAAGTTAAAAATTCCAAACTTTATACCATTATCAGGTTCTGGGACATGCATATGCGTGTAACAAAATCCATATCACCTCCTGTTCAGGTATTGTTGCTATTTATACTTCCTATTTCTATATTTCTCACATGGACCATTCTTATTTACACATCCCTCCACTCACCAACAAACCCCTACAATATGCCAGACTCTATGCAAGAAGATGGGGATACAATGGCAAGGATAAGCAATGCAATGTTCGTTCTCAATGCTTTTCTTGGACCATACCTAGCCCAATAATGCTTTTAGAGAAAGTAGAGTTAACACTTCTAGCAGAGTATTGGTCACTACATAAAATCACAAAAGGGAACTTACCACAAGGTTTTCCGGTTTCCCATAATAGCCTTCTGAGCTAATGAGTGAATAATTTCTTGTGAATGCTTTAGCATGACTCCCTACTCCAATCCCCATATATCATGGAAAGCCTGGAGCTCAACATCATTAGGGGAGAAGCAGGATTATCCCTGCATGATTCACTCCCAGGTATTAAAGTTAGCTGTTCTCTTCTCTCTTCCCACCTTACCTTGTTCAGAACAATGTGACAAGACTATGACATGCCATAGTGGTGATCACATTATATAGTAACTATATGTTTATGCAAATACTGGTGTCCTCATGTGCGGATTCATGCACATTGAGAGGAAATTAAAAGAAATATTTTAATATTGCTATTCATCCTTATTCTATCAACACGAAGCAGGTTATTATTATAAATCACACAGGGAGAACAAATGGTAAAATATTTGACTGCAGCAGTGTTTGACTATAATCTGTGAAGTGAGAAAACCTGAAGTTATTTTCAAGTTCTACCATTTCTTACTTCTTTTCAGTCAGGTCAAATTTCTAAACTTCCTATATCTCCATTTTCCAGCTAATGAAAAGAAAATAGGATTCTACTGAGTCTCCTATCTACCTACTCTAGGACTTCTGTGAGGATCAAATGAGATGAGGCATGTGAAAATGCTTCATAGACATTTGGTTAAAGTATAAAATGTTTGCACCTGACTATAAAGTAAGTCATGTTCCTGGGCTGAAGAAACTCCAAGGAGGCTAGATTGCTAAGGAAAGGAAGCCGGGCGTTGCTATATGACATCATCACCCAGCACCCAGAGCAACTGTTTCCAAGCTGGGCTGGGCTGAGTCACATTTTGCACCATGGGGTCTTGGCAGCGTTGGCTGCGATTTGGTGGAATGTCGCTCCCGGGTGATGGTGGGGCTTGTGTCCCACTTGGGGGAAGCCGAGTGTTGGTTTGTCAGTGCCAGGTTCATTCGGCCATGTTATTTTTAATTGCCAGTGCACGTCATGGCAGCTTCTGCGTTGAGTGTCTGCCCCCTGGTGGTCAGTGTGCATCATAGCTACTGGACGGATGGACACTTAGCCTTTTATATACGTATATAGATTTCTACCACTAGGTTTGAAGAACCTTGAGGTAGGCCCGGGCCAGGTAGCTCAGTTGGTTAGAAATCATCCTGATACACCAAGGTTATGGGTTCAATCCTTAGTCAGGGCATATACAAGAATTGAGCAATGAATACATAACTACATTGAACAAAAAATCAATGTTCCTCTCTCTCTCTAAACACACACACACACACACACACACACACACACACAACCTTGAGGCAGGAATGCTATTTTACCCATCTTTATATGCCCTGCTTATAACTTAGTGACTGGCATAAGAAAGTATTCAATAAATGCTTGTTGAATTACTGGATGAAATGTAGATGGTGTCACATGTAGGAATCAAAAGAGTAAATTAGCTAAGGAGAAGGGAAACAAAGAGAATACCACCATGTAGGTGGAGTGGCTAGTTTTCCTACCCTGTCCATGGCCTTTATTGGACACTCCTTATTCCCATTGTGAGATCAGTGGGCATGACTTGACCTGCCCTCGGGTCACAGATATTAGACGAGGGGTGAACACTTAACTCATGCTGAGCCAATCAATTCCCTCTTCCATGAATTTTAAATAAAACCTAAGATCTCTAGTTGGTATCTGCTGGAAGTCTAAAAGGAGAAATGATATAAATAAGGGGCTGCAGTAGCAAGATCAGTTCCAGGGAGAAAGGGGAAAGAATCTGAGAAAGAGGAGAGGGAAACAGAAGTGCAGAGAGGACAGATAAATACAAAGTATCATTTTGGAGACAGAGATACTAGATATATAGAATAGTTGTCTTGATTCTGGCAAAGTGACTACATTGGGGTTCTAGTTCCACATAAGGCTTGGCATCTTTTTCTACCCTGAAATTCCATCAAATATGCCTGTGCCTATTTAATAAGAACCCCCTTAGCTTTTGCCAGCTTAAGTGTGGATTCTGTTTCTGACAACCAATCAACCATCAACTAGGACGACCACCACCAGAATTCTTACTCAGCATCTTTAACAACAGCATAGACCCATTCCTTGCACCACAATCAACACATGGAGAACATCACTATTAGCCGCAAGCTTACCCAAGACTGAAACAAGATAATTTAGTTACATACCCTTTGCTGAATTTCTTGAACGGTGGCCTTATGACACTCCGACTTTTCACAACACAATGACGTCCAACTCTTACATTTGCCAGATCCCCTCGGATAATACAGTCATTCATCACAATGGTCTATAAAACAAAGGACACTTAAAAATTATCAAATAGATGAAAAATAACAAAAAAAAAAGAGCAGGTAACAAGACCCTGACTGAGAATGGTGGTATGATTTACTGCAAGTATGTCAAACTCACGGCACACACCGCATTTAAATAATGATTTTGACCACGAGTTAGACACGCTTAATCTGAGTCTAATGTTCTACCACACAAAATTAAGACCTTGTATGGGAGCCTCATTTGAACAAACCAACTGTAAAAAAAAATCTTGAAATACTGTAAAGACTAAATGTGGATTGAGGATTAGATGATATCAGGGAATTACTAATTTTTTATAACTTGTAAGAGAATTGCCCTCATAACACTGACTGCATGGTTTATTATTAAAGTTTCATCTCTGTAGCCTTTCTTGAGCCATGGACAGTAACTTTTGTCTACATTATTACATGTGTGTATCATAAAGGTAAGTTCAGCCCAATGGGAAATTGAGATATGCCAACAATAGCAATTACAAAAATGTCATGATCAGAAAAGAGGCTTATGTACATAAAAGTATGATGGAGAAACTGAATTGCTGACAGTGAAATTACCAAAGAGAATGATGTTGTGGCCTCCCACAACTGAGTGGGCTGGCAGGAGCTTGAATTCATTATTGGAGATGAACACAATTCTTTCACAATGTCAAAAATTGGTTTTGTTGCCCAGCCAGCATGGCTCAGTGGTTGAGCATCAACCTATGAACCAGGAAGTCATGGTTTGATTCCTGGTCATGGCACATGCCTAGGTTGCAGGTTCAATTCTCCAGGAGGGGTATGCAGGAGGCAACCAATCAATGATTCTCTCATATTATTGGTGTTTCTATCCCTTTCTCCTTCTTCCTTCCTCTCCGAAATAAACTTAAAAATGTATTTTAAAATATTGGTTCTCTTATTAATGTCAATCAGTCCAAAGACCCAAAAGACTTAAGAGTATTTTATCATCTTGTCCGGGACCTAAAGTGTTTGGTCTTCGGTCTTACTTAAGATTAGATTGAATATTGGTGTGGAAAAAAAGGGTGGTAAGAGTAGCAGTTTTTAATTACCATTATCAGGAAATTTTTGTGTAGATCAGGCCAATATTTTTATAAATTATAAGTGATTTTTTTAATTAAAAAATATTTTTATTGATTTCAGAGAGGAAGGGAGAGGGAGAGATAGAAACATCAATGATGAGAGAGAATCATTGATAGGCTGCTCCAGCACTTCCCCTACTGGGGATCAAACCCACAACCTGGGTATGTGCACTGACTGGGAATCGAAACATGATCTCCTAGTTCATAGGTCATTGCTCAACCACTGAGCCACTCTAGTCGGGCAATAAATTATTGTCTTTAATAGGTACATAACAAAATGCAATTTTTATTGTTTTATAAAGATTTGAATGTATGCAAAAAACCACACAACTGCTTGTAGGTAAAGATGTTCCCCTTATATCACAAGCTTTGCCAGGAACAGCCTTTGACTAGGCCTCTCTGAATGAACAAACATTTACTGGGAACATCTGGAGTAGACCTAGTTTATGCACCTCCTTGGATTTACTCAGATCCACCTGCCCCCATGCCATGGCTGCTTGCTCAACAAGAGTCCTGGCAGCTCCTAACTTTGCCTTATCTGGTAACACAACTACCTCCAATTTTATGCTCCCAGAGGGGGACTCATTGTGATTCTGGTACCGCTCCCAATGTCTAGACTCAGATTAAGTGCTACTCTGCAGGGTGTGATACTTGGCTTCCCCAAAGTTGGCCCAGAGAGGTTGAATAACACAATCCAGAAATTTGGGGGAACTAATACCCCATATTTGTTAAAGAGTAGGTATTCTGTTGAATAAATGAATGAATGAGGTTAAAAAAATAAAAGTGTATATGGCTGGGATTGCAGCTGAAACAGTAAACAAGGCACTAGATCATGAGGAATTACATATGCTGAGTATAGAAGCTTGGACTTTTTCCTAGAGGATATAAGGAATCAATGAAGCTATTAGCCGAGGATTGGAACAAGTGAATGTTCATTTTAGAAATATTACTCTTAAAGAAGTCTAGAAACTGAATGGAGAAGAAAAAACTTTACAATGTAGGGAAAATAACCCTTTAGATGACCACAGTAGATGAAGGTAAAGAGAGATAATGAGCCTTATCTAAGCTAATAGCTGGGCTGAGGAAAAGAAATAAACTAGAAGTACAGGAATCTGACCAAGCCTCTAGATCTAACTACCAATTTATAGGGAGGAGGGGGAAATGTTAATACAATCAGCCAAATTCAGAAATTTGAAAATTCTACAGAAGAGTGATCCAATTTCTTCAATATAAAGATGGCATGGGAGCCCTGGCCAGTGTTGCTTCTTGGTTAGTGTCAGCCCTGACACTGAAGAGTCATAGTTCAATTCCTGGTCAAGGGCACATACCTGGATTGCAGGTTCCATCCCTAGCCCCAGTTGGGGTACATTTGGGAAGGCAACCAATTGATGTGTCTCTCTCACATCAATATTTCTCTTCCTCTCTCTCTCTCTCTTTCTCTCTCTCTCTTTCTCTTTCTTGCTCTCCCTCTCACCCTCCCTCCCTTCTGCTCTCTCTAAAAATCAATGGAAAAAATATCCTCATGTAAGCGGGGGATAAATGGCATGGGGAGAAGAAGGGGGTGGAGAAAAAGAACTGTGACAAATTAGAAACTTAAGAGACATAGTAACCAAACACCATGTGTACCTGACCTTGTTTGGATCCTATTTTAAAGAAACCAAATGTATGCCCTGGTTGGTTTGGCTCAATGGATAGAGCATTAGCCTGTGGATTGCAGGGTCCCAGGTTCAATTCTGGCCAAGGGTACATGCCTGAGTTGCTGGCTTGGTCCCCAGTAGGGGGCATGCAGGAGACAGCCAATCTATGATTCTCTCTCATCATTGATGTTTCTTTCTATCTCTCCATCCTTCTTCTCTAAAATCAATAAAATATATTTTTTTTAAAAAAGAAAGAAACCAAATGTAAAAAGACATCTTGAGATATTAGAAAGACCATGGACTGAGGATTAGATATTAGGAAATTACTGTTTTTTGAAAAAAAATTATAAGGATACTCTAAATTTAAGTCTTTAAATATTAGTGATACATATTCAAAGTACTTCTGGGTGAAATAATATGATGCTTGCAATTTGCTTTAAAATACTCTAGGTCCCCTCTCCACCCCAGTCAAAATACGTTTGGGAAATGATAATGTCAGAATATTGCTAATTGTAGAAATTGGTGAATTTATTATATAGACTCTCTACTTTTGTTCGTCTTAAAAGTTCCATAATAATGCTGCTCATATAACAAGGAATGAACTAGTTATTCACTAATATAAGGAAGAACATGAATAAGTCTCAATAACATTATGGTGAAAGAAGACATCAAATATTAAATTATTTCAATTATATGAAACTCTGAAAAATGCAGAACTAATCTATATTAATTTTACATCACTGATTACCTGGGGCCAAGAATAGAAGGTGGACTGATTGTAGAAGGCACAAGGAAAATAGGGTGATGGAAATATTTTACATCTTGATTGTGGTAGTAGATGCATAGCATCAGCCAAAACTTGTCAAACTGAACACTTAAAATAGGTGCATTTTTATATATGTAATTTACACTTTCATAAAAATAATAATTTACATGATAAATATTAAGAAAAAAAGGAAGAGAATCTATATGACTTAGTCATTGTTTAATGTTGGAGGTAAAAGAGAGTCTAGAATGGGGTGAGCAATCCTGGGGAATTAGATGAGAAATTCATTTGTAATGCTGACTTTGAGGTATCTGTGGGATGACTAATATGCAGCTCTAAATAAAGATCTGGTGCCCAGGACAGAAGGTCACACTAGAGAGGCAGATGAGAATTCCTCACGCATACAGGTAAATTTAGATAAATTGCTGGCCTAAACATAAAGCCCTGATTAGAAGAATGGATCTAAAAAAAAAAATGGATCCAGCCCTGGCCAGTGTGGTTCAGTTGGTTGGAGTGTCGTCCTGTACACTGAAAGGTTACAAGTTCAATTCCCGGTCAGGGCACATACATAGTTGTGGGTTTGATCCCCAGTCAGGGTTCATATAGGAGGCAACTGATTGATATTTCTCTCTCTCACATAGATGTTTCTCTCTCTCCCTCAAAAAAATAAAAAGGAATTGACTCATACCTGAAAGTGTTTACCAATCTCACTTGCATATGTTCTGTCTATAAAACATCTACCAGTAAAAAGAAACTTTCACCACTGCTGCTGATTATAAAGTATTACAGTTCTTAGTTTTGAAAAGCCCTCTTCTTTCAAGCTAAAAGAGAGGTCTATTTCTAGTAAGTATTTCTTTCATCTGAGAGCTGTGATTTACTTCAACCATCGTTGTCAGTTTATGTTTCCATCTACAATCAGTTTGTTTCCATCTATAATTAACGCCTTTTCTTTTGGAAGAAAACAGAATTGCAAGAGTTCTGAGTATATGGCAATGGGTGATGTCATCTTATTATCTTACCTAATTATAGACAAACATGTAAATTGACCATACCTCCACTATGCCCACAGCCAATCAGAGTGAGTATGTAAATGTAGGGAGGATCCAAGATGGTGGCATAGGTAAACACCTACACTGCTGCCTCCCACAACAATTTCAAAACTACAACTAAAAGAACGGACATCATCCAGAACCACAGGAAAGCTGGCTGAGTGGAAGTTCTACAACTAGAGGGAAAGAGAGGGGCTCATGGAGACCCAGAGGAGCTGCAAAAAGCTGAGGTACGGAGACACGCGCGCGGAGAGAGCGGATGCCAGAGTACCTGGCTGGCTTTCTCTGGTGGGAGGGAAACAGAGACTCTCAAAGGCATTGAACCCCTTATCCTACAACACTAAACCCCAGATCCAGCCGAAACTCATATGGGGGGAGTTTGGGCTGTGAAAAGGGAGAAGTGCATGGAAATTTAGGGGAGTCGCAAAAGATCAAAGGCCTGGTGGCACGCACGGCACTGCTTGCAGGACAGATTGCTGATTGTGCCGCTGGCTTTTGCGAGTGGGCGGGAGACAGACCCTCCCAACTGTGCCACTTCTGACTCCACTAAGCCCCTGTTTCGGGCAAAACCCTGGGGACCTAGACTCCTGTGGTCCTGGTGCGCAGGGAAGCCAGAAAGGCAGCGGGGTGCGCGGGAACAAGGACAGCTCCAGCCATTATCCAGTCACATGAGACTCAGGGGCCGTGGAGGCGGGGCCAACTGGAAGGCAAGACGGTCCCTTAAGCCCTGAGACTCCACCCATCCCAAGCTCAACAGAGGCTTCTGCGGCTTTGCACGTCTGGTATCATAAAGCTGAATTCAACACAGAAGTTTCCCCGGCATAGTGAAAATGCCGAGACAAGGGAAGGGATTACAAACAAAAGAAATGGAGGAAAAAACGACTGGATATAGAGTTCAAAAACCACACTTATAAGGTTTTTCAAGAATATGCTAGAAAAGTTGGATAAATTTAGTGAGATCCAAGAGGAGATGAAAAAGGACCAACTAGAGACACTGACTGAAATAAAAAATATTATACAGAGTCCTAACAGCAGACTAGAGAAAGTCTAAGAATCAAGTCAAAAATTTGAAATATAAAGAAACAGAAAACATTCAACTGGAAAAGCAAGAAGAGAAAAGAATCCAAAAATGTGAAGATAATGTAAGGAGCCTCTGGGACAGCTTCAAGCGTACCAATATCACAATTGTGGGGGTTCCAGAAAAGAGAGAGCAAGATACTGAAAACCTATTTAAAGAAATAATGACTGAAAACTTCCCACATCTGGTAAAAGAAATAGACTTACAAGTCCAGGAAGTACACAGAACCCCATATAAAAGGAATCCAAAGAGGACCACACCAAGACACTCATAATTAAAATACCAAGAGCAAAAGACAAAGAGAGAATATTAAAAGCAGCAAGAGAAAAACAGTTCATTACCTACAAGGGAGCACCCATACGACTGTCAGCTGATTTCTCAACAGAAACGATGCAGGCCAGACGGGAGTGGCAAGAAATATTCAACCTGATGAATAGCAAGAACCTACAACCAAGAATAATCTATCCAGCAAAGCTATCATTCAGAATTGAAGGGCAGATAAAGAGCTTCACAGAGAAGAAAAAGCTAAAGGAGTTCATCAACTCCAAACCAGTATTATATGAAATGCTGAAAGGTACTCTTTTAGAAGAGGAAGAAAAAGGTAAAAGACAAAAAATTATGAACAAATACATATCTATCAACAAGTGACTCTATCCGAGACCGGTTTAACTCAGTGGATAGAGCGTCGGCCTGCAGACTGAAGGGTCCCAGGTTCGATTCCGGTCGGGGGCATGTACCTTGGTTGTGGGCACATCTCCAGTGTGGGACGTGCAGGAGGCGACTGATTGATGTCTCTCTCTCATCGATGTTTCTGACTTTCTATCCCTCTCCCTTCCTCTCTGTAAAAAAGTCAATAAAATATATTAAAAACAAAACAAAACAAAAAAACAATTGAATCTAAAAATTAAGTGAATTAAAAATTTGATCAACAGAATAAACTGGTGAATATAATAGAATGAGGAGCACAGAAAGGGAGTGGACTGATAATTTTCAGGGGGAAAGAGGTGAGGGGTGTACAGGGAGAGACTGGACAAAAATCATAAAGCATCAGACTGTGAAATTACAGCAGGAAGATTAAAGTTAGGTGAGGTAGATAAGTGATCAATCAAAGGACTTGTATGCATCCATATAAGCATAACCAATGATCATAGACACTGGGGGGTTGGGGTAGCCTGGGAGGGAGGGGGGGAAATGGGGAGATATATATGAAAAGTTAAAAAAAGCCGAGACCGGTTTGGCTCAATGGATAGATCGTCGGCCTGCGGACTGAAAGGTCCCAGGTTCGATTCCGGTCGGGGGCATGTACCTTGCTTGCGGGCACATCTCCACTGTGGGGCGTGCAGAAGGCGGCTGATCGATGTCTCTCTCTCATCGATGTTTCTGACTTTCTATCTCTCTCCCTTCCTCTCTGTAAAAAATCAATAAAATATATTAAAAAAAAAAATTAAAAAAAAAGAAAGAAAGAAAGAAAGAAAGTGAAAAGAGCCATGGCCAGTGTGGCTCAGTTGAAAGGGCATCATTCTGTGCACCAGGAGGTTGCTGGTTCAATTCCCAGTCAAGGGCACTTGCCCAGGTTGTGGGCTCCATCTCCAATAGGCAGCTGATCGATATTGCACTCTCACATCAATGTTTCTCTCCCCCTTTTCCTTCCTCTCTCTCTAAAAATCAATAAACTTCAAAAAAGAAAGTGAAAAGATAATCTCAGATGGTAGGATTTATTTGCAATTATATATCTGAGAAAGATTTAATATGCAGAGCCGAAGCTGGTTTGGCTCAGTGGATAGAGTGTTGGCCTGCGGACTGAAGGGTCCCAGGTTCGATTCCAGTCAAGGGCATGTGCCTCGGTTGTGGGCACATCTCCAGTGTGGGGCGTGCAGGAGGCGGCTGATCGATATCTCTCTCTCATCGAGGTTTCTAACTCTATCCTTCTCTCTTCCTCTCTGTAAAAAATCAATAAAATATATATTTTTAAAAAAAGATTTAATATGCAGAATATATAAAGAATTCCTATAACCCAACAGTAACAAGATAACACAATTTTTAAATGGACAAAGTACTGAATAGGTACTTCTCAAAAAAGATACACAAATGACCAATAAGCACATTAAAAGATGTTCATCGTCATTAGTTATTAGGGAAATACAAATCAGAAACTACAATGAGATACCATTCATACCCACATCCAAAAAGTGAAAAATTACAAGTGTTAATGAAGATGTGAAGAAACTAGTACTCTATTACATTGTGGTGGAAACATAAAATGGTTCAGCCCTTGTGGAAAATAGTTACAAAGTCACAAAACTAAACACAGAATTACCACATGGCCCAGCCAGTGTGACTCAATGATTGTCAACTCAGGAATCAAGAGGTCACCAGTTTTTGTTTTAAATATATTGTTATTGATTTCAGAGAGAAAGGGAGAGGGAGAGATAGAAACATCAAGGATTAGAGAATCATTGATCGGCTGCCTCCTGAATGCCCTCTACTGGGGATAGAGCCCACAACTCAGGCATGTGCCTTTGACTGGAATCAAACCCAGGAGCCTTCAGTCCACAGGCCGACGCTCTATCCACTGAGCCAAACCAGCTAGGACAAGATCACCGATTTGATTCCTGGTCAGGGCATATACCCAGGTTGTGGGCTCAATCCCCAATAGAGGTGTGTACAGAAGGCAGCCAATCAATGATGCTCCTCTTTCAACGATGTTTCTCTCTCTCTATTCTGCTCCCTTCCTCTCAAATAAATAAAACGTTTATTTGTAAAAAAAGAATTACCACTCACCCAGCAATCTGATTCCTAGAGATATATACACCAAAAAAAACTAAGAGCAGCTACTGAGGATTGAGCCTGCAACCCAGGCATGTGCCCTGACTAGAAATGGAACCATGACTTCCTGGTTCATAAGTTGAGCTATGGGGGCTGAGCACAGAAAATGTTTTGGTAATTAGCTGAAGGATTTCCAAATGAGTCAGATGAAGTTAATGGAATTTCCTATTTCTGTGCTAAACAGTGTGTCTATAATTACTAATTATATCTATTTACTGAACTATTTTTTTCCCATTAAATTTCAAATGGATATGATGGGCTAATGGAGATAGAAATTGTATCTTTACTGAAAATATTGTGATCTGTTGACTATTTTAGATTATTTTCCCTCTGGAGGTTAGAGGTGTAACATTTCAAGGAAAATTTGGTATTCCAGATGGCAGGAGACACAGACTTCAATGTTTATTAGTCTAAAATATATCTTGATATTTTCTATGGTTCTAAAATGTTCTAATATTATCTTCAAGTTTATTTTTGAATTTTTAAAATCCTTCCCCGAAGATATTTTTTCCATTGACTTTTAGAGGGAGTAGAAGACAGAGGAAAAGACAGGGCCCAGGTCAGGGAGGAGCATGTAACCAAGGTACGTACCCTTCACCAGAATCGAACCCAGGACCCTTCCACTGAGCCAAACTGGCTAGGGCTATCTTCAAGTTTATATTTATCTCTCTGCTATTCTGATTTATTCAGACTAAGAATTTTGAGCCTTTCATATTCCATTTTACAAACTGGTCTCAAATTGTACTCTTTTTCCAAATTCTCACATTAATTCTAAGTTAGCACTGATTCAATAACTACCATCAAATGGATAAATATATTAGTATTACTCTGCACTACACACTTTTTAAAATATATTTTATTGATTTTAAAAAAACATATTTTATTGATTTTTTTACAGAGAGGATGGCAGAGGGGTAGAATTAGAAACATTGATGAGAGAGAAACATTGATCAGCTGCCTTCTGCACACTCCTTCCTGGAGATGTGCCCACAACCAAGGTACATGCCCTTGACCAGAATCGAACCTGGGACCCTTCAGTCCACAGGCTGACACTCCATCCACTGAGCCAAACCGGTTAGGACTAAACATTTTGTTACATATTTATGTTTTGTGTCCAGTATTTCAATATTGGATAATAATTTCAGTTGTGGGTGCCACTGTATCATGTTCCTGGTATAAAAGGCAAAAGGCTTTTTATGCCTCTTTTTATCAAATCTCTTTTGTATTTAATAAATTCAATCTGGAGAATTAAAAGAGAGAATCTATGTATATAAAAGCTCAAGCAACCAGAACAACCAGTCGCTATGATGTACACTGATCACCAGGGGGCAGACGCTCAAAGTAGGAGTTGCCTCCTGGTGGTCAGTGTACTCCCAAAGCCAACCTCCCCTGGCTGGCCAACCTCCCGCCGTCCTTCCTCCCAGCCCTGGGCTGGGACAGGAAACCAGTGGCAGGTGGCAGCAGACACAGTCCCTTTCCCAGGGGGGCCGAAGGCCAGCTCCCTCCTTGGGGCTGGTGGACAACCTCCCGTGTCCAGTCTCTCACCCTGGCCGGCAGGCCCTGATTGGCCCACTGCCCACCCACCATGGTGGTGGTGCGGAGACGAGGGAAAGGGGTGGAGGCACGGAACTACTTGGCAGCGGGCCGCCAATGATAGCGGCATCAGCATCCAGTGTCCATTCCTTCCACGCCCAGCCTGATGGCCATCACTTCCTCTCCAGCTGGGCTGTGACTGGTCTAGCCCCAGTTGGCCCTGATCACCAGCCAGGCCTAAAGACCCCACCCGTGCATGAATTTCATACACTGGGCCTCTAGTTTTTAGATATATAGCAATAATATCTGTCCTACTAACGTAATAATTTGTGAAAAGAAAGCAAAGGTATGTATCCAGGAGGTGGCTTTGTCTCTTACCTTGCCATTGAGAACGATGTTCTGACTTCCGCACAACACTGACTGGCGACTAACTTTGTTCCCAGATGCCTGTAAGGAAACAGCAGGAGAGGGAGCAAGCTGAGTGGGTTTTGAGCTATAGGTTTCCATCAAGAAAGTTCATATTGGAGAGAAAGACTTGAAAATAGGGTGTAGTCTACAAATGAATGAGTCTAGAATTTTAATAAAGCAAAGGTGGATTAGGAAACTATAGAGATTCAAGGAATAGATCCAGAATTTGGATGTGGTATGTCTGTCTATAGCCTAGTAGCATCAGAGACGTGGATCCAAGTCCCATTGCTATACCTCAATTTAAAGCTCTAACCCCAGGATGACTTCATCAGTGTCATAGAGTTGTGAGAATTCAATGAAAAACAAAATTATAGTGGTAACGTTGATTGAGCAATTTACACACATCATACACTGACTATAAAAAAAAACAGTCTTTAGCACATAGTAATCAATTACGACAGGTTCGTTTTTAAAAGCCAGAAGTCTGGAGCTGTAATTAATATTAGGATGGACGAAACTTGTCCTGCTTTCTTGAAAGCACTTTATCTCTACGAGGAAATCGGGATTCAATGAAAAAGCCTAAACTGGCCTTTTAAGGAATAAATAAGGCCAGACCTATACACGCCCATACATGCCACAGGAACCCAAGGTGGGGCAGGGACAAGATGGGGGCACAGGCCCCAGAGGGACCCAGGCCTGAAAAGGGAAGCGCCGATATGTGGACACCGCACACCGTCTCGATGTACTCAGACTTGTTGTAGAGCAGTTCGCCCAACTCCATGGCCAGCTAGTCCTCTAACCAGCCCGTCGGGCTCCAACCAAAGCCTGCCAGCCGCTCAGTCCGCCGGGGGTGCCGGAACTCCCGGCAAGCGCTGCGCTTCCGCTCCCAGGCTGCCTCGGGTCTCATCCTCAGCTCCGGCCTCCGCCCCACGAGGCGGCCCCGCCCCGCGCTCAGCAGTCCCGGCTACGCGTGCGCGAACCAGCGCGAGACTCCATTGGCCTAGTTGAGAGCGCGCGGGAGCTCGCTGGTCGCGCGCTGCGGGTTTCCCGCGCGCCCCATTCCTTCACGGGGTGCTGGCTTGGCCCGGGCCCACAGGAGTCCTCGAGTCCACAGCCCCGGGGCCGGCGTCGGCTGCTCTTCCCGTTCGTTCGCCGGCCCGATGGAAGAACCTCCTGGGAAGCCCCTCAGTTTTGAGGAGAAGGAAAAGGTGCGGGGGTGCGGGAAGGGCTGACCCGGAACTCTGACCCCTTCGCCAGGATTGTAGGGCGGTCTGTCCCCGGCGACCGCGCCACACTGACCTGTGGCCTGCACTCTTCAGACTCGCGCTGCCCAGGGAGTGAAAGTGTGGGAGAGCGCTGTACTCGCCTGATGGCATTTAAAGACACTTTTTTTTTTTTGCAGCACTAACACATAAATACAAAATGTAAAACTGTAGACAAAGCTAAAGTCCCCTTTGACACCTCCCGCTGCCCCCACACTCTCAGCCGCAGCTTTGCCCACCCACCCCAATCTTAGGCTGGTGAAGGGGCGCCCTTGTAGTCTCTGGCCACCCAAAAGTGGTGTGTGCTTTTTGGAAAGGAGAATGTTCATACATGGTACAATCAAGATGGTTCTGCAACTTCCGTTTTCCTTCTCCATGATTGACATCCATGTTAGTACATGTTTATCGACCCAATTTTTTAGGTTCTGTATACTATCCTGTAGTATGGAAGTGCCATCTTTAGCTATTACTCTGCTGAGAAACTTAGGTGGTTCCTGCTTTTGCTTCTACAACAGTAACAGTGCTGCTCTAGCCATCTGTATGTACTATGCCAACTTGTGTTTATGCTGATATTAGCTAGAATGTATCTTGTTCTGGCTGTTCCAAGCTTTGTGCTGCACTCTTCATTCACATTAACTCAGCAGTCCTCTTGTCCCGGCCTACTTTATTTTTCTTTTCTCTTTTTAATTTCAGAGAGAGGAAAGGAGGGGGCGGGGAGGGGGAGAAACAATGATCAGTTGCCTCCCACAGGCACCCGGGGATGGAATCTGCCTTTACAGGGAATTGAACCCATCATCTTTTGGGATATGGTGACGCCCCAACCGACTGAGCCATACCAGCCAGGGCCCGGCCTACTTTTCGTGGGGTGGGGGGTGGTGAGAAGGGCATTTACAAGTCAAGATAATTTCCAGATAATTGATAAGCTGGGTGACTAATAGGATGTTGTAAGAAGCAGTCTGGCATAGATTTTAGAGTACAAACTCTAGAGCTGGACTGCATGGGTTTGAATTCCATACCATTTATAAACTGTGTGATCTTAGACAAACTGCTTTCCCTTTGAACTTCCCTTGCCATCTCCTTCGGACTCAGGCCTAGGGTCAAATGGTAATCCTTAGAAATGATTCCTGGCTACCCTTTCTAAAGTAGTCCATTCCTGCAACTCAGGAGCTCCCTGTTTACCTAGATATTGATTACCATGTGAAATCATGTTTGTTTTCTGTTTATTATCTGCATCATTTACTATCTATAAGCTTGACCACACTATATGTCTAGCACCTGATACCCTTAGGAACTGATGCAGCTATTGTCCCCAGGGGGTAGAGAGATATCTGGACCAATAATTGACAAATAAGAGATTCCGTTTTCCAAGTGAATGTCTGAGGGTGACAGTTCTTTGTTAATCCTTACCTGAGGATATTTTTTCCATTGATTTTTAGAGCAAGTGGAAGGGAGGGGGAGAAACAGAAACATCGATGTGAGAGAGACACATCAAATGGATGCCTCCTCTGGGTTCGGATCCGAGTCATGGCACCACAAAAAAAAAAAAAAAAATGGATGCCTCCTGCAACATCCCATGGGGCTGTTGGGGCTGGGGGTCAAGCCTGCAACTGAGAGGTACGTGCCCTTGATCAGAATTGAACCCGACTCTTCAATCCGAGGGCCAAAGCTCTATCCACTGAGCAATGGGCCAGGGGAAGAGTGACAGGTCTTGCTACTTCTGAGTATCTCACAGTGAGAATGAGGTCTGGGGGAACAGAGAGGTAAACAGATAACAGTAATAAATACCATGAAAATACCATGATAAAGGAAGCACAAAGGAGAAGTGGACTCTCTACCTGGATTGAAAAAGAGCCTAGAAGTCTGTTTCAGGGAAATAAAAATCTAATCTGAGGCATGCAGAATGGGTAGGAATCAGCAAAGTGAGTTGGGGCAGAAACGCTGCAGGTGAGAACAATCTGTGTAGAGGTTCTGAGATAGTAGAGGGCTTGGTGCTTTGTGAGAAAGTAATGTGGGCTAGTGCCCTCCGCTCCTCTGGCTGAAGCACAGCACACTCATGTCTGGTAGGCACTACTGTACCCCTTCTCTTTCCACTGCTCAGAATTGTCTGGTATTTTTCTTCTTTCAGTTGAAGGAAAAATTAGCATTCTTAAAAAGAGAATATAGCAAGACTCTGGCCCGTCTTCAGGTAAGTGAATCTTATTCTCTCAAATTGAGGTACAAACTGTGAACAATTCTTCATCATAATGAAGCGTTAAAAAAATTATTTGCCCTTAAATTTGTTCCTTGAGCTGCTTTTGCTTTCTCTAGCGGGCCCAAAGAGCTGAGAAGGCTAAGAATTTTATTAAGAAAACAGTGAAAGAACAAGATTATTTGCTCCAGCCAGAAGTTTCACCACAGCTAAACCACTCAGGTAAAGCTAACCACTCACTTTTGCTTGCTTTCTTATTCATTTTCCGGGTGTATTTGACTGTGGTTCTTTTCCTCTTGAGGATGCAATGGACTCTTTAAAGTGCACAATTGGATGGTTCTTTATATATATTCACAAGAGCATGCAAACATCATCACTATTTCTAGAACATTTTCACCATTCCCAAAAAGAAACCCTGTACCCATCCCACCCCTAAGCCCTGGCAACCACAAATCTACTTTCTTTTTCTGTGGATTAACCTTTTCTGGACAATTCATATAAATGGAATCGTATAACACATGGTCTTTTGGGACTGGCTTCTTTTACTTAGCATAATGTTTTCAATGGTCATTCACCCAAATATACATACATACAGGTATGCATCGTTACCCATTCCCTTTTGCAGCTGAATATGTTCCATTGTATAGGTATACATACCATCATTGGTTAACCCTCACTTGAGGGTATTTTTTTCCCATTGATTTTTAGAGCAAGTAGAAGGGAGGGGAGAGGCAGAGAGAAACATTGGTGTGAGAGAGACATGCATCCCGACTAGGGCCAAGGATCAAGCTTGCAACCGAGGTATGTGCCCTTGACTGGAATGGAACCCATGACCCTTTAGTCCACAGGCCAATGCTCTAACCATCTAGCCAAACCAGCCAGGGCAAAGTACCATCATTTGTATATCCATTCAGCATTTAATGGACATTTGGTTTGTTTCTGATTTTTGGCTAGTATGAATTTGGGCTATTAAGCTACCATGAACATTCATATACAAACATTTGTGTAGATATTTGTTTCCAATTATTTTTTATATATGCCTAGGCATGGAATTGCTGGATCATATGGTAATTCCACACTTAACTTTTTTTTTTAATTGATTTTTAGAGAAGAGAAAGAAATGTGGATTTGTTGTTCCACTTATTTATGCATTGATTGATTGATTGATTATATGTACCCTGATTTGAGGATTCAACTTGCAATTTTGGCTTATCAGGACAATACTCTAACCAACTAAGCTAATGAGCTAGGGCTATGTTTAACTTTCTGAGGAATTGCCAAATTTTCCTCTAGCAGCTGCACCATTTTGTATCCCGCTACAATGTGCATAAGGATCCCAATTTCTCCACATCCTCGCCAGTACTTAAAATTTACCATTTTAAAATTATAACCATCCTGATGGATGTGAAGTGGTATTTAATTTTGGTTTTAATTTGCATTTCTCAGTGACTAATGATGTTGATCATTTTTTCATGTGTTTAGAGACAATTTGTCTATCTTCTTTAGAGAAATGTCTATGCAAGTCCTTTGCCAATATTTTAGTTAGGTTATTTGTTTTTTAATTCTGGGGTTGTATCGGTCCTCATATTGTAGCTATTTGACCCTTATTATATGCATGATTTATAAATACTTTCTCTCATTCTATGAAAAATAAACTATGCTTTCAGTTGGACTATTTATTTAGTGCTCTTTTTCCCTCTCGACTTTTAGTAATTACCCTTAATGCTTAATTATTGGAAAGATTTTTTAAAATATATTTTTATTGATTTCAGAGAAGAAGGGAGAAGGAGAAAGAGAGAGAAACATCAATGATGAGAAAGAATCATTTATAGGCTGCCTCCTGCATACCCCACACTGGGGACTGAGCCCACAACCTGTGCATGTGCCCTGACTGGAAATCAGATCATGACTTCTTGGTTCATAGGTTGATGCTCAAACCACTGAGCCATGACAGTACAGCTGGAAAGATTTTAAAATTAAATTTCTACATATGTACAGAGAAAAGTGTCTGGCTGGAAATACTGTAAAAAAGAATGGTCATGCCCTAGCTGGTTTAGCTCAGTGGCAAGAGTGTCAGCCTGCTGACTGAAGGATCCCAGGTTCCATTCTGGTCAAGGATACATGCCCAAATTGCAGGCTTGATCTCCAGTAGTGGGCATGCAGGAAGCAGCTGATCAATGATTCTCTCTCATCATTGATGTTTCTCTTTGTCCCTCTCCCTTCCTCTCTGAAATTAATAAAAACATACTAAAAAAAACAATGATCATTTCTCATGTTAATACTTAGATCATTTATAATCATAAAATTGGAAGCTATTGAAATAGGAATGAGATATTAAAATTACTTGAGCCCTGGCCAGTGTGGTTTAATTGGTTGAGCATTGTCCTGTGCACTAAAAGGTCACTGGTTCCATTCCCAGACAAGAAACATGCACAAATTGCAGATTTGATTCCCAGCAGGGTGCATACAGGATGCAATGGATCGATGTTTCTCTCTTGTATCTATATTTGTCTCCCCCTCTCTTCCCTTCTCCCTGCCTCTCTGTCTCTAACATTAATAAAAATGTATTTTTTTTAAATTACTTGAGCCAAAAAAAACCAAACATGAAATAAAAAATTAAGTGAGATATGGGGAAATGGGGAGATATTGGTCAAAGGGTACAGAGTTTCATTTACACAGAATGAATAAATTCTAGGGAACTAATGTACAGCATGGTGATAATAGTTAATTGTGCATGTATATTGTGTACTTGAAATTTGCTAAGAGAAACTGATCTTAAGTGTCCTCAACATACACAAAGATATTGTAACTATGTGAATTGATGGGTATGTTAATTAACTTGATTTTGGTAACACTTTGCAATGTATACATATATCAAAATATCACATGTACACCTTAAATTTATATAGTTTTTATCAGTTGTACCTCTATAAAGCTGCAAAAAACTAAGAAAAAAATGACTTCAATAAAAATAGATAATCTTGCCGAGATTGGTTTGGCTCAGTGGATAGAGCATCGGCCTGCGGACTGAAGGGTCCCAGGTTCGATTCCAGTCGGGGGCATGTACCTTGGTTGCGGGCACATCTCCACTGTGGGACGTGCAGGAGGCGGCTGATCGATGTCTCTCTCTCATCGATGTTTCTGACTTTCTATCCCTCTCCCTTCCTCTCTGGAAAATCAATAAAATATATGTATTAAAAAAATAGATAATCTTTTAGTTTAAAAGTCATTCTTTATGGAAAATTCTATTTGTTTACATTTATTTAAAATTATTATGGCCCTGACCGGTTTTGCTCAGTGGATAGAGCGTTGGCCTGCAGACCAAAGAGTCCCAGATTCCATTCTGGTCAGGGACATGTACCTAAGTTGTGGGTATATCTCCAGTGGGGAGTGTGCAGGAGGCAGCTGAATCGATGTTTTTCATCGATCTTTCTAGCTCTCTATCCCTCTCCTTTCCTCTTTGTAAAAAATCAATAAAAAATATTTTTAAATTATTATGAGTAATGAAAAACTTGAACTTTGATTTGCTTGAATGAAATACATTGACTCAAGTAAATATTTATATGTAATATTTCTAAATAATAATAGTAGTTATATGTAATATTTAAAAATGTGGAATTTTTGGTTTCACTTTAAAAGGAAAATATTAATTATATAAATTTTTTTCCTTAGAACCTAAAACTAAAGTATCTTCTTGTGATGCATTACAAATCAACAAAGAAACTGGAGACGTTGAACCTGAGTCCTCCAATGCTGGCCATGGCCCAGTGGAAGGAGTACACATACAGAGAACAGATGATATACAAGAGCATTTTGCCTACAGTGTCAGTGACCCTGATGGTGAGAAAAGGCAGAGTAAGCAGCCAGGGCGAAGAAAGAAGCAACAGAAAAGAACATTTATTTCACAAGAGAGGGAATCTTTCTTTGACACTGATCTACTTATCCTGTCTAAAAAAAAACTAAAGGAACAAGAAGAAATCAATAGAGAAAATCCTGAGACACCTGTAGCTAAAATAAGAACTAACTTTCCAAGTCAGTCTGACCTTCCAGATTCTCAAGCACCAATTACAGAAATTAATGGAGGGAGTGTATTAATTCCACCAAATGCCAAACCACAAAGCAGTGTGGATGCTCTTTTAGGAGGGAATCATTTCCCTAGGGTGTCCCCATCTCCTTGGAATACTCCATCAGACAGCAGTAGTGGTCAGCACCTTCAACATAAGAACTATGAACTTACTGCTCATGGCTTAAAAAACATTAGCCCTACCTCACCTGTAAACTTAGAGGCACAGGACAAAAAAATGACTGTCTTTACAGGTAACCCTGAGGTAAATAAAACTCTAAGTCCAAGTGGCCAGCTGCCTAGAAGTCCTGACTTAGAGGCTGATAATGCATATTCTGTAAATGAATTCTCTTATAACTTATTAGCAAATGAAAACCAAAACTTAAAAGAACAAAATCACACAAAGAAGTCTTCAGTATCTTCCAATAGTGCTCTTGAAGGTATAAATGAACATTTTCAGAAAAATGAGGTTCTGAGTCAGTGTAAAAGTCTTTGCCCAGAAAAAATCTCTCCTGTTTCTGCAGAAAATCAAGCACATTCTTGCAGCATGCTCGAAGGTCTTTTTCCTGGGGAGCATTATGTAAGAACAACACGACATATGTCAAATTGCCAGAGGAAAGTAGCCCTGGAGGCTGTAATTCAAAGTCACCTGGGTGTCAAAAAGAAAGGCATTAAAAATAAAAAGGAAGCTACTAAAAATTTAACATTTTCCAATGAAGAAACTAACCAAGATGAATTTAGGGTGTGTGACAGGTATACAGAAAAAGCAAGTTCCAGAAGTCTTTTTCAGAGACTTCTCTCACTAACTGAAGTCAGCTCTCCCACAGGGCACACTGCGGATGATTTTTGTAGGATCTCGGTTACCCAGTCCTCTGGAAAAAGACACAGAGGGGAAAGGAAGTCAATCCGCACCCCTGCATTACATCATCATGGACTACTTTTGCCCACTTCTGGCACATCAGCTGTTAATAGCTCCAAGGACAAAGATCATAATGAAAAAGCAGTTATTCATGGTAAGAGGGAAGTTCAAGGTAAATCAAAGTATGGTTGAGGATGCTGATGACGATGGCCTCTAATGCTTATGTGCCTGGCCTTTTCTAAATGTCATACGGATACTAACTCATTGAATCATCACAGGAGGTAGCATCTGTTTTTATCTTCACCTTACAGATGAAACTAAGGCATAAGGAGATTAAAGTGCTTCATTTTATTAAAGTTACAGAACTGGGGTTCAGACCTGGCCATGTGATGCTAGAGTTCACTATTTTGGTTGGAAAGTTGACACAGTGGGAAAATATATTGGAAGCTTACCTAAAATTAGTCTTTATCCAAGGGTAGAAATATAACTACTATGGAAAGTGTTTCTAAAGTAAAATGAAATATGTGTCAGAGTAAGAGGTCATTGACAAACTCTCCCAGGAATGATTGTGGAATAAAATACAATCAGTCTGAGCAATTTTTTTGAATAAAATAGCCAATATAATCTTTCTGAGCTCTGTGGGATACAAGATTTTGGAAGCTGGCAAGTGAATATTTATTCATTTACTTGGGAGTTACATATGATAAACTGAGCATGAAAATTCACTCTGCTTCTATACTAGAGGTCAGCAAACTTTCTGTAAAGGACCATGTAGAAAATTGTGCTCTATCAGAGCTACTCAAATAGAGTGCAAAAATAGCCACAGACAACATATAAATGTGATCATATTCCAGTACAACTTAATTACAAAAATAAAGCCTGCTTTCTCTATATCCTTGGACTCAGGCTCTTGCCTGTATGCTATAATTAATATATATATATATATATATATCATATATACATATATATATATGTATGTATGTGTATGTATGTGTATGTATATAAAGCCTAAGCGACTGAACAACTGGTCATTATGACATGCACTGACAACCAGGGGACAGACACTCAATTCAAGAGCTGCCCCCTGGTGGTCATGTGCTTCCATAGCCAACCTCCCGTGGCCCCAATCACTGGCCAGGCTAAGGGACCCCACCTGTGCATGAATTCATGCACTGGGCCTCTAGTTAAAAATAAGAGTCGTCATGATGTATCATCTTCTAAGTCAATAAGAATACAAAGGAATAGGAAGTAGGGCAATATAATAAACTACAAACTTTCTTTTGTATATGTATATATCTATTTTAATAATCTGCAGCTACATTAAAAAAAAATTTAAGTGACCTTCACATATGAGTAATTCAGTGACATTTAGTACATTTACAACATGCAACCATGATCCCTACCTAGTTCCAAAACATTTCATCACTGGTCATGGAAACTCTGTACCCACTAAGCATTTGATGGTCATTTCTTCTCACCCAGCCCTTGGCAACCACCAATCTATTCTATATGGGTTTGCTTATTTCATGTCAATGAATTATACAATGTGTGATCTTTTATGTCTGGCTGCTTTCACCTTGCTTTCAAGATACATCCATGTTCTAGCATGTATCAGTACTTCATTTTTTTATGGCTGAATAATCCATTATATATATATATATATATATATATATATATATATATATATATGTACTAGCATTTATTTATTCATTTATTAGGTAATGGATGCAGCTGCATTTTGAATGGTATAGAAAAATTCCAGTTGCTAAGAACCCTATATAATAAAATCCTAATATGCAAATCTACCGATGGTGGAATAACCCATCACTATGATGCACACTGACCACCAGGGGACAGGTGCTAGATGCAGAAGCTGCTCCCTGGTGGTCATTACGCTCCCACAGGCGGAGCATTGCTCAGCCAGAAGCCAGGCTTACGGCTGGCAAGCACATTGGCCATGGTGGGAGCCTCTCCTGCCTCCGAGGTAGCACTAAGGAGGAGTGAGCTCAGCTTCTGGCTGGCAAACACAGAGGTGGTGGTGGTAGGCAGACATCCCCCGAGGGGTCCTAGACTGCAAAAGGGTGCAGGCCTGTCTGAGGAACAACCCCCCCGCTCCAATCCCTCAGTGCACTAATGTGCACCAGGCCTCTAATAGTAAACAGCTTTTTGCTTGAAAAGGGGACTAAGTTTTCTTCAGTGAGAAAAACCAGCATTTTGTAGACTGTATTCTGATAGTTTGTTAGAATCATAGTTTGTTAGAATCTCTCAAGAAAGGACTTGAGAGATTCTTAGTCCACTTCCTTTCTGAGGGACCAGGGAAGATGAAGTGCATTGACTTGCCCAAAGTAGCACAGCAAGTCAGTGGCTGAGCTGGGACTAGACCCCTGTTGTCCCCCAATTAACTCTGTCAGCAACTGTTTGGGCAACTGTACAAGGAGAGTTGCTAGTTAATCACAAACCTGATTTTTGAACTATTTACTGAGGTTTCAGGGTCATGGAGGGGGAACCTGTTATATCCTGTTGGAGTTTAGAAGTGCATTGTTTTTTGGGGGGTTAATGTCTCTTGTTGGTATTTGTTATTGTTGTTCCTTTCTATTTTAGGAAAGGAAGGTCACTGCCAAAAAGAGGACTTCTTTTCCATTAATAATGCTTATTTAGCTTTGGGCGTTAATGCTTCCAGTGCTCCGTCTCATAAGAATGAAATGCCAAGTTTAAAGCAACTGTCATCTTTTCTCAAAATCACAGACTTTCAATTACCTGATGAAGACTTTGGGTCTCTTAAGCTTGAAAAACTGAAGTTCTCCTCAGAAAAACTGATTGAGCCTTTTAGATCAAACATGTATGGAGAGAGGCATCTGAAAGAGGGAAATTGTCTTGTTTTGGAGGAACTTACTCCTAAGCAAATCCACATGGAAATGAAGGACTTGGGAGGGGAACTGATTGTTCTACCAGGAAAAGCACCCCCTGAAATGCCAAAGAGAAAAAGCCAGCCTGGGCATAAGGGCATTTCTTCGTCCACATTACTCTTCACTCCTATAAATACTGTTACACCTGATGGGAATGGCAGACCGACAGCAGATATGTACTCCCCTGCTTTCCCCATCTTGGGCTCTACTCCAGCTCTTGCCTCCCCAACACACACTGACAAAGTGTCTGCAGAGGTTGTTGAACTAACTTGCTCTTCACCCCAGCTTTCTTCTGGGAAAGCCAGTGATAGTAAGCAAGGCCACAGTTGCACCAGCCAACCAAAATTAGATGGCAGCCTGCATGTGACAGGAAGGAAGGAACAGCCTGATTGTGCCTATGATTCTGGCCCCCAAACAACACCCATCCCCACTGAGTCATGCCCTTCCAAAGAAAATCGGCTCTGTGGAAGCACATGCCTTGACTCGTGGAAACATTCCATTGAACAGGTACAATCTGCTTCCATTGTGACATTTTCTCTGAAGGAATGAAACACCTCAGTGACTTCTGTACGTATTGGCTCCTCGGTGTTTAAGAATGCTTTGATATGCTTCCTTAATAGGATATTACTGTAAACGTTTAAGTTCATTCTGGGGGAATTAAAGTTAATTTTAAAATGTGTTTAATAATGGTTTTGTCATCAGTAAAGCAGTTTGCCATAAGAAGTAGGCATTTTGATGAGTGAATGGTGCAGCAGATGTCCTACGTAAAGTGTAGATTAATGGTGTGACTTTTGTTTCTACAGACTGAATTTACAGATGTTCCTGCTTGTGACAGCTTAAACCCAGACAACCTACAATTGGTTTCAAAGTTAAAGGTCAGAACACTGTTACCTTCTAATGTGTCTTTGTCTTACATGTAAAAAAGGTGATGGATAGGAAAACGAAGAATTTTATTAGATAGATTTTCATTTTTTTAAAATACATTTTTATTGACTTCATAGAGGAAGAGAGAGAGAAACATCAATGATAAGAGAGAACCATTAATTGGCTTCCTCCTGCACTACCTCCAATGGGGAAGCAAGCCCACAACCTAGGCATGTGTCCTGACCGGGAATCAAACCATGATCTCCTGGTTTACTGATAGACACACTCAACCACTGAGCCACGTCAGCCAGGCTATCGTTTTTTATTCTTAATACTATTAAATAAATTTGGTAAAAAATGATTCAGAAAAACAGATTTAAGTTCTTTGTTTTTCACAGTATTTACCTGTATTTATATTTTGAAATCATCTGAAGAAGTTTGTATGTCAAGCTATTGCCAAGAAAGCGTAAGCTTATTAACTCAACTTATCTAAATAAAAATCAGATATTAACAGAGGGAGAGAAAAAAAGAGAAGTCATTTGTGATTCTCCTACCCAAATCATCAAATGTGTCTAGAAGAACCACTTAGGGTGATATATCAGAAAATGGGTAGCAGTTCTTGATTGTGATGTAGTGAATGGTTAATCTTTATATGCTGTGAGATGTATGTGGTTCTAAGAAATATAAGTTACAATATTCTGTTAATGAGTCCTGGCCAGTTGGTTAGAGTCATTAAACTTGGCATTCTAATATGCCAGGGTTGCAGGTTCGGTCTCCTGTCAGGGCACATACAAGAAGCAACCAGCGAATCCATAAAATAAGTGGAACAAGTTGATTTATCTCTTTCCCTCCCTCTCTCTTTCTCTTTCTTTCCCCCTTTCTCTCTCTCTCTCTCTCTCTCTCTCTCTCTCTCTCAACTCAATAAAATTTTCTTAAACTGATCATTGCATTAAAAAACAATATTCTGTCAATGACATTTTAGTAAATCCTGAGAATTAGATTTGACCTGTGACTTAATTAACTTTGTATTCATGGTGTAGAGTATGGTTTCTCAATTTCAGCACTGTTGACATTAGGAGATGGATAATTTTTTGCTGTGAGATATTGGGTGACCTGTGCATTGTAGAAAAAGCCAGTGATAGTAACAACCAAAATGTCTGCAGACATTGTCAGGTGTTCCCCAAGGAGGGTTGCAAAATTGCCCCCAGCTGAGAACAACTGGTACAGAAGAAAGAGCTTAAAACTCACATTAACTGTTTGCCAATTATTGGCTTTGTGACCTAGGGCAAATCATTTAGCCTCTGAGCTCCAGATTCCTTTTCAATAAAAGATACATAGTAATACTATGTCATTTCAAAGCTGTTCTTGAATCAATTTTAACAATTTAGTTTCTTCAGGAATCAACCATTTCATTGTATCTTCAAGTTTGTAAGTAAAATACCCCATTTCTAAAAAATATTTTTTTCCTACATCAAATTTAAGAGATTTGTCCATGCTGCTGGTCTGATAGAAAATTAGTTTTTGGTTATATTGATTGTTAGTTGAAATTTTCACTTCCTATTTCATTTACTTTTGTTTTTACCCTGAATAACGGCTTCCTTCTGTTTTTCATTGTGCTCCTTTTATTGCTCTTTTACTTTCTTGAGCTACTTGCTTACTTTATCTTCCTGCTTTTTTAATAAATGCATTTATGATTGATTATACAATTTTTTGGGAAATCTTGCTTTGGCCACATGCTGCATGTTTTTTGTTTTTTGTTTTTCACACGCTGCATGTTTGGATGCCTATGCTCTCCTTACTGTTCATATAGAAATAGTATGTTATTTCAGCTCTGAGGGGTTCATCAGGATGTTTAATTTCTAAGTGGGTAAGTTCTTATGAGCTATCTTGGTGGTTAAATTTTAATATATTCTATTCTGGAGTAGTCTGTTCTTTAATTTCTTATTTTTTAAGGTTTTTGTTTGTGTGTTTTTTGAGAGAGGAAGAGAAAGAGAAATATCAATTGGTTGCCTCCTGTATGCGCCCCAACCAGAGATTGAACTCATAACCTAAATCTGTGCCCTGACCTGGAATCCAACCTGCGAACTTCAGGTGTATGGGACTATGCTCCAACCAAGTGAGCCACCCAGCCAGGGTGGATCTATACTTTTTTATTTTGCAAATATATTTTTATTATTTTTTCCCCAGGGCATACATGTGCTTTTTATTAGTGTATTATATGTGTACACATCTTCCCATTACAGAGCTATACTTTTAAATTACATCATGAGATGAAGGTGTATGGGCAGTTGTTTTTTGTTTTTGTTTTTTTTTAAAATATATTTTATTGATTTTTTACAGAGAGGAAGGGAGAGGGTTAGAGAGTTAGAAACATCGATGAGAGAGACATCGATCAGCCGCCTCTTGCACGCCCCCTACTGGGTATGTGCCCGCAACCAGGATACATGCCCTTGACCGGAATCGAACCCGGGACCTTTCAGTCCACAGACCGACGCTCTATCCACTGAGCCAAACCGGTTTCAGCGGGCAGTTTTCTTTTAGTTACCTGTAAGACCCACCATGCCTCTATTTTGATCTGCATAAAACTTTCATTACACTTACTTTGTATTTAATTAATCCTTGTCATGCATCATTTTTCATATTTATTTTTTTCATAAAACAGACCTCAAGTATCCATTTAGCATAACATTATTGCCACTCTGGTTAGAATCATTCAGGTTCCTGCTCCGTGGATGTAAGTGCCGTGTGGTGGGAAATAGCTGGTGTCAAAGAGCCGTGTATCATAACTGCTTGTGAATATGCAGTTTCTCTTTGGAAACCTCTGGATACTGGGCAGTGGGAAAAAATGTATTCCTGGCACTTTGCAGAGGTGAGTCTAAATCTAAAAGAGATCTTGGAGTTATTTGCATGATAATGGATGGGCAGCTCACGGAAGCGAGTCGGGGAGGGCGGCAGGGGGTGGGGGGATGGGGAAGTGGGGGGGGGCAGGTCTGTGACTGCAAAACAGAACAGAGATAAGCTTTATTAGGAGAATTCAAGCATAACAGAAAAGTTGTGCAGAGAGCACCATGTCCCTGTCATCTGGTCTACAGTTCACATTGTGCTTCATTAGCTTTATCGCACGCTCATCCAGAGGTGGATCTTGATCTCGATCTGATGAAGCAGCTTGGCATTTCCGTCTGTTCTGACTTCTAAGCATGCTGGCACCCATCTTTCCTTCTGCTTTTCCGCATGTGTTTTCTTCAGATCCTGTCTACCTTCATACATATCTATCTGGTACGCTCCTAGTGGCTTACAATTTTAAACTGTTTTTTCTCACTTGCCGTATAAATATTTCTCCTTCATATTTATCTGTGTAGAATTTTATTTATATTTCCAGATTTATTCAGGCTTAATTGACAGATAAACTTGTAATATGTCTAACGTGTACTCATTGATCATTTGATATGTGTATACATTGGGAAAGGAATCCCACAATTAAGTGATGGGAACACATTCATCACTTTGCATAATTACCTTTTTTTTCTTTTTGTGAGAATCTTGAAGATCTAATCTCAGCAGATTTCATTCTTGTTCTCTAGTATATCCACAACTTCTTGCTCTGTGCTTGTGCTCAATAAATAAATATTTGTTCAGTGAATAAATTTATTTTAATGGTTGTATTGGCTCAAATGCCAGAATTTGCTTAACTTTTCCCCTGTTGGTTGGAGCATAAGCTTCATTAATAAATCCTGCAGTAAATATTGTTACGCATGTAGCTTATTTGGATTTATGACTCATAAAAAAGGGGTGTTTGCTGAATTTTCTCACATTTCCAAATGTTGGAAACTATCCTGGTATACTAAGAATAAAAACAAATGCAAGAAATTTTAGGAAATTTTGATTGATTAAAAATGAAACAACCAAACATTATTTTGGCTCTTATTTTATTTAGGTTCCAGTGTTACAGATAATTCCCATGCCTGATGTGTGTAATCTTGTGTGTGTGGCCTTGGGGAATTTGGAAATCAGAGAAATCAGGTGTGTAGTTCTCCAGAAGTTTTCCTTTTTTCTTTCACTTGATCCCACACTGAAATTTCCTTTTAAAATTTGAACCTAGTCCTTTACTATTAAAGACTTATTTCTGCCCTGGCTGGTGTGGCTCAGTTGGTTGAACGTCTCATGCACTGAAAGGGGCACGTGCCCTGGTTTCAGCCTTGATCCAAAACCTAGGCTTCCCTGCCCCACATACATGTCATTAAAAGGTCAGCCAAATATTTAGGCAAAGATTTTAGCAAG
Organism: Lasiurus cinereus; assembly: GCA_011751065.1. Classification (NCBI taxonomy): domain Eukaryota; kingdom Metazoa; phylum Chordata; class Mammalia; order Chiroptera; family Vespertilionidae; genus Lasiurus; species Lasiurus cinereus. Next base: position 4,811,159 of record JAAGEH010000024.1, read on the forward strand.
AGTTTAGGGTTCTTCTATGTCTCTCTACTTTTGGGTTTCTCTGCCTCACTTTCACACTGAACCTGTAGGACAGAAGAGAAGCAGCCAGTGGATGTCCCTCTCACTCTCCCTCTCTCCATAAAATCAATTTTTAAATCTTACTTAAAAAAGAAAAGACTCCTGACTTCTCTGCATTTTTTCTTATCTTTGGCTTAGGACATTACTATGTTCCTCTGATGGGGGATGTGAAAAGCAGGTGCTCCTGAGGACTGGAAATATACACGCTGTGCTTGGTCTGACACAGAGGAGGCTAGTCAGCAGCAGCAGGACCCTCTGTGACCAGCAAGTAGAGGTCATGACATTTGCAGAAGGAGGGTAAGAAAAGCACCAGGTGATTTAACCATCAGATAAAGAATGATTTCATCCTAGCATTTCAGAGACAGTTGGATCCCCAGCATCTTGTCTTTCTATGCTATGGGCATGGTGTCGCAGGTTCTGCTCAACACTGGAACGTAGAGCAATTAGAAGGGTGGAAGCGGACATGCAGGGAGGAAGCCAGCACAGTGGAGAGGCTCAGCAAATGTAACTTATTCCTTTTGTCTTCTTTGAAATCTCAGTGTGCCCCTTAAATATCCCAGGTACCTCAAGATTCTACACCCTTCTCTTGCTCCACACACTTGGTTTTCATGGCTTCAGTTACTGTCCAAATGCTGACTACTTGTGAGCATACATTTCCAGCTCTGAGCTCTTTCTTGACCTCTAGACCTGCCTGCCTCTTTATTAGACATCTGGGGTTCCCTCAGATTCAACATGTTGAAAACGAAGCTCTGAGTTTCCTCTGTGTCTGTTGTATACTTATTTATATACTTTATTGTGATCTGTCTTTTCTGGTAATAGATGGCATGTCTTTTTATAACTGCTGTAGTAATCTAGACGGGATAAATAATGATTTGCTTAAATTAGGGAAGTGTTAGTGGAGATGGGGAGAAGCAGACAGATTTGGGATAGGTGAGATGATAAAATCTTTTTTAAATAAATTGTTATTGTTCAGATTATTACATTTGTTTCTCTTTTTCCCCCCCATAGATCCCCTCCACCCGGCTCCTACACCTTCCTCTACCCTTACCTCCCACCCCCATTGTCCTCATCCATAGGTGTATGATTATTGTCCAGTCTCTCCCTGCAACCGTCTTACCCCTTTCCCCCTGAGAATTGTCAGTCCACTCCCTTTCTATGCTCCTGATTCTATTATATTCACCAGTTTATTCTGTTCAGCAGATTTTTAATTCACTTAATTTTTAAATTCACTTGTTGGTAGATATGTATTTGTTGTTCATAATTTTTATCTTTACCTTTTTCTTCTTCTTCCTCTTATTAAAGAATACCTTTTAGCATCTCATATAATACTGGTTTGGTATTGATGAACTCCTTTAGCTTTTTCTTATCTGTAAAGCTCTTTATCTGCCCTTAAATTCTGAATGATAGCTTTGCTGGGTAGAATATTCTTTGGAGAGGGATAGAGAGTTAGAAACATCGATGAGAGAGAGAGACATCGATCAGCCACTTCCTTCACGCCCCCTACTGTTGATGTGCCCGCAATCAAGGTACATGCCCTTGACCGGAATCGAACCTGGGACCTTTCAGTCCGCAGGCCGATGCTCTATCCACTGAGCCAAACCTGTTTCGGCCTGGGTAGAGTATTCTTGGTTATAGGTTCTTGCTATTCATCACTTTGAATATTTCTTGCCACTCCCGTCTGGCCTGCATAGTTTCTGTTGAGAAATCAGCTGACAATCCTAGGGGTGCTCCCTTATAGGTAATTAACTGTTTTTCTCTTGCTGCTTTTAATATTCTCTCTTTGTCTTTTGCTCTTGGCATTTTAATGATGATGTGTCTTGGTGTGGTTCTCTTTGCATTCCTTTTATTTGGGGTTCTGTGTGCTTTCTGAACTTGTAAGTCTATTTCTTTCACCAGATGTGGGAAGTTTTCAGTCATTATTTCTTCAAATAGGTTTTCAGTATCTTGCTTGCTCTCTTCTTCTGACATCCCCATAATTCTGAAGTTAGTATGCTTGAAGTTGTCCCAGAGGCTTCTTACCCTATCTTCACATTTTTGGATTCTTTTTTCTTCTTGCTTTTCCAGTTGAGTGTTTTCTGCTTTTTCGTATTTCAAATCTTTGACTTGATTCTTGCGTTCCTCTAGTCTGCTGTTAGGTCTCTGAATAATAGTTTTTATTTCAGTCAGTGTATGTTTAATTTCTAGTTGGTCCTTTTTCATCCCCTCTTGGGTCTCACTAAATTTATCATTCTTTTCTAGGAAATTCTTGAAAAACCTTATAACTCTATGTCTAGTCGTTTGTGATCTGTTCCTTTGTCTTCGCATTTTCACTATGCCAGGATAACTTCTGTGTTGGAATCAGCCTTATGATACAAAACTTGCAAAACTGCAAAAGCTTCTCTGTTGAGCTTGGGATGGGTGGAGTCTCAGGGCTTAGAGGACCGCCTTGGCTTCCAGTCAGCCCCAACCTGCACCACCCCTGGATCTCAAGCAGTCTCTCGGTAATCGCTGGAGCCATCTTTGTGTGCATGCGCACACGTTCCTCTAGACCACTGTCTTTCCAGCTCCCCTGCACTCTGGGAGCCGTATGAGTCTGGGTCCCCATGGTCTCGCCCAAACTGGGGTTCAATGCAATTAGAAGTGGCACAGTTGGGAGGCTCTGTCTCCAGTCCACTATTGAAAGCCAGCGGCACTATCAGCAGTCAGTCTTCTGTGTGCAGTGGTGTGCGTGCCCCCAGACCTTTGCCCTTTCGCAGCTCCCCTAAATTTCCGTGCATTCCTCCCTTTTCACAGTCCAGACTTCCCCGCATGAGTCTCACCCAGAACTGGGGTTCAGTGCCGTAGGATAAGGGGTTCAGTGCAATAGGGAGTCTCCATCTCCCTCCCACCAGAAGAAGCCAGCTAGGCACTCCAGCGCCCACTCTCTCCATGTGCACGTCTCCATACCTCAGCTTTTTGCAGCTCCTCTGAGTCTCTGTGAGCCCCTCTCTTTCCTTCTACGGTGTAGTTGTAGAATTTTCACTGAGCCAACTTTCCTGTGGTTCTGGATGATGTCCGTTCTGTCTTTTAGTTATAGTTTTTAAATTGTTGTGCAAGGAAGCAGTTTAGATGTTCACCTATGCCACCATCTTGGTTTCTCTCGAGATGATAAAATCATTAGCACTTGGTGATGGAGGAGCTAGAAAGAGAGAGAAAGAAAATATCTAGGTTTCTGGGCCGGCCACCTGGGTGATGGTGCCATTTGCTGAGATAGGAATGCAGAAAGAAACACAAAGTTTAAGGAGAGAGCTGATGAAATTAGTTGGATATGATGAGTTTGTAGTGCCCACAGTATATCCAGGTGGATAATTAGAAGTAATGCATGTTTGTTGTAGAAAATTTAGCATATACATGTTTTCTGGATCTTTTTTCTGGTATTGGGTTAGTGTTTATTGTATAGAGTTCAATACTATGTAGAAGGGCTGCTTAGAAAGTGCTTTGCTACAAAATGCTGGGTTTTAATATTATTTTAAATGCAGAAGTGAAGAAAAACAGTTTTTGATGCCTCCTGAAGAGACTGTACTAACTTTTGCTGAGGTTCAAGGGATGCAGGAAGCTCTGCTTGGTACCACTATAATGAACAACATTGTTATTTGGTAAGTTTTCCCTCAAGATCCCCAGTTTTTTCTTCTGTAATATAAGGATATACCTCTAATTTCACAGGGTCATTAAGATGAGATAAGAGGCTGTAAATATGATAGTTTTTGTTTGTTTACTGTCAGATGCTAGATACTTAATAAGAATATCATATTAATTCAGACATTGTGAAAAGTACCAGTCTGAGTAGACTATCAATGAATGAAATTTTATTGGCAAAAAAGTATGATTGTTTCTGCTTCTGGTTAATGCTTGAGTGGCTTCTACCAGAGACCAACTCTCCTACTTCAAGTAACTATAAACTCTGGAATAAATAGGCTCTCTGTAATTATAAGATGTCCTTCAAAAATCAATTAACTGAAGACACTGGAGAGTGAGAAAAAGAAGAAAGATACTGGAGGGGTTCGACCCTTAGAGATACTAGAGAAGGTTCCTGTTCTTATGGCTTTTAGTTAGAGGGCAGGCTCCACTCCACACACTTGAGTGGCCAAAAGCTCGATAGAAAACCTGATGTGTTATAGAATTGTATACCTGAAAAACTATAATTTTGTAAACCAGTGTCTCTCCAATACATTCTTTTTGTTGTTAATCCTAACCCAAGAATATTTTTCCCATTTTTTTAAGAGAGCGTGGAAGAGAGGGTGGTGGGAGAGAGAGAGAGAAACATCAGTCTGAGAGACACATTAATTGGTTGCCTCCTGCACATCCCCCAACTGAGCCGGAGATAAAACCTACAATCCAGGTACATGCCCTTGACCTGGAATCGAACCCTCTGCTTTTTAGTCTGAGAGCCAACGCTCTAACCACTGACAAAACCAGCCAGGGCTCCCAAATACATTTAATAGAAAGAAAACTTGCTGTCCTGCTGGTTCAGTGTGAAAGTGAGGCAGAGGAATCCCAAAAATAGAGAGCCAGAGAAGAGCCCTAACTCTTGCTATAATCTCTGCCTAAATATCTGACCTTTTAAATGACATATATGTGGGCAGACTCAGGGAAGCCTAGGTAAGGCAAAAAGAACTAACCTAGGTTTTCATCAACTGGAATTTGAGGTTAGCCAAGTTAACAGATTACTGCGGGGGGGCCAGAATCAGTATTCTTCAGGGAAACCTAAGAGAATCCAGAATTTATGTGAAGTGTCATTTGTGATGTCTAGAATATAATCCAGAATTACTAGATACATAAAAAATGGTTTATTACATAATCTAAATTAACTTTGTGATAGGGACAATGAAGTCAAGGAGTCCCCAGCCACCTCTCTTTCCTGATCACAGGGAGAACCATGCCTGGCCATCGGCACTTGCAAGGTTAATTTGTATTAGAAGAATAGTGATTTTTTTTCCTCAGAAGCTTTTCCATTAACTGTTTCCTTAGAGCCAGAATAGGTCTTGAAAAGAGTAAGTTATGATATTAATGTTATGATATTAAAATTGTGATATTAACTATTACCTCCTTCTTCTGCACTGCCCATTGCTAACTTTCTGGGAGTAAAGTAGAAAAGCATGCCTCTGAGAGAAGCCTTGCCCTCCTCACCAGGGAGCCCTGAAATGGGACCATGTTCTATCCTGCCAGGAGCCCTGTGCTCACATGTTCTGCCATCTGGAGCAGCAGGTTCCCACTTGAGCACTTTCCTCAGGTTTCAGGTCTTACTTGAGGACAGTGTTCTTTACAAAGTTCTCTTTTCTATTCTTTCTGTTATTTCTAGAGTCCAGACCTTCATTATTTAGATCCAAGACTATTAATTTAATCTAGTAATTGCTATCAATCAATATTCAACCTCCAGATCATCTCTTATGCTATTATTTTATAAACACTCTTACTCCCAGCCCTCTCCCCTCTGCCCCAGAAAGAAAACCTTTTGTGGAGCTCATATTTGCATTCCTTCAGTTTCCATTTCCCAGGTTGTACTACAAAAATTCCCTTTTCAGTGTTCGATACACATTGGCTCCTTTTTTTCTTCCCATCCCTCATTTCTCCTCTTTTGCTAATAGTTGTCTTTTGGCATCCCATATATAATGGATCACAACAGAATTTGGGATTGGGGTGGGACCTCTGTACTAAGAATAAGTTTGAGTCTTAAGTTAAGGGGTACCTTCTCCCACAGTTGCCTTGAGTTCTGTCATATCACCTCAGCCCTTGTTGCATTTCCCTGCTTGAATTCATGGGTCCTGATTTGTAATTTAGCATGTGCTACTTTGTATCATGGAAGTCCCTGAAGATAGTGCCACGTCTTATATCAGTTCTTAGTGCCTGTCTTAGCTGTTTGCTTAGGATAGCTACTAAAAGATGTATGGCTCACTCACACTGTCTATCAGAAGCTATCTTTTACCTTTGGGCTCTCTGTAACTATAAGATGTCCCTCAAAAAATCTATATACACTTTGCCATGGCCAATTTGGCTCAATGGATAAAGTGTCGGCCTGCGGACTGAAAGGTCCCAGGTTCAGTTCTGGTCAGGGGTACGTGTCTGAGTTGTAAGCTGGGTTCTCAATGGGGGCGGGGGTGAGGGGGGATGAATGCAGAAAATCAGCCTTTCGGTGATTGTCTCTCATCATTGATATTTCTATTTTTTTCTCTCTCTCTCCCCCTTCCTCTCTAAAATCAATAAAAATACATTTTAAAAAATATATGTACACTTTAACAGCTGATAGCTCAAGTTTGAAAACAAAACACTGCCTTTATAACTATTCAAAGTATGTGTATGTACCTTTTGGGGGATACCCTATACTTGTACATATAGTAATTATTTACCTTTCCTGTGGAACTCCTTATTTGTTGGATGCCTAAAGCAATTCATATTACACTCCAGGTTCAAATGGCGTGTTTTGTAATAATTTTTTCTGTTTTTATTGACTTTAGAGAGAGAAGAAAGGAGAGAAAGGAAGGGGGGGAAGAGAAACATGCAGAACACACCCCTACTGGGGATGAGGACCCACAATGTAGGCATTGTTCCCTGACCAGGAATCGAACTAGCAACCTTTGGTGCAGGGGATGACTCCCACCCAACTCAGCCACACCAGCCAGGGTTCAAGTGGCTTGTTTTCTTGTGTTTGTTTGTTTGTTTGTTTTTTAAGTATATTTTATTGATTTTTTACAGAGAGGAAGGGAGAGAGATAGAAAGTCAGAAACATCAATGAGAGACATCGATCAGCTGCCTCCTGCTGGGAAGATGTGCCCGCAAGCAAGGTACATGCCCCCGACCAGAATCGAATTTGGGACCTTTCACTCCGCAAGCCGACGCTCTAGCCACTGAGCCAAACCAGTCTCGGCTCAAGTGACTTGTGTTGAAACTACTGCTGAAGATTTAAATATTAAATGTTGGCCAAGCTACATTAACTGAGTACCATCTTTCACTTATTTAATAGATATTTGAGTCTCTGCTTCTCTGTGAGGGATATAAATATGAATCCTGGTCCCAAGGCCCCTAAAACCTAGTAGATAAACAAGATTGCTTCCCAGTTTCTAGTGTCACAATAATAGAGATTTGGACAGAATGCTTTGGGATTTGGGGAGAGAGCAATTACTATCTATAGAACATGCACTAACCTCTGTAAGGGTTATTCCTCCTCTGGTGTCCCTTTTATGAGGAAAACCTTGCATACTTACATGAGAATTTAGCTTCCTGTCTTTAGTTTTGTATACAGTACCTGGGCCATAGAAGTTCAGAAGTATGTGTAGAATGATTACATTCTATTACAGTATACAGTATATTACATTAAAAGTAAGGCATGGCCGAGACCGGTTTGGCTCAGTGGATAGAGCGTCGGCTTGCGGACTGTAAGGTCCCAGGTTCGATTCCGGTCGGGGGCATGTACCTTGCTTGTGGGCACATCTCCACTGTGGGGCGTGCAGGAGGCAGCTGATCGATGTCTCATCGATGTTTCTGACTTTCTATCTCTCTCCCTTCCTCTCTGTAAAAAATCAATAAAATATATTAAAAAAAAAAAAGTAAGGCATGTGGACAGTACTATATATGGAATTGGAGGTGAGGAAATTTCTGTGGACTGGTGTAGAAAGGGAGGAGTGAGAGAGTCTAAACTGAGCTCATGCTGATGGGAGGAGGTCAGACATGATCTGGGCCATAATAAGTGGATGGGTGTTGGTCAATACACGGATGGGGTTGGCCAGTAATCGGGAGAGCATGCGGAGGGGTACCTTGAATAAAGGCAGAGAGCTGGGAACATGCATAACATGTTGAACAGGTAAGTGACCTGTTGGGCACAGGAGCAGTGTGAGTAACAGGCTGGCTTCGTGAGGACTGTAAATACCGTGAAAAATTACTTGGACTTTATCTGTGGCTAAATGGGAGTCAACTAAAACGATTTCATAGGCAGAGTCACAGGATAGAACAGTGTTCATGTCACAAATCCTCAAGCTGAGGTGTGGTTCCAGCAAACTTTCTTTTTTCTTTTCTTTTACATTTAGCTTCTTCTCTCCTTTCACCCTTTTTTCCATTTTTCACCCCAGTTCAGTCTTTCCTTCTTTCTCCATTATCTTGAGTTGGCTCTAGAATAAGCAGATATTATAGAGGCATAGTTATAAGTCACTTTCAGGTGTCATTTCTTGCCTAACCAGATTGTCCTGACCATTGTCCTCCATGGAAAATTTAGGTATAACAAAAATTGTGACAAAATCATAATAATTAAAGCTATACCATGTAATTTTAATACCAAGTAAAATGAGATCATTGAAACCCTTTCTCCTGGAATTTGGAGAGATTTCTCCCTAGTGGCATAGCAGAAGACTAAACTATCAAATTAAACTGTTAGCCAGCCCTGGCAGGTGTGGCTAAGTGATTATAACGACAGCCTGCACATCAAAAGGTCACAGGTTCAATTCCCCATCAAGAGCATGTACTGGGTTGCAGGTTCGATCCCTGGCCAGGGTCTGGACATGTGTGGGAGACAACCAATTGATATTTTCTCTCTCACATCGATGTTTCTCTCTCTCTTTTTCTCTCATCCCCTCCCACCTTCACTCCCTTCCACTCTTTCTAAAATATCAATGGAAAAATATTCTTGGCAGTGGATTAACAATAACAAAAGCAAAAAACCATTGATCAAATTAAACTATAGCACTATTTTTAGCTCAGGCTGTGATTAAACAAAACAAAGGTATTATGCCCCTTAGTTTGTTCTTGGTCCCCTCCAGAAGGATGCTGTGATAAATAAGAGTAGATGTGAAAACCAGTTTTCTGGAAGAGTGTTATCAGCTTATCTATTTTTGGTGTCTAAGGAATTTAAAAACTGGTCAGCTCCTGAAAAAGATGCACATTGGTGACTCCTACCAAGCCTCCGTCTGTCACAAAGCCTATTCTGAAATGGTAAGTGCCAATCAGCCGGGACAATTCCATGTCTGTTCTGAGTGTTACTCTTGGTATTCCTGAGTGACAGCAATAACTTAGTGAATAGTAATTAACTAGCCGTCCTTGTTGTCTGTTTTTTTTCAAAATTGGATAGCAGTGTTTGTTCTTTCTTGAAATGGATGAAAATAAGTGTTGGTATAGTATGATTGCTTGATGAACTTTCTGGCTGTATGACTTAAGGAAAACATTAATTTTTGGCTGTGAATTTGTACTGAGAAATATTATCCTATTAACAGAATTGGCTCCCAACCACATTGCCATAAATGATTTATGATATGAGTGAATATCCTGAGGAAGGATGATTAAATGGTCACAGACATGCTTTTCTCTTAGACTTTAATGTTCTCGTATAGAAATGAACCACAGCCTTTTAGCCATTGTGTTAATACAGTTGGCTTACAGTCTGGTTTTGGCATCTGAACGGGTTGGAGGGTTGTCCCAGGGTCAGGAGTAACTGCTTATGCATGTTTGCTCTATTGAGCCACAAGCAGAGGCAGAAGCAGCCAGCTCGGTACAGAATGGAAACACCCTTGCCCAGCCCTATGGAAAATCCTGCAGGCCTCAGCACAGGGAGGCTCTGAATGCATCTCTCCCTAGCCCAGCAACATCTGTGGTCATGAATGCAAAAGTTTTGTGGTCTTGCCCTAACTGGTTTGGCTCAGTGGAAAGACCGTTGGCCTGCGGACTCAAGGGTCCCAGTTGATTCCTGTCAAGGGCATGTACCTTGATTGCAGGCACATCCCCAGTAGGGGGCGTGCAGGAGGCGGTTGATCGATATCTCTCTCATCCATGTTTCTGACTATTCCTCTCCCTTCCTCTCTGTACAAAATCAATAAAATATTAAAAAAAAAAAAGTTTTGTGGCCTTAGGTAATCTGTCACATAGTCTTGAGGCTTTTTATTCATCCTAAAATAAGAAAGTCAAATTCATCTCTGGAATTATTAAATTTATCTGCTAAGTGTTTATCTTTGGTATTACAACATTAATACCTATTTCATTTTATTTATTTATTTTTTAAATATATTTTTATTGATCATTTACAGAGAGGAAGGGAGAGGGATAGAAAGTCAGAAACACCGATGAGAGAGAGACATTGATCAGCCACCTCCTGCACGCCCCCCACTGGAGTTGTGTTCGCAAGCAAGGTACATGCCCCCGACCGGAATCGAACCTGGGACCTTTCAGTCCGCAGGCCAACGCTCCATCCACTGAGACAAACCAGTCTCGGCAATACCTATTTTATTTTAAAACATTAAGAACAGAAATGGAAAAAAATAGTAAGAAGCCAATCTTCAGAAATAATAAGTTATACTTGAGTGCAGGAATTGGCATACATTTCTGTAAAGGGACAGACAGTAAATGTTTTCAACTTTGCAGGCCACATGGTCTCTGCTGTAGCTACGTGCTCTGCCACTATTGCAAAAAATCACCCAGAGATGATGTAAGAAATGAGTGTGGCTACATTCCAATAAAACATTTTGGACAATAAAATTTCCCCTTATACCTTGAGCCAGATTTTATCTGTGAGCCATAGTTTGCCTACCCCTAGTTAAGTGTATGGCATTTAACATTTTTTAACTCTCAGTTATTTTCTATTTATAAAGGTAATGCATTCTCATAAAAATTCAGTTATTCTAGCCCTGGCCAAGTGGCTCAGTTGGCTGGAGTGTTATTCCATACACTAAAAGGTTGCAGATTTGATTCCCAGTCAGGGCACATAACTAGGTTGCAGATTTGATCTCCAATTGGGGAGTGTGCAGAAGGCAACTGATCGATATTTCTCTCTTACAATGATGTTTCTCCCCCTTCCTCTATTTAAAATCAACTTTAAAAAAATTTTAATGCAGTCATTCTGGGAATGTATAAGGTAAAAATGAGTGTTACTAATCCTAAGATGGTCCAATAATTAATTTTCCCTATTTTATCCCAAAAGATAATTATTTTCAACATGTGGTATAAATATAGACGTGTGTGTATGTGTGTGTGTGTGTGTGTGTGTGACGAGTATCTTCACACGTAATAATGTTTATGAGAACATGTAATTTTCCCCTGAGGAGTGGCTCCGTTTATCAGAGCATCATCCCATATACCAAAATATCACGATTTCAATTCCCGGTCAGGGTGTGTATTTGAGGCAACTGATCAGTGTTTTTCTTCCTCTCTCTCACCCTCTCTTCCTTCCTCTCGTCCTCCCTTCCTCTCTCTCTCAAATCAGTGAAAACATATCCTTGGGTGAGGATTAAAAAAAAGAACAACATGTAATTTTTAGCAGGGAGAGGTTTGTGACACATTTTCCCACAGAAACGACCATGGGTCATCGTGTATTTTTTTGATCACTCACACTCTATAAATACAAATGAATAAACTATTGTAGGCTGGCCTAAACTCTAGTTGCCACTTAAAATTGTATTTATGGAAAAATGTGTTCCGAATGTTCAAAAACCAACTGACAAATTAGTATTTCTAGTTTGAGGTCTCCCATCATGTATTTATTTGCCCTCTTTCTCTGAGCCAGCGTTTCCTCAAATGGGTGGCCTGGGGTGTTAGCTATGTCTAAGGTGGAGGGCTGCTGCATTAGCCCGATTCAGACCTGCAGAGATGGGGAATGGTTGGGAGCCTGACAAGTCTGTTGGTCTTTCCTGTGAATCTTTCATTTTGTCTCTGCCAACTCTTGCTTTTTCTCACCATAGTCCTAATGATTTCTTTGGTTATTAATTTTTCTTCTAAATTAGGGACTCCTTTTTGTTGTTCTGAGTCATCCTTGTGCCAAAGAGAGGGAGCCATCAGGAAGCCCCGTGTTCCAGCTCATTGCGATCAACCCCAAGACGGCCCTGAGCGTGGGTGTGATGCTCTACTGTCTTCCTCAAGGGCAGGCTGGGAGGCAAGTGTGCGTCTGCTGAGCAGTGAGTGTGATCTTTGAAAGACACCTGTGCACATACAGAAATTAAATGGTTTTGTGTCATTTAGATGAATGGAAGCATGAAACACTATATATAGATCAAGATAAAGAATGTTACGAGCCGAAACCAGTTTGGCTTAGTGGATAGAGCGTCGGCCTGCGGACTGAAAGGTCCCAGGTTCGATTCCGGTCAAAGGCATGTATCCTGGTTGCGGGCATATCCCCAGTAGGGGGTGTGCAGGAGGCAGCTGATCGATGTCTCTCTCTCATCCATGTTTCTAACTCTCTCCCTCTCCCTTCCTCTCTGTTTAATAGATTTGAGTCAAGCCTCAGGTTCCCTGTATACTGACTGATCCACCACCATGGTGTTGGATAAGTATTTTATGTGTATTTAAGCCCTGTTTTATCCCATAATGAAAACATTTTAAATACAGAGTAATTAATATTCTCTACAGGAGATTTATAATTTATGTTCTTTCCATTGAGAAAAGTTTTAAATGTACTTTAGGAAGACATTTTTACTTCAAAATTTGAGCCATGTAGGCAGCTAATATTGATCTACTAGAGTCCTGGTGCACGAAATTCATGCACTGAGGGTGGGTCCCTCTACCCATCCTGTGCCCTCTAGCAATCCAGGAGCCTTCTGGGGATATCCACCTGCCTTGAAGATGAGAGAGGCTCCCGCCACCTCTGCTGCGCTCACCAGCTGTGAGCCTAGCTCAAGGCTTCTGGCTGAGCGGCTCTCCCCCTATAGGAGCACACTGACCATGAGGGGACAGCTCCTGCATTGAGCGTCTGCCCCCTGGTGGTCAGTGCATGTCATAGCGGCCCTTTATTCTGTTGTGTGGTCCATTTACATATCAGCCTTTTATTATATAGGATTAATAAATATTTAATTAGGGTGTTTTGTGTGTGTGTGTGTGTGTGTTTATGGGCGGGGAGGTTTTGAGAGAGGGGCAAGGATAGGGAGAGAAACATCAACTGGCTGCCTCCTGCACACCCCTCACTGGGGATCAAGCCCACAGCCCAGGCATGTGCCCTGACCAGGAACTGAACCAGCAACCTTTCAGTGCAATGGACAGCATCCAACCAGCTTAGCCACACAGACCAGAACTAATATTGAATTATTGACTATGAGAAGATCTGTTTATGGGTGGAACTCTGCATGGTGCTGGTGATGAGGCAGTGAGACAACATGCATTTTCATTAAGCACTTCCTGAGGGTTCGGACTGTGCTATCAACTGTTTCATGAAACCTCACAATAATCATTGTGTCCCCATTTTACTGCTGAAGTTAAATAATTTGTCCAGAGTCACATAGCTCTTGCTTTGTTAGAATTCAAAGCCAGGTAGCTGACTATAGGGCCCCATCTTAAAAAGACAGCCAGACTTCTGCCTTATGATTACACTCTTGTGGCAAAGATACCCACCAAATGTTGAAATAGGATGCTCTCACATTGTGACAAGTGCTGTGAAGATAGAAACTAGTCATGTGATACAGTGTGGTTGAATAGACAGGGATTCGGTATAACTTTTCTGCAGAAGCAACAGCCTGAGTAATAACAAAAGCCCAGTCACACTAAGTACTAGGCTTAGAGCCTGCCAACGGGGTATTTTTGTTCATGTTGCTTTGAGGAGGATGGTTTTCACCTCTTTAAAATACGTATATATAAATATTTTATATAATAAAAGCCAATCGACCGAACAGCGTAACAATTGGTCACTATGATGCACACTGACAGGGGCAGATGCTCAATGCAGGTGCAGCCCACAGGCCCCAGGCCAACCAACACAATTGCTATTAGGGGCCCCTGATCACCCATTCAGTCACCCTGCAGATGGACGCAACTGGCAGCAGGAGGCAGGGTTGGCCAAGGAGGGTGCCAGCAGGGCTTCCCCTTCTCCCTCCCATCACCCCACCAGTCACTCCTCAAAGGGAGACAACTGGTGGTGGGGGGCACCAGGCTGGCCAAGGCGGGTGCCAGCAAGGGTCCCCCAATCACCCAGCACAGATACCACAGATGGGTCCTGATCAACAGCCAGGCCTCGGGACTCTACCCATGCACAAATTTCATGCACCAGGCCTGTAGTATGTAATATGGTTTGAATCGTTTCTTCTCTGCTTGACATTAGGTTCCTGGAAGGTGATGTGAAGGATAATTTCGCAGCAGCGGTATTGACTTCTGGAACAATTGCCATTTGGGACTTACTTCTCGGTCATTGCACTGCTCTTCTTCCACCCATCTCTGACCAGAACTGGTCTTTTGTTAAATGGTCAGGTACAGGTTCTCATTTGCTTGCTGGACAAAAAGACGGAAACATATTTGTATATTTAATAAGTTAGGATAAGGTGAAAACACAGAGTTCTAGATATATTTGGCCTCCTTTTGAGTTGTAACTATAAGGAAAGTATCTGAATGGCATTTAAAGTAATTATTTGTATTCTTTTAGACAGACTTTTTATTCTGATGGTGATGGCCCTACTGATCTTTAATGTTCATTTATACATTGGAGAAAAGGACTTGAGGTTAATTTTTGTAATTCCTCCCTTTGTACATTTGCTTTTAAAAGTGTACATAAAGCTTCAAATGTTAATAAATACTTATTTTGCATGCTCTCCCTCCTGGGAGTATGCCCACACCTTTCTTATCCCTTTCTTTCTCAGGTGGCTTTTTCTCCCTGAGTTCTAAGGGTCCCCATGAGACTTATAACCAGGGGAACCAGGATAGCAATAGCTAGTCCCGGGCTAACCCCTGAACCTGTCTCCTAGATCTTGGCTTTTCAATGAGGCAAAGCAGCCCCGCCTAATCCCTCTCCTGTTACTTCTAGTTTAAGCCCTTCCTTGTTTCACTGTCCCCAGTTTTAATAAATGTACTCTCAAAATGAAAAATAAATACATATTTTGATACATTATGCTTGGTATGTTATTTTTTTTCTCATCCTATTAAGATCATTTTACAAATAGAATAGTCAATGATGTTTGCATGGTAAGAGTAAATTGCAGTTAACTTACTATACTAACACACAGTATATTCTTATGTCATTTAGCTTTATTACTACACTAGAAGCCCAGTGCACAAAATTCGAGCACTCAGAGGAATCCCTTAGCCTGGCCTATGCTCTCTCACAGTTCAGGAGCCCTTGGAGGATGTCTGATTGATGGCTCCGATGGGGAGAAGGCCTAAGCCATCAGTTGGACATCCTTAGCACAGCAGTGGAGGTAGGAGAGACTCCCACCACCACTGTGGTGCTCTCTCTCTGGGACCACACTGACTGTCAGGGAGCAGCTCCTGCGTTGAGCATCTGCCCCCTGGTGGTCAGTGCACATCATAGTGAGCAGTTGAGCAGCCTTACTACAGTGGTACCTCGAGATATGAGTGCCCTAACATATGAGATTTTTGAGATACGAGCTGTCGAGCGAGCGATTTTTGCTTTGAAATACGAGCAACAGTTGAGATAGGAGTAATCGCACGGATCGGCCGGCTGCAAACAACCACCAGTTTACTGCGACTCGAGCGTCTCATAGTTTCCCACGCCTCAAGGTTACAGAACGAATTAAACTCGTATCTCGAGGTACCACTGTATATCATTAGCATATTACGCTTTGATTGGTTGACTGGATGACCAGACACGTAGCATATTAGGCTTTTATTATATAGGATATCCATTAAAAGTGATACAAGACCTGTTGAAATACGTTAATTTAGAAAGTTGTTCTTTGTTGGCACATGCATCTGTGACACAAGTGTCTGCATTAGACTGGAGTCACTGAGTGACCAGCACAGCTGCACTGAGGATGTGGTCACCTTTCCCTAAGTGATCTGAGAGATGGAGGTGTCTTAAAGCCCTAATCTGGCCAGGTCATTGGGACCTGGCCAGGCGGCTCAGTTGGTTGGGAGCTGTTCATGAACCAAATTCCTGTCAGGGCACATGCCCAGGTTGAAGGCTCAATCCCTGCTAGGGGGTGTGCAGGAGACAGCTGATCAATTTTTAAAAAATATGTTTATTGATTATATATAGAGACAAAGCAAGAAAGGACAGAGTGATAGAAACAGCAGTGACAGAACAACATTGATTGGCTGTCTCCTGCATAACCCCTACTGGGGGTTGAGCCTGAAACCTGGGCCAGGTCTCCCTTTTTTTTTTTTTTTTTAATCCTTAGCCAAGGACATGTTTAGAGAGAGGAAGTGTGAGAGAGAGAGAGAGCAAGAAACATCAATCAGTTGCCTCCTGCAGGTACCCTGACTAGGGATCCAACCCAAAACCTGCTCTGATGATGGAATCAACCCACCACCCTCTCCAACCAACTGAGCCACCCTGGCCAAAGCTATTTTACTTATATTTACTAAAATAAAAGAAACATGTAAAGTTGAAAGCATTATTAGATTGTTCATCCAGGCAGGATCCACAATTTGGAGTTATTCATTTGGATTTCCGTATCTTTTAAGTCCCTGCTAAGAAATGTAAGCAAATTAGCATACTTAAACTTCTATGAACTCATTTTTGTGAACTATATTATTTATACATTGTTTAACATGTATGTGATTTTTATTGTAATTCTCACACTTATTAGTCTTACATATTTATTTTTATAAAACGTTTTTTTAATATATTTTATTAATTTTTTACAGAGAGAAAGGGAGAGGGATAGAGAGTTAGAAACATCTATCAGCCGCCTCCTGCACACTCCCTACTAGGTATGTGCCTGCAATCAAGGTACATGCCCTTGACCATAGTCGAACCTGGGACCGCTGAGTTAGCAGGCCGACACTCTATCCACTGAGCTAAACCAGTTTGGGCTACTCTTAACATATTTAAATTGACTCATTTTCACATTTTTATTTTATACTGTTTTGACATATTAAAGTTTTAATTCCTAGGAAGAACCGCGGCATCAAAATTTTAAATAAATGCGTTTCAGAAACTTCAGAGAGTAGGTGGAAGTAAGTTCCTTCGTTGTGTCTGATTTACTGCTCAGGGACCCTGAAGACTGCCTGGTTGTCTGGGCCCTGCCTCTGGGCTGGAATGACTGGGCCGGTGCCCCGGGGTGCAGTGCCCCAAGGGGCCTCAAGGGGCCGCCACCGCCGGGTGGGGCACTGCAGCGCCGCTCTGTGCGTCGCCCGCGCCAACGGGAGGGGGACTAGACCCGCGGGCGCAGTGCAAGCTGGGTCGGCGTAGCCATGGCGGCTCGTGTCCTTTCCTCCGGTGTCCGCCGCCTGCCCGCGGCCTTGGCGTCGCTGCCTCGACTTCCCACGCTGGCCGCTGCCCGGCCGCTGAGCAACACGCTGCGCCCCGCGGAGACCCAGTCGAGGCCCAGGGCTGCGGGCTCGGCGCTCACGCAGGTGACTTGTGACTTTGCTGGGCTCGGCAGGGGTCAGGGACCGGGCCCTCGGGTGGGGGCGGCGCCCGGGCCGCGGGGCCGCGCTGGCCTAGCGCGGTGCCGGGCCTCTGGCTAGCTCCTCGCTCCCAGACCCCCTGGCTGACGGTGCTCGGATGACCCTGCTGGGAGGCCGAGCGACCTCGTGGCACCCCTGGGTTCCAATGTCGCTGCCACTTAGGGAGGCCTGGGACTAGTGTCCTCCTGGTTCAGCCGCTGCTTGTGGGGCTGCCGGGAGGCTTAGAGAAGACAGGGCCGGCGGAGCACGTGGGGCGGCGCTTGGCGAGCTCGCACTGGCTGGACCCCTTCACCCAGCGGTAATGTCAAATCGGCGATAGCTTGCTAGGGGAAAACGAAGGCGCAGGGTGTGGACCTTCTGCCTGTTTTGGGGCCTCCTGGAAATAAGGGTAGGAAACAAGTAGCATCTAGCTTTTATATGTGATGGAACCTTTATGAGGATGAAATCCCTTGCACCCTCCACCCCCAATTCTGATTTCTCTTTGGGATGAGGCCCTGGCATGGGTTTTTGTTCAAGCTCCCCAGGTGACTCTGAAGTGCACAGAGGTTAAAAACTTGTCTTAAGGTAGGATAGACTCGAATATCATGCTGAAAAAACCTCAATCTCCAGGACTTCACTGTAATAGCGGTTTCATCCTTGACTAAGATGCCGGAATAAAAACTAAGGATGATGCCCCGGGCCAATTCAGTCAGAATTAAGAGAAAGTTGGGCGTGGGCGCCAAGTGATTATTTTGTGCAGCCAATGTTGAGATTTCCTGACACTAGCAAATTTATTCATAGGACATTGTCCTATTGCCTGACTTGGAAGTTAAAAATATTAGCCTGAAATTAAGGGATAAAAGCAGAATGTGGGTTTACTGCATGTTTGTTCCTGAGGCTGACCTCAGTGCCCAGAGGCAAAGCAGTTGTCCCTGTTCTTAGAGCGCTGATACTTAGTTGTGATTGTGCATACAGGTCACCTTGGTTAAAATACCAATTCTGAAAAGGGGCTGAGAGTCTTCATTTCCATGCTCTTCAGATCCTGCTGCTGTGGTCCTTGGACCGTGCCTTTACTATTTTGTTGCTAATCTTCACCCAGGATATTTTTCCCATTGCTTTAAAGAGTAGAAAGGAGGGAGAGACAGAGAGAAACATCAGTGTGAGAGGGACACATTGATTGGGTCCCTCCCACATGCACTCTGACCAGGGCCAGGGATCAAACTTGCAACTTACGTATGTGCCCTTGACCAGGAATTAAATAAACCCTTGACCTTCTGATGCGCAGGCTGGCGCTCTAACCACTGAGCACACCTGCCAGGCTGGGCTGGGCCTTTAATAGCAGAGTGCCCAAAGATGTCCCATTATCTGTGCTTGGTTTACATGTACACAGAGGAACTGTTTTATTTATATTTACAAGTGGTTTTGACTAAGTGCTCCCATTTAGGCACTTTACATTCTTTGTGGATTGAAATGGAGAGTAATTGTTAGTGTAAAGGTACCGAGGAACAGCTATGTGCCTGCCAGGCCTTATGCTAGCCCGTCAGGGATATTGAGAAGGCTCCTAAGAAAGATAGTTCAGATCTTCATTGGATACTATGCAGCCATCATGTTAAACCTGCCTTCTCTGCACCCCATCTTCCTAGGCTGTTCTGACATGGTTTTCCCTTGGCCTGGCCTCTTTCCTCTTCTCCCAGTGGACACTCTCTGCCTTTCATGTTGATAAACTCCAAAGATCTCTTACTACACACTCTCCTTGGACTGTCTCTTGGTTTCTGTTAGTGGCCAGTCACCCCAAGTCCCCACCTCTATTCTGAGCTCATTCCACCCATCCCCTGCTGCTGATTTTCCTCTTCAAAATTCATCCACTCTGCTTATCTCAGAGCAACCAGTTACTCATGATATCCTTTTTCCCTAACAATAACAAAAAAAGGAGGAGCTAAAGCAGCTTTTCTGGGTATAACAAGTTAAGACTTAAAAATAGAAGGTAAAAGAAACAAGGGTAGTAGTCTAAAATGGAGCCTACAAGTCTGATATTTGATCCCGGCAGGCTCTGGATCTACACTGTTGCAGCCACAGCACAAAGAATTCCGAGAGACTTCTGTGGGATGCGGTGCCCACATGAAGATAAAGTACTGGTGCAGGGACAACTTGACTGTTCTTGGCACCAGAACCAGATGACATGGGTGACAATGATGGACTCAAGGCTGTGGTCTGGTCATATCATTCATTCCCCAGTAAGACAAACCTGTTTTGTGATACTTGAGGCTCTGCAGCCCTGGCCCCTGCCTCGTCATACCAGAGTCTGCGATGGTATGCCACCTTCCCCTAAGTCTCCAGCAATATGAACTAGTTTCTCCCCACACATGCTACACTTTCATGCCTCCTTTCCTTTTCTTGGCTTGCCCTTCCCTCCTTGAATAACCTCCTGTCCTTTTTAACTCCAAGTCTCCTTACCTTTCTCTCAGTGAATAACTTTGTCATTGAAACAGCCTATCATTACCTTTGCTATGGCTCTGTCTCTTGTTTTCTAAATGTTTTTTATTGATTTCTAGAAAGGATCATAGATGTGAGGAACATGTGGGTGCCTCCCACATGAACCTCCACCAGGGTCAGAACCCACAACCTGAGCATGTGTCCTGACTGGGA
The DNA here is from genome assembly GCA_011751065.1 of Lasiurus cinereus. Lineage (NCBI taxonomy): Eukaryota > Metazoa > Chordata > Mammalia > Chiroptera > Vespertilionidae > Lasiurus > Lasiurus cinereus. The sequence goes on from JAAGEH010000024.1 coordinate 4,831,112, forward strand.
ATTGAACCAGCAACCTTTGTGGCGCACAGGATGACACTCGGGCAACTGAGCCACACTGGCCAGGCATTATGAATCTTTCTATACCTCAGTTTCCTTACTGTAAGATGGGATAAACAACACGCCAAGCTCACAGGACGGTTGGGAGGCATCGGTGAGATGGTGCCTGGCACACACACAGGAAGTGTGCCCTGCAGGGCTGCCCTGTAGGCCTGGGTGATGCTGCTGCCCTGCCAGCGTGAGGCTCTGGGTGAGGCCCTAAAGCACGAGCTCCTGCTTCCTCGCATGCCTCCCCTTAGGTTCCTATTGAGTATCTATTAGGTCAGACTAATGCTGCCACAAGCACTTCCCATACATCACTTCTTTTAGTTCTCAACAAGGTAAACCTCAGCATCAGCCCATGAACCAAGAGGTCACTGGTTCGAATTCTGATCAGGGCACATGCCTGGGGTTACAGGTTCAGTCCCCAGTAAGGTGCATACAAGAAGCAGATTACGCCAAACTGGTTTGGCTCAGTGGATAGAGCATCGGCCTGCAGACTAAAAGAAGCAGATAATTGTTGATGCTTCTCTCTCATTGATGTTTTTATCTCTCCCGCTCCCTTCTTTCGCAAAAATAAAAAATAAATAAATAAATAAATAAAAACATTAAAAAAAAAAGATGATTAGTAAGAGCAAGCTAGTGACAGGATATAATCAAGGCAGTCTCATTCCAGAGTCTGAGCTCTTACCCATCTGCCTCCGCTGAGCCTACTATAGCTGCCCACTTTACATTGGCAGGAGGCCCCTTTAATTTCACTTAATCACATAGTGCCCACCTGGCCTCTGCAAGCACTTGCCCTGCTGTCAGGACAATGCTGACCTCTAGTGGACCACATGGGGAGTTGTGTACAAACACCTCTTTCTGTTTCTCCTCAGCAGTAACTCCCACCAACGCCTTGATCTGCACTGACAAAAGCCTCCACTACATCCTTCCTCAAGGTCTTGTCTGTCATTACCACTGTTTGCCCATTCCTCCTCCCGCTTTCTTAAAGTCCTTTCTGCTGCTGCATTTTTTCTGTGGCTTGGAAACCTCTTCTAGTTATTGATAAGGCCTGGTGACATTACCACGTCAGACACCTTAACCCACACTGTCACTGGAAAGGAAGGGGGACCGTAAAGTCAGACAAAAAAGAGCAAGTGCTCCAGAAGCACCCAGAAATACTCTAGAAACCTTATAAACAACTCAATGATTAGACCTCACTTCAGTGCCGGGCTTCTGTCATTTGATTGATTAAAGTTTTATTTTTTTCAAGGTAAGTGCTCACAGAGGTGTGTGGTTTGGTTCCCTTGGTGTTTTTTAATCCCAATTTTTCATGGGTCTTTGTTTCAGGCACCTGAGCCCCAACAAGCAAAACCTATAGGAAACACCCCAAGAACTCCAAACTGCAGCATTAAGATCAGTTTTAGAAGGTGAACAAACCAGGTCAGGTTAGGGACTTCCATAGCCAGCAAAACTATCCAACGGTTCTGTTTTGCTCTGCGATGTACCTTCCACAGCTTTAAACCCGCAGACCCGGTGAGTTGTTCTTCTCACACGTGGTGAAGGGCATGGGTCCCAGGCATATAAACAGATGACTAGCAGATTTGAGATGGTTCTTCATCATGTCAGAGATCACAAAGGCTTGTGGTGGGGCTGGTGGTCACAGGCCCAGGTCCTGAAGGGGGACATACTGGGCTGTGAGGACTGTCAGGCTCTTCCTCTCCTTTGGTTTGGGAGCCAGTGCGTGGGGTCAGTGTATCCCTCAGTGTGAGCTACTCTCAGTTCCCGTGGCAGCTCTTTCCCATGGGTTATTGAGTGGGTATGCCCATTAGAGGTGGCAAGGACTCACTGGCAGTGACTGTGTAGATGCCACAGGAAGACTGAGGCTCTTCTGCAGACCTTGGGGGATTTCAGTCTCACTGAACGGGACCAATGTCCAAAGCCAGTTCTGGCTCTGAGGGGAAGGTAGGCCTGCTTCGACTGCTGACTGCGTAGGCCAGTGGTCAGCAAACACATTCGTCAACAGAGCCAAATATTTTAAACTTAAACTTCTTCTAACGCCACTTCTTCAAAATAGACTCGCTCAGGCTGTGGTATTTTGTGGAAGAGCCACACTCAAGGGGCCAAAGACCCGCATGTGGCTCACGAGCCACAGTTTGCTGACCACTGGCCTAGGGCATCAGAGTACCCAGCAGTAACCTGGTGCCGCCTAGGGGCCACACTTAGAATCAGATGGGTGGGTTCTCTAGAGCCCTAAGTGCTTTGTGGAAGGTACCTAATACAGGCCAGTGCATTTACTTGGAGGCATTTTATTTTGTAATCTACTTTTCTTTTATTGATTTCAGAGAGGAAGCGAGGAGAGAGAAACATCAATTGTGAGAAAATCATTAATCGGCTGCCTCCTGCACACCCCACACTGGGTACTGAGCCTCTGCAACCCAGGCATGTGCCCTGATCAGAAATCGAACCAGGACCTCCTGGTTCCTAAGTCACCGCTCAACCACTGAGTCACGCCAGTGGGGCACTTGTAGCATTTTAGGTTCAATGTTTCCTTCCTGCCCTTGCCCTAGGTCCCAGGCAGAGTTACACAGCTGTGCCGCCAGTATAGTGACGCGCCCCCACTGACACTAGAGGGGATCAAGGACCGTGTTCTTTATGTCTTGAAACTCTATGACAAGATTGACCCAGAAAAGGTAATTGATGTGGTTTACGTGTTCCTTTTCTTTGCATGAGTATTTAATTGCATAGTATAAAATGCAGGCATCCAGACGGACGTTCAGTAAAAAGTCTCCCTGCTCAGCCCCATTCCCCTCTGGGAGGCAGCAGTGAAAGCAGCTGCTTGTGTGCCTTCCCAAAGATACTGAGCATATGTGCAAGGCAGTAACACACACACACACACACACACACACACACACACACATGTCCTATGTGCTGCGTGGTCTCTCTCCCACCCTTTAAAAAAAACACAGTGGTAAGTGTACTGGAAACACTGTTATGAACCTTTCTGAACCTTTGGAGTTTTTCTCATAGTGACACAAAATTTCCTTCTTTATTGATTGAATCTGTTGTGTGAGGATAGTGTGGTTTTGGAGGTTTTTTTCTTTTCTGAGATACAACTGACACATTATATTAGTTCAGTTATTTGCTGCATATATTATGAATTAATCACCACAGTAAGTCTAGTTAATATTTGTCACCATGCAGTTGAATAAAGTTTTTCTTCTTGTGACAAGGACTTTTTAAGACCTACTCTCTTAACGACCTTCAGATATGCAAGATGGTATTATTCATTGTACATGACTCCAGGACAGTGGTTGTATGTGGGCTCTGAAGAACTCTCCCGGTAATCCTGAGGTCTGAATTAAGGGTAGGTGGTAATAAACACCATCAGCTATTCTTGAGGGGAAGAAAGTCACTCCTAAGGTGGAGTGTCTTAGACCAAACCTCGAATGTCATTCAGAGCAATGAACAAAGATCTTAATATGTAATGTAAAAGTCATCATTAGCTTTTTATATATTGTTAAGTAACTCAAAACAGGTTGAAAAAGTTGACATGTAAAGCACACCAAGTGTATGAGGTATGATGTTAATTATGGTTTCTCCTAATTCAAAATAATCTGTGTAATGATTAACACTATAACACTCAGGTATCTTGTGAAGCAAAAGCTCTGAGAGACTGAATTTTGTGTTTGGTGTCCCTTTCTTGCAGCTCTCTGTCAATTCCCATTTTATGAAAGACCTGGGCTTAGACAGTTTGGACCAAGTGGAGATTATCATGGCCATGGAAGACGAATTTGGTAACACCCACAGGCTGAAACTTGTGTCTCCATATTGTGATGTGTGTGTGAGAGAGATTTTAGAGAGGGAAACATCAATTTGATGTTCCATTTATTCATTTATTGTTTGATTCTGGTATGTGCCCTGACGGGACGAAACCCGAAACCTTGATGTATCAGGATAACACTCTTAACCACTGAGAAACCCGGCCAGAGCCCACAGAATGATTCTTGATTTGGGTGTGTTCAAGTGAAAGAATGTGGGGAGTCTGAATTGGGATTTGAATCAATATGTAAATAGAACAGTAGGCCCCCCCTTCATACATAACCACACACGTGTGTGCCTCTACCGTGGTTTCCTGTGGTGTCTCCTGTGCATGCTCCAGGTTATTCTGGTTTGGGACAGTTAGTTATGCAAATGAGACCATTCAAGGCTCCACAACTAATTTCGGAGATGAATCACCTGAATAGAAGCCATTCCACAGAACAGAACCTAGTAAAGACTCCTCACAGATTGTGCTATCTAGGGCCATGAAGTCTGTTGAGTAGGGTAGGATGGGATTTCTTTTGGAGTAATGAAATATTCTAAAATTGGATAATAGTGATGGCTACACAACCTTGTGATGATGTCTAGACATAACCGGGTCACAATTTGAATGGACTCAGGGTTGCTATAAACTTGATGTATTTGAGGGTGTTACAGAGGTATTAGTGCTTTGAAGTGTAAAGGATTTGCTTTTGGCCCACCAGCCATGACTCAGTGGTTGAGCGTCAACCTGTAAACCGGGAGGTCACGGTTCGCATGCCCAGGTTGCGGGCTTGATCCTCAGGGGAGGGGGGCATGCAATGAGGCAGCCAATCAATGATTCTGATCATTGGTATTCCTCCTCCTCCCCCCCCTTCCTCTCTGAAGTCAATAAAACATATTAAATAAAGGATTTGCCTTTTCTACTCTCATGCATATTGTAAATTTCACTTTTAGGTTTTGAAATTCCTGATATAGATGCGGAGAAATTGATGTGTCCACAAGAAATTGTAGATTATATTGCAGATAAGAAGGATGTATATGAATAAAGTATCAGGTAAATAATTTTATATAGAATGATGTTCTCCAACAGAATTAATCTCTGTGAGGTTCTTCAATAAAGTTAAGACTCAGGAAGAAAAGGAGAATGGAAATGCCTGACACGTTTTACTGGTTATAAAATGCACCAGCCTTAGTGTTTAATCTTTATCCGTGAGAGGAGTTGAAAGCAGTTAATTCCTGGACAGAGACTCCCTAGGGTGGTAAGCAGTCTTGTAGAAAATACTGTACAAATTAATGAAGAAGCAGAGATCACTACCTCCCATGGCAGCCAAGTTGGGATGGCCTAGTTGTTGGCTGTTAGAGACCTTATGAGCAAGAAAACGGACTCTGGAGTCACGGGTGTTTATTGTCAGCTCTGTCACATTTTGAAGTCTGGTGGTCATATGCAGGCTATCTAGCCTCTGTGAGTCTCAGGTTTCCCATATGTCCAATGGGGATAAAGGTAGGACCTATCTAGGATTTTTGTGAAGATAAAATTCACTGGTGTAAGCAAATCATTTAATACAACGCTTGATGGTAAAGAAGGCAGTCAATAAATAAATTTAGCTGTTAATTTGGGCTCTAGGATAATCAAGTGGTGAGACTTGTTAAATAAAGCCTTGCATGTAAATTCAGATACTATGGTTGAAACACCTCAAAGATCTTCATGTCAAGTTGGTAACTACACCAAAAGAAATGCTGCACTTAATTGGGCACTTGCTATGTCTTTTCCAGACCCCTTTTCTTCACCAAGAAGATAGAGGTGAGCGTCTGGCCGAGAGAACCAATTTTGGCATCATTGCTGACATCGACAGAGCAATTCTGTTTAAACTTGTATTTAAATTGTCTAAGTTTTTGTGCTCTTTGAAAATAAATCTATAAAACTATTTTTGTCAGTCTTTAGTTTTTCAGTGATGTCTATAAAGTGCATTTTTATATTGACTATGCTTAATAAGGTTTTTGTTGTTGTTAATGCTCACCCAAGGATATTTTCCATTGATTTTTAAAGAGTGGGAGGGAGAAGAGACAGAAAAACATCGATGTAAGAGACATCGATTGGGTGCCTCCCACATGTGCCCCAACCAGAACCAGGGTTCAAGCTTGCAACCAAAGTATGTGCCCTTGACCCGAATCAAACCCAGGACCCTTCAAAGTCCACTGGCGAGAGCTGACTGCTGACATTATATTCATGCAGTTCAAAAATGCATTCTAGTGTACTTAGAATGAAACAAGCAAGTGTCTGTGGTTGCTTCTCCGAGATGAGGCTTGTGGCATTGCCACCTCAACCATGGCTCTGCTGCACATCATTCAGTAGCTGTTCCAAGTCACACAAGAGCCAGAGCAGGAAGGAAAATTCACTGAATCACAGGTAATTCCTTGGCAATGCTAGTTAGGGTCTGAGTGTTCAAACAATAGTAAAGGCCCTTCTGCTCAAGTACTAGAATCTTGTGTGCCACTCTCAGTAGTCAGCATTCTAGTGTGTGGCCCTGGCTGCCTTGGCTCGGATGGTGGGAACATTGTCCCATACAGCAAAAGGTGGCAGGTTTGATTCCCAGACAGGGTGCATACCCAGGTTGTGGGTTCAATCCCTGATTGGGGTACATACAGAAGGCAATCAGTGTTTCTCTTTCCCTTCCTCTAAAATCAGTTTTTAATAAGTGTGCAAGCAGAGAACCAAGATGGTAGCATAAAAGCTTGTACTCGCCGCCTTCCACAACATCAAAATTACAAAATACAGAACCATCATTCAGAACCACTTGAAAGCTGGCTGAATGAAAGTCTTACAACTAGAGAAGTGGAGAAAGCACCCTGAGACTGTCATGTGCAGCTCCTCAGTAGTGGAATATGTGACCTGTCCTTTGAGTCTGGGATGACCTGTGACAATGGCCCATGGTGGAAACATACAAGCTCTTCACCAGGCATAGGAATGAAGCACTGAGGCTGTCCCAGACCTGCCAGCCCCACTGGATCTGCCAGCTGATCATGAATTTATGAACAATCGTAGGAAAGATCATAGAAGCCTGGCCTAGAGCAACAGACCCACCAAGTGCCTCATGCACCAAGTCATATGTTCATTGTTTTTTCAATCCTTACCCAAGGATAGGACTTTTCCCATTGACTTTTTAGAGAGTGAAAAGGAGACGGAGAGACACAAACACTTACATGAGACGCACATATCCATTGGTTGCCTTCTGCATGCATCCCACCAGGGCCAAGGTACTTATCCCTTGTCTGGAATCAAATCCAGGACCTTCAGTCCGCAGGCCTGAGCCAAACAGCTAGGCTGTTCATTGTGTTGTCAATTCATGAAGCAATGTCTAATGGATATACCCTACCAAAAAAAAAAGGTGTGAAGAGATGGGATGGTGTGCACAGTTCTAATGGCCCCGAGCACCTGTGCACCTGCCTTAGTCCCCTTTGTGAGGCCTGTTTCCGCCCCGATCTGCAATGCAAGTGCACTCACTCAAACATCACATGTCCACCATGTGCAGCACTGCCAATGGGTTGAGTCCTGCACAGGAGAGCCATGTGTGCCTCCACTCTCGGGAGCTCACCATCTGGTAGGGGGACAGTTAGCATCTGTGCAACATGTCGCATTCCAATCACCAACAGTGCAAACACTGTGCTGCCCATGTGATGAGCAGGAAGAAACATTGCTAGAATTGTTGAACCTAAATCTGACCATGAGGAAACATTCAGAAGATAGGGCTCTAAAATAGCCCTAGCCGGTTTGGCTCAATGGATAGAGCATTGGCTGTGGACTGAAGGGTCCCAGGTTCAATTCCAATCAAGGGCACATGCGCAGGTTGCAGGCTTGATCCCTTATAGGCATGCAGGAGGCAATTGATAAATGATTCTCCCTCATCAATGATGTTTCTCTCTTCCTTTTCCCTTTCTCTCTGAAATCATTAAAAATCTATTATAAACTAAAATAAAATCAATGTCATCTAGAAAGGAGATCAGAGACCAACTTCAGGGGAGTCTGGGGCTGGGAAGACAGGGAGGAACACAAGACACTGGAGGACAGATGGGCTACGTGCCAGGGATGGGATATCCCATTAATCAGGAATACAGTGCTATTGTGGTCAGACTAACCTATTCTCATGAGGTTCACACTGAGTATTTAGAGGTGTAGCATCAGGGCTGTAGTTAGCTTTCAAATGGGTCAGGAAAAAAAAAGAGCAAAAGGGTAACTAGTGACTGGGTGACGGCTACATGCATGTATAACTTAGGCGTGCATGTGTGTGTTCACTATGCTCTTTCAACTTGTTTGGAAGTTGTCCATGTAAAGGAGGAAATTCAACATGATACATGCAACGGAAAGTACATACACCATACAATGGATATTCCAGCAATGAGACTGGTTACATAGGTGGAAAGACTGTTAAGTGCAGATTTTAACCAGCATGACTCCATTTCTAGAAAACACACCAAGATGTTAATGATTATGACATGGTAGACAAAGGGCTTATTTTGTTTAGCAGTATTTTCTAAATTATAAATGCCATGTATTGTGTACTAAATGACACATAAAAGTAATATTTTGCCCTGCGCAGTGTGGCTAGTTAATTCCCGGTCAGGGCACAAGCCCAGGTTGTAGGCTTAATCCCCAGTCAGGGGCATGCAGGAGGCAGCTGATCCATGTTTCTCTCTCATCAATGTTTATGTCCTCTCCCTTCCTCTCTCTAAAAATCAATAAAATATAGAACTTGAAAATCAGGAGTGCTCAGCCGCGTGGCACAGTGATTGAGCATCAACCTATAAACCAAGAGGTCAAGGTTCGATTCCCGGTCAGGGCACATGCCAGGGTTGCGGGCTCAATCTCTATGCAGGAGGCAGCCTGTGAATGATTCTCTCATCATTGATGTATCTCTCTCTCTCCCCCTCTCACTTCCTCTCCGAAACCAATAAAACTATATTAAAAAAAAAAAAAAAACACCCAGGAGTTATAGAACATAGGGTGGATAGCAGTAAGGATTGTACCAGGAGTTATATAACATGGGGTGGACAGCAGGAAGGGTTGGGCCAGGAGGTACAACATGGGGTGGAAAGCAGGAAGGGTTGTACCAGGCATTATATAACACTAAAGGCCTGGTGTGTAAAAAATTCATGCACTGGAGGGGGAGGGGAGGGTACCACAGCCCAGCCTGCCTCTTCTCATAGTCCAGGAGCCCTCAGGGGCAGGAGGCCACCTGGCGATCAAGGTAAGGTGATGCCCCATCACACCTATGCTGTTGCCACTGCTAGCAGCGCAAGCCTCGGCCGGCCCTGGTTACTCAAGTCTCAGGCAACCCTGAGCAGCTGGGGGGCTGAGGGGACGGGACTCCAGAGGTAGGCGCACAAAGCTACCAGGCCTGCCTGGGGAAAGACCAAGCCTTGCCATGTGCCTACCACCCCAGCTGGGCTGAGGGGATTGGGCGCCTTCATCTTACTGCTGTGGGTGCCGCCATCTTTGAGGGCGGGGCAATTAGCATATTCCCTCTTTATTAGATAGGATGAATGGACAGCAGAAAGGGTTGTGCCAGGAGGTACAGCATGGGGTAGACAGCAGGAAGGGTTGAACCAGGAGTTATATAACATGGGTGGATAGCAGGAACAGTTGTTTCAAGAGGGTAAGACAGTCCAACAAGGCTTTGAACAAAACAGACTTGATAGTTAGGGTGGCAGGTCAGCCCGGTTGAGCGCAGCCACGTGGTGCTAGCAAGGGCTCCTGGAGAGAAGCACCTCCACTTCCATGTGCACCAGCTAAACTGAACTGACGGCCCTTGGGCATAGGAGGAAGAGGTCACTGCTACTTGCCCTAATGGCTGTCTGGCTTGTGGGATCCCAGATGCAAAGGGGTGTTAGCTGTGAAAATGGGAATAGTGTGCTATTCAGGCTTCAGGTTACCTCCTTCTCCCTATCCTTTGAAGGGGCCTGAAGCAACCATTCAGAACTGGGATAAAACCCGCTGGAGTGGGCGCCAGCAACATGCAGCCTTTGGCAGTGGCAGACCTCTAAGGCTGGACAGCACTGCTTCGGGATTATGAGTTACTGGAATAACGGAAAGAGCCAGGAGGGGCTGTGGGACCAGAACCTTTGGGAACATTTACAAAGTAGAGGGAAGGCGAGTGTCCAATGGAAGTGTGCTGGTGTCAAAGCCCATTTATGCCAAGGCCTGTTTGTTCCTGGGTCTTTGTGGCTGCGGCGGGAAGTGGAGCTCCACCGTAAGTGTCACCAGCCATATCCTCAGAGGCTACCTGGCTGAGTGAAGTGACAGAAGCAAAGCCAGGTGTACAGACAGGGAGGTGACATCGCTTCCAACATCCAGAGGCCAGAGCAGGAGAAGGATTGTCCCACCAGGAGCATGGCCTGGCAGTGACTTTGACTCATACGGAAGTAATTCAAATCTCTTTTTGAACTGTTTTTTTGCAAGATATACTCAAATTTGGATATACTCAAAGTCAAATAGAGGAGACAGGAAAATGGTTGACCACAACTGGTTAAGAAAAATGGCTCCAAGCCCAATACCAAATATTGGTCAATTCCCAGTATGGATTAGGCGCATGAAGAATTGGAAGGAAAAAGGAGACGCAATTAATTATCAAACTTTAATTGATAGGCTAATCTTACAGGTTAAACAATAAGACAGCTAGTCAAGGTTACACTTTTTAAAAAATCCAGCAGCGCAAATCTAACAGACTAAATACGTTCATCTCCTCCCAACAGGCATTTGATTAAAAACAAAAACCAGACCAGAGCATACACAAGAAAACATGGTACTTACGCATATTGTCAATTTATTCTGGAGAACTCTTTAAGAAAAAAGAAAGCAGTTCTTGAAATTTAGAAAGCAGCAGGCCACTCGGTCTGGAAGGTAATGGGCCAGATGTTCTGCACCGGAGGGCCCTGACCACCTGTAACTTCAGAGAAGCCAGCAGGCCCTACTAAGAAGGAAGCAGGTGCCAATCCTAAGTAGAGATGACACTGTTACAAAGCCCTAAAACAAAGGCCCAATCTTTCCCAAGACAACAAGCAGAACAGAGGCAGAAGACCGTGGCACAGGGCCCATCCTGTCCCTTTCTGCCCCGGCAAAGAAAGAAGAGCCAAAGCGGGAGCCCAGGAGCTCTCCCAGGCACATGGCTACTGAGAGAAGGGGAGAGCAAGCCCCTTCTGACTGAAATACGACAAGTTTCCAGAGCCGTGGCAACGTGGCAGTTCGTTTCTCTGGCCCTTCAAGGCAAAGCAGCAACTAAGGAGACTCCTGAGGCCTCACTGGCCTCCTGTGTCCACAAGTTATAAGAAAGGACATCCTTAGCTCAGTTCAGCCTCATCAAGGAAGAGCTAATACTACTTGCAGAAGGCCCATCAGCAATTAAAATACTTACACACACCAAAAAAAGCACAAAAACTTAACATCAAAGAGTTCAGGATTCACAAGTCTTAAGTTCTCTGCTCAGGCTGACTGAGCGGCCTGCCCTTAGCAGCCATTCCTCTGTCATTAGTTGCCAAGTGGCCTCCAAGGGGGAAAGAAAGGCATGGCACCAGTGAGCCACGACCTGCAGGAGGCCCAGCATGAAGTCCACAGGGGAGAGCAGCCAGGAGGTTGAGGGAAGCACCGCTCTGACCACAGGCCATGCCCGCCTGCTCCTGCACCTGCAGTCCTGCTCGGACCCAGCTCTTCCTCAGTCCACCCGCATGTCCTGTGCCACCGCGAGGGACAGTCAGGACCCCAGAGAAAGAGATGGTCCATCTGACAGGAAGAACTGCACAGAAACCATCCAGACGAAACAGTAACACTGTGAGGCCTCTGGAGGGAGAGCAGCTTGCGGACAGACTGTCTCAGCACACTCTGGGCCATAAGAAAACAAATGCAGAGAATGCTCCTGGGACCGAGTGACAAGACTGCAATAATGCTCAGACTCAGACTCGGATCCAAATCCAATGCCTCCCAGGGGTTCTGGCCCGTCACCTCTGTGCTTCGAGGGCTTCCCACAAGATCTCCATGATTGTTCCGGCAGTCAGTGAGCCCATCAAACACTCTAACGAAAGATGTCAGTACATTATTGTTAATATATAGCATTTCAAAATAAGGGGGAAAGCACCATTTTACTGAAAATAAAAAGGCTCACACAGGCTGTGGTCCTGTCTGGAAATGACGCCAGCCTGAGCGCGAAGCAGTTTGGCCCATGGGGAGTAGGGAGAGATGGGACAGGCTGTCCCTGGGACGAAGGGAGGGCAGCTGGCACGTAGCCAAACGAACAGGATCAATGCAGACCTGGCGGGAAGGGCCTGGAGAGCAGCAGGGTGAGGCCAGTCTGGGGACAAGGACATTGCTTCCAGAGGAGAGGAGGTGTGTGCCACTGCTGGGACAAGCCTCCAAGACAGGGGCACTGGCCAACAAGACGAGCCGAGGCCGGCCTGCCATGTGGCTGGGCTCTGCAGGAGCACAGGCAGCAGGACAGAGGCTGCAGTCAGTCACTGCTCCAGTTCACAAGGATGGAACGGCAGTTTCTTGGACACTACCCTTCACCGATGTACTTCTGCCCCAAATGAGAACTGGGAAGGGACTACAGCGTGAGAAGCACGTGCCTGTCTTTGCCGGCTGGATTCCTGAACTAGTTTGGAGGGAAGGGTGCAGAAGATCACCGTTTACTGGCTCACACATGCTAATACAGTTCACAGAACAAGGACGAACAGCCTGGAATCGACTGCAGATTTGGAAATTCTCTGGCCAAGCCCTGCCAAGAGCCTGCAACAGCGAGGGAGGACTGCAAGGGCGGCAGAGGAACAGCACAGCACAAGGATGCCCTCGCAGGAGACTTTCCTCATTCCGTCAGCCAAGCCACAAGGAGACAACAGGGTTCAGGGGTACAAAGAACATAAGGGCTAAACCAGACGAAGGCGAGCTAATCACAAAAGCAATTTATGCCATATTTGCTGTTGCAACACATCACCAACGCACGAGGTCAGATGTCCTCTTGTTGAGAGAGGCAGCATCTTTGAACGAGGGAGGAAGAACTTGAACACAATGCATGAGCGAAGGAACAAATGGAGAAGCATAACTGAAATAACGATTGGGCTGCTTAAAATGCCTTGAAACTTCCCAAGTGGGCCTGTGGCTACATGGCTGTTTAAGTCTCCCACGGCACCTCCTGGAAGAGGCTGTGCCAGCGGGGAACCGCGGGTCCTGGAGCAGCACAGCTAGGCACACTCATGCCAGCTGGGCGTCAGAACCAACGCAGTGAGGGCTGCAGGCAACCATCAATGTGGCAATGACTGCCCCAGAGATCAATGCCCAAAGGCCAAGATGTTTAGACAAGAGTCTCTGAGAGATACTCTGCTGCTCACCAGACACCAGCACATGAGAGCTCCCTCACCAAGACCTGCTGTGCCCGCTTCCATGTGCATTCTCGAGCAGCAGTACAGCGGGAGGAAGGCGAGGAAAGGAAGCAGTGATGAGGTACAAAAGGAGGAACTGACATCTTTGGGTTTTCAAAACAAAAACTCCCATCCAGGAAGTGAGAAAATACAAAGGGAAAGAATTAAATCTGAGTCAACGGACAGAAAAATATGGCTTACCAGCCCTCCCGCTTTACATAAAATTTTATATGAAAAAGAAATAAAACACCCCAACTCATCAAAACAGTCCAAATGTTTGCAACCAAAGATTTATGAAAATATTTGTTGAAATCACTTTTTAAAAAAAGCAGAAAGCTTTTGACCATTCCTTTCTAAACAAAACTTTGGCAGATCTACTCTCAAATACACTTAAGAGTATTCCACACAATACTTTCGGAGTTCAGATTTATTGGTTTCCACTGTACTGACTTTAAAATGGTATGAAGCTGACTGCAAGAAAGGGAACCGGTGATTTTTAAGTTAGGGTTAAGCTACGGGTGAAAGAACATCACCTCTGGCTTCGGTCACCACATCACCTTAGATTGGGTATAGATTGTGTGTGAACAAAGTTCCAGAACTCTGAAATCCGGGGGTGCTGCAGGCCTCTCCCAGCAATGTCCTTCACTGTGGGTCAGTCTCCTGGGCCAGAGGTGAAAGTGCTTTCAAAAATACTGCCACTTCCCCAGCACAGTGTCTTTGATTGCATCCACATATTGAGTTGGAACCCAGTACACCCAGTAGTAAGAGGCTTCCGTGGGGCCCAACTGAAACGCCTGGAAGGGAAAAGGAAAACCAAGCGACACTTCAGAGGTTGGGAAGCTGAGCAGCAGCACAGCACGCACAGGGGAGGGCTGAGAGGTGGCTTAATCTACAGAGAAGGGGAGACTTCATGTGGGGAGCATTCTCTTGTCCAAAAAAGGAGCAGCAGAAGCATAGCGAATCCTAAAGCAGTGGTTCTCCAACTTGGGTACACATCAGAGCCATCTGGAGGGTGGGCTTGTCCAACAGATTGGTGGCTCCCCTCTCAGTCTGTGACTTGGAGGGCTGGTGGGGCCTGAGCAGCTGCAATTGCTAGGAGTTCTTAGGTGATGTGGCACTGCTGATCCAGGCCCTTTTGGGAACCACTGCCCTAAACAGTCCAGGTGAGCAACCTTGCACAGGAAAAGGTGAGCGCTCGGAGCAGCACTGCCAGCAAGGGTAGCAACTTGGAAACTGTCCACTGTGAGGGGATGCACAATTAAAAGTGATGTGGTCTGTTCATGTGAATATTGGATCCCTCTTAAAAGTATGAATTGGATCTATGGTAAATACAGAGATCACAATGTCGAACCAGAAAAGCAGCTGCAGAACGACACATATCATGATACGACTTATGAAAACTGAAAAAACACGAAACAGTGTTGAAGCCTGTTCATGGACATACATGAAAATGGAAGCAGAGCGGGGCAAGCCAAGAGGGAGATCATGAAGAGGGCAGTGGGGAGGGGAGACAATGGGGACGAACTCACTGCTGGTAAATTTTCTTTTATTAAAAAATGATTCAAAACAAGTTACAAAATATTTGCAATTGTCACTTCTTGGTGATGGGTATATAGGTTTGCTATAATAGTCTGTCCTTTCTTGTATTTTTTAAAATTTCTCTAAAAAGAACAAAGCACAGCCACGCCCTTCTAATGTGAACACTGGCATGTTAATCTAGTGATATGGCGTCTGCAACGAGGGAAACAATACTTTCATCAGGACAAAGGAAAAGATGCTGATTAATGGTGCATAGAGGAGAGAGGGGCGATCAGAGTCACCGCTGCCAGAAACGATTGGGAAAAATGAGCATTTAAATGAAATCTAAGGCATTGCCCAGCCACACCAATCACTTAGGAGGTTCAAGCTGGCCCCTCAACTTGTGTAAACCCTCTTACCAGGCTGTTGATCACCAGGGCTGCACACACTACAAGGCCAAACGGGGAAGGCACATGCTTCAAAGGGCAGTGCAGGAGCCAGATGAAAATATCAAAATCCAATTTTAGCCAAGCTGGTGTGGCTCAACCTATGAACCAGGAGGTCATGGTTCGATTCGTGGTCAGGTCATATGCCCAGGTTGCAGGCTTGATCTTCAGTGCAGGGTATATGGGAGGCAGCTGATCAATGATTCTCATCATTGAGGTTTCTATCTCTCTCTCCCTCTCCCCTTCCTCTCTGAAATCAATAAAAATATTTAAAAATAAATAAAAAATAACAAAATAAAATCCAACTTTTAAAGCAAAAAAATAATTGAGTAGGCAAACAATCCATGTGCAGGCCTTAAAGACTCCAGAGAGACCAGATTGGAGGGCTGCCACAGGACCCATGATGTGGTCAGCTCATAGGGGCACCCAGGAGCTCAGAGCCCGGGTCTGCCATCTGTCTACAGAGCACTGCCAGGATGCTAGTGCCCCTTCTGCTGGGTCCTCCCAACTCCTCCCTCTGCTGTGGACATTAGGCCTCATCCATGGTCAGTACACCACTGTTCCTTCTCCCTGGGACAGGCCAACATAGCTACCTCCCTGCTGGGTGGATGCTGAAAACTGCCTCTTCCGACAAAGGCAGGCAGCCGCCCTCGCTCACCCTGTCACTGCTCAGGGCCGGTCCCTGTCCCAGCAATCTCGAAGTCTGGGTAGCTAACTTCGTTTTTCAAGCAGACCCTCCAGACAGCACTGGGAAGTAGGAGAGCATGCCTGAGCGGCTGCGTTCACTGAGCTCTCCCTGCTCTGCACAGACGGGCGGTACCTGCACACGTCCTGTCTCAGGAGAGCACAGCCTGCCTCAGAGCAGACCTCCCCGAGAACAGTGTCCACAGACCCTCTTCCCCACAGGGTCACCGCCACATGACCACTGCAGCCTGGGAAGGGTGACACCATCCCAGAGGGAGGAGGTCTGGGGTTCAAACACCGAGACTTGTGGGAGGTTTAATTCTATGCACAAGACAGAAATTAGAGGAAAGCCACGAGCCGCTCTTCCTCATTCCAGTCGTTCTCCTGGTCTAAAGACAAAGCGTTACAAATAAAAGAAAGGCAAAGACACCCAACGTACCCCCTGAAATTGCTGGAAAAATCAAGGGTGGGGTAGAAGGGAGTCCAGAAAACTAGGACTAAGTCATGGGCGAGTTCTAAAAGAAAGTAGGGGCCTTAGACAACGTCTCCTGGAGTGTTTTCTCGGTTACGCAGCCCCTGCTGGAGCAGTGCGGGCTGCAGGCCGCACCTAGGCTACTTACCATCATGTGGTAGTCCTCATGCCCTTCGATGGGTTCACTGACCACGTTTTTAATGGAGCCCATGGGTAGCTTCTCGGTCCGCTCTGAGTTGAGAGGAAGGATAGCTGTTATTCACAGGCCCTCCTGTTCTACTACTGGGACTCAGCAGTCCCTCGTCAGGGCAGTGGCTCTGGAGCATACTGGAAGTTCACATCCTCCTGCCCTCCACGGTTAAGGGACCAGCCCTTCTGACAATGGCCTGAGAGCCCTGCGTGGGAGTGGGACTTCTTAGGAGCAAACAGGGACTAGGATGTGGCAACGACACAGCAGAATATCTCTTTACTGTTCTTTTTTAAACTCTTAATCAATAAACACCCAACAAATTCCATTGCACCCTTACTGCCCAAGCCCAGCACTGGCTCAGGCCTTTTGCCTGAGATAGTCGAGAGAGCCAAGAACAAAGAGGCACCAGTGTGTGCAGGGTTCCCACAGAAAGGGAGACTGTTGGCTGTGAACAACCAGGCTCTGGCCCAAGATCCTGCTCATCTGCCCCTCCACCCCCAACGCCTCCCCAGGCTCCCACACCCAAATATACACAAACATGAAAGTTCTCTTAGAACATTTATAACCTCTCTAATAATCAAGGGCACATGGATCAGAAGACATTCTGCAGCAAGTTTAAGGGTGGCAGGTGTGAAAGAGGCAGTGCAAGGGAGGCCTGGTGGGGGAAACTGCAGAAAAGAGCAAGTGCAGCAGGAGGGGGGCAGTGGCAAGAGAGGTGGGGGTGTCTGCCGACAGGAAACCATCCCGGAAGCAGCAGACACCTCAGGGACTGGAGCAACTCTCAGCAGTTAAATCAAGTTTAAACCACACTAAAGCCTTGTTAGACAGGAAAATCTGGAAAAGGTGAAACCTGAAAACAGGTAACTTGACAAAACAGCAGCAACTTCGAGGCTGGGATTCTAGGTGAGTGGACGAACTGGGACATTTTATTTCTGTCCTGTGGCCTCAGCCTGTGAAAATCAGGGGTGGGGAAAAGAGACCTGGAGATGGTCATGCAGGCTGACCTTCAGTTTCTAAAACAGTTCTCCCCAGGAGGGACCTGATCTTTAAGATAGAAACTTCTTTATTTTTTTATTTTTTAATCCTCACCCAAGAATATTTCTCCACTGATTTTTAGAGAAAGTGGGAGAGGGAAAGACAGAGAATATCGATGTGAGAGAAACACATCGATTGGTTGCCTCCTATACGAGCCCTGACTAGGGCACAGGCTGGGAAGGAGCCTGCAACCGAGGTACATGCCCTTGACCAGAATCGAATCCGGAACCCTTCGGTCCCAGGCTAACGCTCTATCTACTGAGCCAAACCAGTGAGGACAGTGGTCAGCAAACTCATTAGTCAACAGAGCCAAATATCAACAGTACAATGATTGAAATTTCTTTTGAGAGCCAAATTTTCTGAACTTAAACTTCTTCTAGCACCATTTCTTTAAAATAGACTCGCCCAGGCCATGGTATTTTGTGGAAGAGCTGCATTCAAGGGGCAAAAGAGCTTCATGTGGCTCGCGAGCCGCAGTTTGCCGACCACTGGGCTAGGGCAAGATAGAAACTTATTTTAAAACCAACCACCTTGAAATGTCAGTGTTTTTCACAGCAAAATATGGATTTCTGGCTTCTTTTGAAAATACAGATATAAGAATCCTGGGCCCACACTTCCAAGTGACCATCAGCTGGATTACAGTTGCGACTGCCCTACCAACAGGGCACAGGCTCCCCACTGTGCTCACCTTGCTTGTTCCCTGCCTGTTCTCGCTCCACTAGCCTGAGGATCAATCCTGCCTCTCACATAGCTAGAGTTTATGTCACAATTATGAGCCCGTGAGCATCCCCTCGAGAAGGAGGCCAGCAGGAAGATGAAGCCAGTGCTGGGGGCCCACTTCCAGAACGCCCTGTCCTCTGAGGGAGGCGACACCCAGGGGATAGCACTCATGGGCACGTGAGAAGCGGGCGCTGTGAAGAAGGCAGGGTTCTGGGAGGGAATGAGAACCTGGGGCTGGGGCTGACCCCAGGACATGAATTCATGGCCATGCCCCTTAGCAAGGCTGGCCACCAGCAGTCTCCTGCCGCCCACAGGTTCTGCTGGAACTCTCCTTCACGCTAGAGGGTGGCCACTCCCACAAGCTGAAGCAGGAGCCCCGCACAGGCACAGTGGGTCCTCAGTAGCCCCTGCACACTTTCCTGTCGCACAAGTACTCCCTAAGGAGTCAGCCTGGCTGCACCTACCCGCTGGGCCACTGGTGTCTTCCTGGGCAGCCTCAGCCACTGCCTCCCATTAGGCTGCCAAAGTGGAAGAGGCAGGGCTTTAGCGAGTCAGCGCAATGATGGAGGGCTACGCCAAACCACCTGCGAGCATGGAGAAGTGAGGAGCTGACAGGCGGGCAGCTCACAATTGAAGAAACGACAGGGGTGATGGAACCGGCTCTGCAGAAGACAGTGACCTATTAAAGGGGCCCAAGGCCCTTGAAGAATGTGGGAGCCCTTAAATAGTTTGCAAAACTTGCTCTATCATGCAGTTAGAATCAAATGTGAAAGAAAGAATATAGCAGTTTATCACACAACTGTTAGAGGACTCAAGCGTTTTTGGCATTTCATTCTTTGTTCACTTTTAAGACCCAGGATAAGGGTGAAAACAAGAAACTTACTTTCATATTTTAGATGATAAAAATCTCACTCCCCATCACCCCAGCCCTGATTATTTTCCATGAAAATTTGGTCCCATCTGAAGCAGAATCATCTAATGGCCTGTCCCTGAAACTAATCAGCCTCAGAGGATAGGACTTCCTGGACTTCTCTTTAGCGTTTACCTCGAACACTGACCATCTACAGTGCTGGCAGAAACAGGTGACTTAGGCATGCTCGGTCCCCTCCGGAATCTAACAGGGGACAGACAAGTCGGAGAGTAATGAGTGCTCTGGGGACATAAACAAAATGCTCTATGAATGGGGGTGGGGATGGGGCGCGTGGGCGCATGTGTCAAGGGGGCTTTGTAGGAGGACATTTAGGTTGGGCCTTGAAAGAGTGTATTCCTCACAAGGATGGGAAGAAGGCTTGCAGGTAAGGACACAGCAAGAACAAAGGCACAGAGCTGTGCAGAGCACATGGGGGACATTCAGCAAGCAATGCTGGACACATAGGGTATGACAAGGTAAGCGGGGCAGGAAGTTAAGTCACCAATTTAAAGGGGGTCCCATTATTGAGAACACTGAACACTATGGTTAAGCATTTGAACTTGATCTTAAAGAGCCAAAGGTTTATGAGCACAAAAACCAGTGAGGGGGGTGGGGGGAATCCAGAAGGTGGGCTGGGCAGAAGAAATCAGAGATGGGCAGGAAGGACCAAGTTTAGAGATGCTAGGAGTCTTAAGCAGCATAGTGGGGTGGCAAAGAGACAGGTGACTTTGGAGCGCAGCTGGCAAGACTTTGATCCATGGGGAAAGGAAGGTGCAGTCAGAGTCACCTCCCAGCAAGCAGCAAGCCTGGCCCACCATGCACAGGGGTAGGTGGGCAGGCAGAGGGCAACCAGGGAGGAAGGGCTTGTCCCCAGCACTAAACTGTGATCTACAAGGGCCAGGCAGGTGACATAAATGAAGGATGCTGGCCACAGGCTAGATGGGACAGTGGGAACTGTAGCAGGCCATGTGAACCTACTACTCAGTCCACCTGTTGGTTATCCGTGAGAATGCAAGTCCAGACTGGCTAAACCTTCTGATGTTTTTCAAATGAAGCCAAAAATCAGATCAAGTGAAATCTCCAGTTTTTTACAGATTGTGTATAAACAAACAAAACCCTCATCTGTGGGCAGGACCTGGCCATCAGGCCACACATCTGGGACCTCTGGACAGGCAATGTTGGATTGGTCCTGAGATCAGACTAAAAAGAACAAGGGGAAAAAGGTCCAAAGAGAAGCATCTAAAGCAAAGTCAAAGCCAGGAGTGCACACAGCACAGTGCAGAGATTTGAGGAGGAGGAGCAGACTGGCACTTGGGAGGGAGTGCTTCTGGGAGTCAGAGGCAGCGAGCCAGCCAGCACAGTAGCGGACACATACCTTTAGTGCCGATCCACAGCTGATCTTGTTCTAGCTTAAAGGTGAGTCTCACTTTTCCTCCAGATTTATTGTACATGCCAGACAAGGGGACTGTGGGCAGGCGCTCCTGTGATGAGAGGAACGGACCAAAGTCAAAGTAGGACAAATACAGGACAACAGGAAGGACGAGACGGCAGCCCAGTGGGCCTGAGTTTAAGAGTGCTCACAACAGAGCACGACTTACCTGGGCCCCCTTCACAGATGGCATCACATCTTCAGGTTTCCCTTTATCCAACACTTTCCTGTGTTGCTGCAACGTAAGTCAAGAGAGCTCATTAAATGAAAGTGGACTGAATTTTCGTTATGTCCCCTCCTCTGAAAAGCAGGCCAAGAAAAGCCTAATGTTCTGTTCAAAAGCCTGTGCTGCCTCCAGACAGGGCCTCCGACACAAAAGAACAGCCCAGGCAGCAAACACTTGTGTGGATGGAAGCGTGGCGACGAAGCGCTCAAAATGGGACTAGGAGGACTGAGGAAATGGACCCTCAATTTTATTGAATTGAATCAATCACACCTGGCTGCCACACTTAACATCCAAGCTCCAGAGAAAGCAGGACCTTACAGACTGCTAATTCAAAGAAAACCTACTTCCTTCCACAGTCCCCACTGAAAGGATTCAACACCAAGCTGAGAGTCACAAAGGATGCTGCTCCCCTGACGGGTTCAAAATGGCAGCAATTCTGCCAACTTACACTGCCAAAGACACCTGGCCCGATGCTGGAACACAGCTCAACTACCTGGTGGTATGGTGGTATGGCAATACCACCATAAATGCAGACTTGTCTGCTGCAGAAGTCTTCACCCTCAACCCCAGCTACACATAAAGCCTGAAGAACCATACTTCCCAAGACCAGTGGTCGGCAAACTGCGGCTCACGAGCCACATGCGGCTCTTTGGCCCCTTGAGTGTGCCTCTTCCACAAAATACCACGGCCTGCGCAAGTCTATTTTAAAGAAGTGGTGTTAGAAGAAGTTTAAAAAATTTGGCTCTCAAAAGAAATTTCAATCGTTGTACTGTTGCTATTTGGCTCTGTTGACTAATGAGTTTGCTAACCACTGCCCAAGACAAATGCTGATTACTCAAAAGCTTGAGACCCTATTAAGAAGTTTCTAACCCAGCTCACCCCAGGAGTTTGAGGCAGCTTCTTAAGGGTTCTAACAAGGCTCCCCTGAAACAGTTCCTGACAGACCCACATGCGGGAACCTGATTTCCGCCCTATTTGTGGCTGTAAAGAAAGACACTGTCAGTAAAGCAAGAATTACAGGGCAATGAGTGGGCAGAGGGTAAAAAAATTAACCTAAGTTAAGCACAGGTGGCCATAAGCCTTACTGGCATGGCAGAAACCCTCCAATGTGAATAGACCCACCAGACTACCAGAATGCTA
The DNA here is from genome assembly GCA_011751065.1 of Lasiurus cinereus. Lineage (NCBI taxonomy): Eukaryota > Metazoa > Chordata > Mammalia > Chiroptera > Vespertilionidae > Lasiurus > Lasiurus cinereus. Next base: position 4,853,103 of record JAAGEH010000024.1, read on the forward strand.
ACAAAGGATCCCCTATACATCCGTCCCAGATTCTGAGCCACTGACAAAAAGTCACAAAGATGGGCCCTGTCATTAGGCTATATTATGCCTCATAACTAGCGTTAAACACTGCAGCATGGATTACAATCTGAATTTGACTCAGACTTCACAAATACCTTTTGAAGAATTTCCCCTGCACTGTGGAACAGTTCTAAGCCTGTTAAGTGATCATTTGTAACTCAAACCCTGTATTCAAGACATGTATGCTCCCATGATGTGGCCAGTGGGAATGTTCTCACATCTGCATTCTCATATCTGACATCTCACACATGTGGTAGAGCAAGACAGGAATATGGAAATGAACTCAACTGGGTATAAGACATTTTGACCTCGCATTTGGGGGTGGAAGTGTTCAAACAAACACCTTTTAGATGTTAATATAGGTTTATAACTCCTTATTTTAAGCCCCATAAACAGATGTTTTGAATTTTTATGAAGGCCAAAAATTTTAGGATGTGTTTTTGTGTGTGTGGCTTTTTGGGTTTTTGTTTTTGTAAATGTAATTTTTTTTTCTTAAGCCTACAACACCCAGTAATCCCAGGCGGTCTCCCATTTAACTACTAACCAGGCCTGACCCTGCTTAGCTTCCGAGATCAGAAAAGATCGGGCACATTCAGGGTGGTATAGCTGTAGACTGTAATATTTTTAAAATATGTTATATATCCTCCACAGAGTTTGGGACAGCACCATATCACCAACCACACGAACATTTTTATGATAAAACATGACTATTCACGTTAACCCCGGTCAGGTTTCGCTGCCATATTTACAAAATCATGTTTTGGGAGTTTGGAAACGCACACACAAGGGAATATAGACTGTGATAGAAAACTGTGTCCATCCCACTGTTGGACATGTGTCTTGATGCCTGGTCACTAAAACCAGTGTTTGTCAGCTGGATGCTCTCCCCGGAACACAGGTGAGGATGAGAACAGCTATTTTCCTGAGCACTACCAAGAGTGGCCAGGAGGCTTCCTAACAATGACTGTGCCTGATGGGTGACAAGATCACAAGTGATGGTTCTTCCAACTAGCATTCTTTGACAGTGCAACACATTAACCTCCAAAATGAGCCACAGAGTATGAAAAAACTGGCCCCTATTTCAGGGACAGGAGGGGGAAATTAGCATAGTTATCTTCCTTAAGCTTCACTAGGCTTCCTGAGGTGGTCTTTAGAGGCACCTCTAAAAGCTATTGATGTTCATGTCTTTCCAAAAATGAGCTTGTTGACTTGTGGGAAACCACACACCAAAAAAAACCAAATGTAATCACTTGTACAAAATGGGGAATTAGTTCTAGCAATGGCATTTTTCTCTGGCACTAAACAGGAGAAACCCTTGTCTGATTCTGAAGCCTGCCTTTACAAAGGCCTTATCCTAAAGTAGATAAGACTTGAGACACACTGACCCGCCAGATGAGACAAAGTTGCAAATCTCAGGTAGTTGTCACCTCCACTCAACAGCCAGCGGCACCCAACTGCTGCCATAAATTTCCATCATGGGCCCTGTCCAAAAAGGAGCTTATTCTAGGGAGAATATAACCAACCACCACTCCAGAGGACAAAGCCTCAAACTTCCCAGAACTAACAGTCACGCGACAGACTCACTTTCTGCCTGCACAGCGGCTCCTTCTTGTTCTCTTCGGCCTTGGCGTCTTGCTGCGCAGAGTCTTTGGGCGTATTTACTGCTAAAACATCATTTATCGTGGAACCAACCACCATGATCTTGGCTCCGCTGGTCACCTTTATTTCCCTCAACGTCTTATCCTCAGGGACGAGTCCCTTATACATGACTTTCTGCATGGCTGGTGGGAGACCTTGGGAAAAGGTAGCAGACAGTGAAAGGAAAATCTAAAACCATACTTGGACCAGAGCACTTTGACAACAGATCCCAAAGTGAGTACTGTTCTACCACCTATGACTTTTGCACATCTGGGCAATTCACAACCTGTCTCAGCCTCAGTTTCCAAAACTTTATAATAGTGATGACAGTAGTTCCCTCTGTATGGAATTGTTTTAAGGACCACAAGACAGGACAAACAGTATTTAGTGCAGCTGTTGGTAATTCAGTAACTGTTCGTTAAAAATTAGCTGTCAGCCGAGACCGGTTTGGCTTAGTGGATAGAGCACCGGCTTGCGGACTGACTGAAAGGTCCCGGGTTCGATTCCAGTCGGGGGCATGTATCTTGCTTGCGGGCACATCTCCCCTGTGGGGCGTGCAGGAGGCGGCTGATCGATGTCTCTCTCTCATCGATGTTTCTGACTTTCTATCTCTCTCCCTTCCTCTCTGTAGAAAATCAATAAAATATATTTTTAAAAAAAAATAGCTGTCATTCATTCCAACTTATCCCTCAATCTTCCAACCACTCATATATTAAGCTACAGTCCACAGGCCTCAGGAATACAAAAACCAATAAGGACTAAGTTCTGATTTTATGGAGCCTACAAGCTAAAAGGAGAAAGCCTAAAGTGGGAGAAAAAAAAATCATTTCAGGTGGCAAAGTGCTGTCAATGAGATGAAATTAAGTAAAGGGACACCTGGGCGGGGACCAGCATGGTGGTCACCAGCAGCGTTTCTTAGACTTTCCTTAGGAGAATTGCCTGGTATCTGTTAAAAATAAATTCCTGGCCACATTCCAGCCCCACTGACTCAAAATCTCAGGCGGAAGAGCCTGGAAACTGTAAACTTTACAAGTGCCTCAGGTGGTTTTTATTAGATATTTTGGCAGCATTAATTAGAAGCTTGAGCCTAAGAGTCAGGCCTGGGCTTCAATCCCAGCTCAGCCAACCACTTACTAGTTCTACAATGCCAGGCCTCATTTTGCCCTTCTGGGTAATGGGCATCCTACAACCCACTTCGGAGGACCGCTGCGAGCACTGGACCCGCGAGCGGGGCGAGGCGGTGAGGCTGCGTGCCACGGGGTTACCTGTAATCGAGTGAATCTTCTGTTTCAGCTCGGAGCCTGTACTGTCCAGGGGGACCTTCACATCGTGCTTCGTCTTGTTCCAGATGATCTTCAGGTCCACCAGCTCCCTGGCCACGCCGCCGCCGCCCGCGTCCTCGCCATTGCTGACCGAGGCCTGCGCCGCGGGGTCCCCAGGGGGCTGGGCCGGGGCCGGCTGCAGGCTGCCTCGCGCGGCACAGGCGTCCTCGGCCGCCGCCCCCGCCGCGGCTTCAGCCTCCACGCAGTTGAGGGGCCGCGCGGGCGCCTCGGCTGCCACCGTCTCGGCCTCCGTGTCCATGCCAGGCTCCTCCATGCCTGCAAAGGGGGCAGGGGATGGGCGCTCGCCGCGGGCTGGGCCTGGGGCCGGACCCACGCGAGCGCCGCCGCACCCTGGCTCCCAAGTCCGGGTTCTCCCCACCACCAGACCCCGGGCCAGGTCGCGTCCCCAAGGAGCAATCGTTTCACCCGCGCCCAGCCCGGCGCCCTCCACCCCGCCACACTCACCATCCGGGGCCCCCGCCGCCGCCATGATGATTGTGTACAACACCCACCGCGCCCGCAGGGACCGCCGGGAAAAGGCGAGCTGGCGGAGATTGGCCCCCGCAGCAGCCCCTAATCTCGCCCAGGCTAACCGGAAACAGGTGGAGGTTTCTATGGAGACCCGCCTCCTCCGCTTCCCGGGCTCGGCCCCTGCCACGCTTTAGCTTTCTGCGGCCGAGAGGGCAGGGCCCAGGAAACCGTCCGCTCGAGGGGCTCTGCCCTCTAGCGGCCGAGCCGGGCCACAGCCGTACAGGGGGCGTGGGCTCGCAGGCTAAGTGGCCTGCGCCTTTAAGGGGCGGGGTTGGGCCCAGTGTGGCGGAAGCGGATTGGCCGGGAGGAGTCCCGGAAGTGGTTCTCGGAGAAGCCCACGTGGATGAGTCGAACCCACATGGCGGAGCTCTTGAGGACGCTGCTGCATCCAGGGAGGTCCCCGGGAGTCTTGCGTCGCTCCCTGGGATGGCGGGAGGCCAGCCTGGGCATTGGTTCTGAGGCTGCGGTGCGAGTGCGGTTCGCCCCGAGCCCCACAGGTAATCTTAGGGCATGTGACGCTACAGGCCAAAGCCCTTCGTGCGGTGCCCGCCCCCAGAATGTTTTCCGACGAACCTTTTCCGGTGGAGGTAGAGAGGGAGGGCAGCGCGACCCCATTTTGCAGGGGCAGAAACAAATCCAGGAGCGGAAATTATTCGCGTTGTCTGGAATTTCGTTGTGTTTATTGGGTTGCACCATCTCTTTCGTTCTCTTTTTCACGTACTCAGTAAATGTGTATTAAGTACAAACTGCGAGGTTCTGTTCCACTGCGATACAATGACCATCTAGAAAGAAGGGCCCCTACTCTGGTAGCCGCGACAAACGTGTACAAAAATACTGTAATTTTAGGCAGTCACGTGTATATGGGAAATGAAGCAGGAGAGGTGACAGGTGAGGTTAGGTAGGGTGCTCGAGAACACATTGTGGAGGAGGTGACATTTGAGCTGAGAACCAAATGAAGAACCTTCTGAGCGCAAGTACACAGGCCCTGTGGTTAGTGTTGGAGCTAAGCAAGCCAAAGGGAGTTAGGGGCTCATTGTCCACCCTAGTGGAGATCTTGTCAGTGTTTCCCCACCAGTTCCCAGAACTGAGCTTTCTTTTGTTAGTCTCTGTTGAGTTAGAGCCCTGTTTCTTGATTAACTCACCAGTTCCCAAAATTCTTTTCTCACGAGGCTGCCTCTGCCTTCTCATCAATGAACGTGCCTCTCCTGAACCTAGGGTCAGTATAAGTATATAAGGCTACCTTTGTGACAAGATCCTAGCTGCACAAAGCAAGGGATCATGGATCGATACTTTTATAAAATCAATATTACTGGAAAAAGGAAAATCTAAAAAGCATATAAAATATGAGCCTACTTTATGTTTAGTTAAACAAAATTGTTATGTCAAACTGCTGTTCTCAGCATTTTTCTCTCAATTTCTGTGCTTCCTTGGAACAGTTTACAGACCAGCACTGGTTTGGGTGCCAAAGCCTGAGATTGGGTGCAAATTTTTGACTGCCACTTCTTCCTAGCTGTGTGACTTGGAGAAATTACTCAGAGGCTCTGAGTTCTGTCAAACAGGCCTACTAATATTCCCCACTCCTGGGTTTGAAATAATGTAGCTGAAGCACTTAACTAGGTACTTATAGAAAGCACTTAATAAAAAGTAGCCCCTATTATGATTTGTTATTAGTGTTTTCTTGCTGATTTGCAGGAGAAGCCCATATGACAACAAGCAGATAAAAGGATTATCAAGCAACATAGATCATCACAATAGCTAAAATTAACTGAAGAGTGTTCTTTGGCCTCACAGCAACCCTATAAGGAAGGTTTCTATTTTGTGTTTTTAATCTCTCTCATAGATGAGGAAATGGAGCTCATAATGATTAGGTAAAGTGCCCAAGGGGTACCAGCTAGTAAATGGTGAATGCAGAATTTGAATGCAGGTCTGTGTACCTATAAGAGGTCTTGCCTTTAACTGCCAGATCCCTGTCTTCTATCTTGGGGACCACTGGTTTTGTGGTGGCCTTCCAGTAATTAGCTGGAGGTCACACACATAATCCATTGAAATGGGTCTGCCTGAGGGAACTGTGTTATCCTGTGCTGTCTCCTATACTTGGAGTGCAGATGAGCTGGATAAGGAGAAATTGTTCATTTTAAGTTGTCAGTCAAGAATGATGGAAAAGCAAAATCATAAGAGTTTAAATTCAGGTGAAGAAAAATATGGACTCAAATGTTAATTTTGGTTCAAGTGTAAAGCCAGCACTTAATATAAAAATCTCAAATAGACAAAATTCAAAATGTATAATGAGGATAGTCATGACAGTGCGTAGAGGGTGTATGTAAAATATCATTTTATGGTATTTTAGATTTGTAGTTAACTCTCCCCCCCCCCAAGCACATCATTGATTTTGCATAAATTAAATGCACATGTTACAATGGCTTTAGTGACTCAGCCTCTGCCTCTCCTCCTTTGATTGAAACTTGGCCTTGAGGCAAATCTAGCAGTAGAGTGATAGATATTTGGACGGAGTTAGAGCCTTTTTACAAAATGTTCCCTGAGTCAACAGTATGGCAAACTTGGGTGGTCTGCCTATTCCAGAAAGGGGGGTTAAATGAGTCATCACTCTGTCCCCTGTGCAGTCTGACTGTCTAGGTCAGTGGTTCTCAATCTTTCTAATGCCTTGACCCTTTAATACAGTTCCTCATGTTGTGGTGACCCCCAACCATAAAATTATTTTTGTTGCTACTTCATAACTGTAATTTTGCTACTGTTAATGAATCGTAATGTAAATATCTGTGTTTTCCAATAGTCTTAGGCAACCCATCTAACGGTTCTCAACCTGTGGGTTGCGACAGGCATTAGAAAGGTTGAGAACCACTGGTCTAGGTGCTAGCTGGAGAGATGGGACAGAGGTAGCGGTTTCTTGGGCTTTGATGTTTTTTGAGACGTTCTATTATAAACAGCTTGCTTGCCCCTCGACTGAGGCTCACCAGGGCACATTCCCTCTCTTATCTGAGCTGTTCTTTTCTGCCAGGCTTCTTGCACCTGGGTGGCCTCCGCACTGCCTTGTACAACTACCTCTTTGCCAAGAAGCACGGAGGGAGCTTCATTCTGCGGCTGGAGGACACCGACCAGACTCGCCTGGTGCCCGGGGCAGCGGACAATATTGAGGATATGCTGGAGTGGGCAGGTGAGCCTGGCTGGGAAAGGACCTGCAGCCTTCCCACAGCGCCCAGGAGGGAGAACAAGGGATTCCTAGAGAGATGGGACATTTGTGCTGCATTGGGTAGCAAGTGCCATCTGAAAAGATTTAAGCTCCCTGAAGAAAAGCTCCAGGCTGTTTTTCGATTCCTGTTCTTATCCCGGATTCTCAAGTTCTCCTAGGAGCAGGCAGGCATAGGTCGAGTGTAGAGTGGGCCTGGGGAGCTGGACCTCTGGTGAGCGGGAGAAAGTTCCAGCCCTGTGCTTCCCAGTGGGGATGCTGGCTTGTCAAATCTTCTGCCTTCAGAGAAGAGCCACAACCCCAGGGTTTTGTTGTTTTTCAGTGAATATTTCCCACTGTTAAATCTGAGCTCAGGTTTTTAAGGGTTTTTTAACCACATTGTATGAGTGAAGAAAATGTTATCAGCCTCTGAAGTCGATTTTCTTTATTTATTTAATAAATCTTTATTGTTCAGATTATTACATTTGTTCTTTTTTTCCCCTCATAGCTCCCCTCCTCCCAGTTCCCACCCCTTCCTCTCCCCCCCTCCCCCCGCATTGACCTCATCCATAGGTGTATGATTTTTGTCCAGTCTCTCCCTGCACCCTCCTCACCCCTTTTCCCCCTGAGAATTGTCAGTCAACTCCTTTTCTATGTCCCTGATTCTATTATATTCACCAGTTTATTCTGTTCATCAGATTTTTAATTCACTTCGTTTTTAGATTCACTTTTTGATAGATATGTATTTGTTGTTCATAACTTTTATCTTTACCTTTTTCTCCTTCTTCCTCTTCTTAAAGAGTATCTTTTAGCATCTCATATAATACTGGTTTGGTGGTGATGAATTCCTTTAGCTTTTTCTTATCTGTGAAGCTCTTTATCTGGCCTTTAATTCTGAATGATAGCTTTGCTAGGTAGAATAATCTTGGTTGTAGGTTCTTGCTATTCATCCCTTTGAATATTTCTTGCCACTCCCATCTGGCCTGCATAGTTTCTGTTGAGAAATCAGCTGACAATGGAATGGGTGCTCCCTTGTAGGTAATTAACTGTTTTTCTCTTGCTGCTTTTAATATTCTCTTTTTGTCTTTTGCTCTTGGTATTTTAATGATGATGTGTCTTGATGTGTTCCTCTTTGGATTCCTTTTATATGGGGTTCTGTGTGCTTCCTGGACTTGTAAGTCTATTTCTTTCACCAGGTGGGGGAAGTTTTCAGTCATTATTTCTTCAAATAGGTTTTCAGTATCTTGTTATCTCTCTTCTTCTGGCACCCCCACAATTCTGATGTTGATACACTTGAAGTTGTCCCAGAGGCTCCTTACACTATCTTCACATTTTTGTGTTCTTTTTTCTTTTTTCTTTTCCAGTGGAGTGTTTTCTGCTTCTTTGTATTTCAACTCTTTGACTTCATTCTTGTGTTCCTCTAGTCTGCTGTTAGGTCTCCGTATAATATTTTTATTGCAGTCAGTGTATGTTTAATTTCTAGTTGGTTCTTTTTCATCTCTTCTTGGGTTTCGCTAAATTTATCCATCCTTTCTAGGAAATTCTTGAAAAACCTTATAACCATGGTTTTTGAACTGTATATCCAGTTGTTTGTTTTCCTCCATTTCTTTCATTTGTGATCTGTTCCTTTATCTTCACATTTTCGCTATGCTGGAAGAACTTTTGTGCTGGAGTCAGCCTTATGATATAAGACTTGCAAAACTGCAAAAGCTTCCCTGTTGAGCTTGGGTGGGGTGGAGACTCAGGGCTGAGTAGACAGCCTTGGCTTCCAGTCAGTCCCGCCCTACACAGCTCCTGGGTCTCAAGTGTCTCTCTGTAATCACTGCAGCCCTTTCTGTGCACACACATGTGTGCCTCTAGACCTCTGCCTTTCCGGTTCCCTTGGGCTCTGGGACCTGTATGAGTCTGGGTCCCCAGCCTCTCACCTGAACCTGGGGTTCAGTGCAGTCATAAGTGGAGTTCAGCCCAGTTGGGAGGCTCTGTCTCCCACCCACTAGAGAAAGCCAGTGGCACAATCAGCAGTCCGTCCTCTCTGTACACAGTGGTGTGCGCGCCCCCAGATGTCTGCCCTTTCGCGGCTTCCCTAAATTTCCGTGCACTCCTCCCTTTTCACAACTGTCCATAGTCCTCGCCCCCTGCCCCCCCCCCAGTATGAGTCTCGCCTGGAACTGGGGTTCAGTGCAGTCGGGAGTCTCCGTCTCCCTCCCACCAGAGGAAGCCAGCCAGGCACTCCGCTGCCTACTCTCTCCATGCGTGCGTCTCTGTACCTCAGCTTTTTGCAGCTCTTCTGAGTCTCTGTGAGCCCCTCTCTTTCCTTCTAGTTGTAGAATTTCCACTCAGCCAGCATTCCTGTGGTTCTGGATAATGTCTGTTCTTTTAGTTGTAGTTTGTGTGCAAGGCAGCAGTTTAGGTGTTCATCTATGCCACCGTCTTGGTTTTTCTCTGAAGTCGATTTTCTTGTGGGAAGTTTTATCCTGAGCACAGCCAAGCTCGGGGAGGACAAGGAGGTATGTATTAGTGTTCCCTGGGTCAACAGTGCCTACCTGCTAGGACAGGTATGACTAGTTAAGCTCCCCAAGAAAATACCAAGACTGTTTTGAGATATATATTTTAATCTCAGATAAATTAACTGGACTCTGGGTTCCTAAAGGGCAAAAGCCAATTTCATTTCTGTCTTTTGTCATAGAGGGCTGTAGCAAATACTAGGTCAAGATTAGCTGAATAAAGGGCATTTATTCAACATCATTACTTACTATGACCCAGGAAGTGTTCCAGCAGTGAGCAGAGACCCTGTGCTCAGTAAGTAGTGGAGACACGTAAACAGATTAATTCATTCCTGTGATATTAAGTGGTGATGAATGCTATGGAGAAAGGGTAACAGGTTAGGGAACCTGTGAGGAGGGGTGCTCATTTAGACATAGTGGTTTTCGCTGTGGAGGTGACAATAGAGCAGAGATTTGCACAAAGTGAGGGCCAGCCCCGAGGTTACCTAGGGCAGTGGTCGGAAAACTGCAGCTCGAGAGCTACATGCAGCTCTTTGGCCACTTAAGAGTGGTTCTTTCACAAAATACCACGGCCTGGGCGAGTCTATTTTGAAGAAGTGGCGTTAGGAGAAGTTTAAGTTTAAAAAATTTGGCTCTCAAAAGAAATTTCAATTGTTGTACTGTTGACATTTGGCACTGTTGACTAATGAGTTTGCTGACCACTGACTGAGGGGAATGAGTGTTCAAAGTAGAATAGCAGATGTGAAGGCCTCACAGAAGCTAAGTGCCTCATGAATTAGAGGGGCAGCTGAAGGCCACAGTGGCCCAAGCACAGTGAGCAGGCAGAGTAATGGGATGTGTGGGGGATTGAATGCCATCAGGCCAAAAAGATAACGCTGACCACATGTGGGCTCTGCACAGGCACACAGGGTGCTGACGAATAGGTCCTGCTCTCGTGGAGCCCCTGGTGCAGCAAGCATGTGTGAATGGTGCCCACCCAAGCGTTTTGGTGAGGCAGAGGACAGTTACCCAGGCACCCAAGGGGGGCTGACCTAGAACTGCTTGCATCAGGAAATCATTCCTTTGGGGTTTGTTTGTTTTTTTGGAGAGGGGGTTGGGGGTGGAGGAGGGTTTGACATGTAATTCACATAATACGAAATTCAAAATGTACAGTTCAGTGATTTAGTGTAGTCACCATGTCGTGCAGCCATCACCACTCTCTAACTCCAGAACATTTCCATCACTCCAACCCGAAACCCAGGACCTATTCCATCCCGCCATAGCCCTGGCACCACTCATCTGCTTCTGTCCCTGTGGTTTGCCTATTCGGGACATTTCATATAAGAGGAATTACACAGTATGTGGTTTTGATGACTGGCTTTTACTTAATATAAGTTCATCTGTGTGGTAGCATATGTCAACACTTCATTCCCCTTTAGGATAGCCATTGTGTAGAAATACCACATTTTGTTTATCCATTCACCTGAGAGTGAGCTTTTTTCCACCCTTTGGCTATTATGAGTCACTGCTGTGAGCTTTTATGTCCTGGTCTTTATGTGAACATATATTTTCAAGTCCTCTACTGGAGTACTCTAAAGCTCTTGGCTTTCCACATACTGATCACATTCAGTAGATCAAGAAGGGACCCCAGTGCACCTAACCCAATCTTCTATTTTGACAGATGAAGAAACGGAGGCCCAGTGGGAGAGGGGCTGAGTAATACTAACAACATCGCCAAAGCTGACTGAGTGCTGTGCACATACCAGGCAGCACACTGAGCCGCCTGACCACCCTCCATAGGAGGCACCATTTGTGTGCTTTTACAAATGAGAACATGGAGGCTCTGAAAAGCAACTCGCCCAAGCTCTCAGTGCTGGCCAGTGCATCTAAGCTGTCTGTCCTCCCGAATTTGTGTGAACGCTGGGTGTGCGGAATTACCCCTAATTCATTTGAAAGCTTTTTGAGGGCAGAATGGCTATCATTCAACTCTTCTGTGTTCCCTCTGCCCTCTCCTGGAAGCGTTCACAGTTCAGCACATCCTCTGTGACCTAGTACCTGACCTTGGGCTGGGGGTTTAGCTGATAATAGATCACGTTTCCTCCAAGGGCTTATACTGCAGCTGCTAGAAGGCTATGTGCTTATGAGCACTTATGATTTTTTAAAAATATTTTTGTTAATTTTTAGAGAGAGGGAGTGAGAAAAACATTGATGCTGCTGCTTCCTGCAGACACCACCAGGCATCAAGCCCACAGCCCAAGTGCCCTGACTGGGAATCGAACCAGCAACCTTTCAGTGCATGGAATGCCCAGCCATCAGCAATACCACCCAGGGCCCACTGATGCTTTTAGTTCTGTCATTCTGCACAGTAAGCTATCAGCTGCCCTTTTCAGGAAAGGGAATGCAAAGAGGCAGTGCAGGGAGTGTTAAGAGTATGGATTCTGGGCCAGCTCACCTGGGTTTGAACCCAGTTGTGCCCCTTATCCTTATCTAACAAAGTCCCTCTGTGCCTCAGTGTCCTCATTAATGAATGGAGATAATAATGACATCTGCCTGGTATGGTGGTTCTGAGGCCTAGTGAAGATCAGAATAGAAAGGCATCTGGCAGGTGCTTAGCACTCTGGTGCTCCCACATCTGGATCCCTTGTCACAAAGCCTGGCGTCTAGCCAGGTCTAATGGCTGTGCCCTGAACTACACTCTTCCTCCTGAGTCGGCTGGTCTAGGCCTGGGCGGATTTCCTCTCCCCAGGGAAAAGGGAGATGGAGAGGAAGAGCACTTGGGAATGTGGACGTGGAGCCAGCACACCTCCACCTGACTCATCCACCAGGCTGCGTGGCCGGGAGCATGGAACCTGTGTGCTTGAATTTTTACCTGCGAAAGGAAAGTCGTGGTGGTGCTGAACTCACACGTTGTTGGGAGGACTAAAAGTTTTACTGTTTGCCAAGCCCTTAGAGCAGTGCCTGAAAGCCAGTGTCGCATGCATCTTATTAATTGGTGTTTACTCTCTTTCCATGCTCCAGGCATCCCCCCTGATGAGAGTCCACATAGGGGAGGCCCCAGGGGGCCCTACCTGCAGTCCCAGCGGCTCGGGCTATACGCCCAGGCCACAGAAGCTCTTCTGAAAACTGGGGCTGCTTACCCCTGCTTCTGCTCTTCCCAGCGGCTGGAGCTGCTGAAGAAGGAGGCCCTGAGGAGCCACCAGACACCCCGGTGAGAGCCCCAACCTGTCGTGCTGCCTCCCCAAGGATAAGGTGTGTTTGTTAGCCATTGCTGCAGAACAAGTTACTCCCAAATGTTTATAGTCTCACAGTTTTTATGGGTCAGGATGCTGGGCACTGCTCAGCTGACCTTTAGCTCAGGGTTGCTCCCAAGGTTCAGCTTGCAGAGGATCTGCTTCTGTTTCCTTCGAGTCTGTCAGCAGACCTCAGGGCGTCCTGGCTGTTGCCTGGACACATCTGCTCTTTGCCACATGGGCCTCTCCATAGGGCAGCTCACAATATAGCAGCAGGCTTTCCTCAGAGAGACCAGGGAGAAAGGAAGAGAGCATGAGAGAAGCCAGAGTCTTTCAAGGAAGTGACAGCTCATCATTTTGGTTGTATACTGTTCGTTAGGCGGAAGTCACCAGCTCCAGCCCTTACAGGAAGGTGATGGCACAAGGACAGAAACCAGCAGGTGGGGATCACAGGGGCCAGGTCTGAGCTGCCAACTGCCTTTGGTCCTAGGGAGTAACACATCAAGTAGTTTTAGTTATTTATTATTTTGACTAAGTAGAATTTTCTCATGCTCAGGAAAATATACACACAAAGCTCTTTCCCAGCATTGATTCTACCTACTCAGGTCCTCTCTAGAGACAGCTGGTGGTAGAATTTGCTGGTGCCTCCTGCAGAGATATTTAGTACATTACACTGACACATGTCTATTATTTCTCTTTCCCCCTTCAAATGGTAGCACACAATGAGGATTGTGCAACTTCTTGTCTCAAGGGTCAGTCTGTATCAGTCCACAGTTTTTTTTATGCTTACATAGTATTCCATTGTATGGATATACCATCATTTACTTAATCAGTTCCTTAATAATGAACCTTTGTGTCATTTCTAGTATTTGCTATAAAAAAAAGAGAGCTGTGCCCTAGCCAAGTTGGTTGCATGCACCAAAAGGTTGTGCGTTCAATTCCTGGACAGGGCACATACCTAGGTTGTGGGTTCAATCCCAGTCTGGACATGTGTGAGAGGCAATCAATCAATTGATGTTTCTCTCTTAATTGATGTTTTTCTCTGTCTTCCTTCCCCCCCCCCCCCCGAAAATCAATAAAAACATATCCTTGGGTAAGGATTAAAAAAAAGAGAGCTGGGCCTGGCCAGTATTGCTCAGTGGTTGAACATCGACCTATGAATCAGGAGGTCACAGCAAGATTTCCAATCAGAGCACATGCCTGGGTTGCGGGCTCAATCCCCAGTGTGGGGCATGCATGAGGCAGCTGATCAATGATTCTCTCTCATCACTGATGTTTCTCTTTGTCTCTCTCTCTTCCTCTCTGAAATCAATAAAAATATGTGTGTGTGTGTTTTTTAAAAAAAGAGCTGTGACAAATAATGTGACAGGCATCATTTTGCACACATGCAGTGTGTTGTTAGAGACCTTCCAAGATGTACTGTCGCCCTGTACTAGCTGCACTCCCGTCAGTGGTGGCCTCATGACTTAAATTCCAGTTTCAGTGAACCATTTGCCCAAGGGCTCGGATATTTGGATAAGTTCACTACATCCTCTGCAGCACTGCTTCTTCATTATAAACACTGTACTTACCCACCAACAGAAGATGGCTTTTTTTTTTTTGCCCAAGATCTATATGGTCTTCAGAAACATAGATAGGGCTCATGACCATCTGTCATCAGTGTTGTTAGCAACTATGCTGCTCTACTTCCCAACAGGTATGACAATCGGTGCCGGAACCTGAGCCAGAAGCAGGTAGCTGAGAAGTTGGCCAAGAACCCCAGGCCTGCTATCCGCTTTCGCCTGGAGGATGAGGCACCAGCCTTCCAGGACTTGGTATACGGCTGGAATCGGCATGAAGTAGCCACTGTGGAGGGTGACCCGGTCATCCTGAAGAGCGATGGCTTCCCCACTTACCACCTGGCCTGCGTAGTGGATGACCACCACATGGGCATCAGCCATGTGCTACGTGGCTCGGAGTGGCTGATTTCCACTTCCAAGCACCTGCTGCTTTATCAGGCCCTGGGCTGGCCGCCACCTCGCTTTGCCCACCTGCCCCTGCTCCTAAACAGGGATGGCAGTAAGCTGTCCAAGAGGCAAGGGGACATTTTCCTGACAAGTTTTGCTGCTGCCGGCTTCCTACCAGATGCCTTGCTCGACATCATCACTAACTGTGGCTCAGGGTTCGCAGGTATCCACTCACCTGAGAGTTCCCAGTGGAACCATAGTGAGGCACCAGGGCTTGGGTGCAGGCCCACCTCTTCTGCAGTCCGGCTGTGCTACCTACCAGCTGCATCAACTTTCACAAATGTGTATTGAGCCAGATACTGTTAAGTACTGGGGCTACTACAGTGAAAAGAAAGGCATAACCCCTACCCTCAAGGAGCCTACAATCTCTCAGTCTTGGTTGCCTCATCTATAAAATGAGGCTAAGTGTCTACCTCTTAGACATAAGTTAGGATTCACTGAGCTCATGAGTGAGTATAAGGCCCCCAGCACAGTATCTCCCACAGTAGGTACAAAAATTACATATGCTATGATTTTTACAATTATACTAGAGGCCCAGTGCACATAATTCATGCATGGGGCAGTGGTGGAGGGAATCCCTTATCCCAGCCTCTCCAATCCAGACTGCTAGCTCCTAACTGCTTACCTGCTTGCCTGCCTGATTGCCTCTAACCACTCTCCCCTGCCAATCTAGTCGCCCCTAACTGCTCTCCCCTGCCGGCCTAATCCCCCTAATTCAGTGGTCGGCAAACCATGGCTCTCAAGCCACACGAAGCTCTTTGGCCCCTTGAGTATGGCTCTTCCACAAAATACCATAGCCTGGGAAAGTCTATTTTGAAGAAGTAGTGTTAGAAGAAGGTTATGTTTAAAAAATGTGGCTCTCAAAAGAAATTTCAATCATTGTACTGTTGATATTTGGCTCTGTTGACTAATGAATTTGCCAACCACTGCCCTAACTGCTCTCCCCTGCTGGCCTGATCCCCCTAACTGCTCTCCCCTTCCAACTTGATCACCCCAACCGCCTATGCCTCGGCCCCTGCCACCGTGGCTTTGTCTGGAAGGATGTCAGGAAGATGTCAGGTCTAATTAGCATATTATATTTTACTACTCTTAACAGTATCACTAGTATTATTGGGACCATAATTTATCCCAGGCTAAGTTTTTATCCTTGCCCAAGACTTAGCGCCCAAATCTTTTTTTAAAAAATATATTTATTGATTATTTTACAGAGAGGAAGGGAGAGGGATAGAGTTTAAAACATCGATGAGAGAGGAACATCAATGAGCTGTCTCCTGCACACCCACTCCTAGTGCCTGCAACCAAGGTACATGCCCTTGACCAGAATCAAACCTAGGACCCTTCAATCTGCAGGCTGATGCTCTCTTCAATGAGCCAAACTGGTTAGGGCAGAGCCCAAATCTTAAAGAAGCACCAAATAGGATAGGATGACCTCTTTGTGGGGGAGGTTTTTGAAAATGAAGCATTAATACTCTGCTTATTTATTTTGCTCTAATTTAATCTTTAAAATATCTTTGGGAGGTACAATCTCCACTGTTTGTGAGAGGATTGGGAGTCTCAGAGAAGCCATTGTCCCAGCTATTAGGGCACGTGACAGAGATTATTGTTGGCTGAAGTCCCCACAATGCCTAATGGGACAGCTGCTCCTCCAGAAAAGCAGCTCCACATAACTGCTCTCAACTCTGGCTGCACTTGGACTCACCAGGAAACTCATAGAGCCTGGTGCTGCACACCACCTGGACCATCGGGGTCAGGATCTCAGGATGGCCAGACAGTGGGTACCATTCTGCAGCTCATGTCTCTTGAGGGCAATGAATGTGGTTCAACCATTTTTTCAAACCTTTTTTTTCCCCCCTTAATGACAAGCTTTTCTGCAAGTGAAAGCTCATTTGGGCCTTTGATGTAAAAATAGCTAGAGGTTGAATCCCTTTGGTGAAAATAGGATGGGGAACCCAGTGCTCACTCAGCCTCCCTTGGAGTTGAACGTCAAGAAGAGAGTTGAGCGCTGGGCTTCCCTCTCTTGCAGAGAACCAGATGGGCAGGACCTTGCCAGAGCTGGTAGCACAATTTGACTTGACCCGGATCACCTGCCACTCAGCCCTGCTAGACCTGGAGAAGCTCCCAGAATTCAACAGGTGAGTGGGGAACTAGAGAGCCCTGGTGGGAAAGGGCTTTCTTGCTTACAATGGGTCCCAACAGAGGATCCTGTGGGTTCCAGAGTTATATACACCTGATTCTGACTATGAACTGCTATTTGTTTAGTGCTGTATGACCACAGAGAGTCACCTACCTCTTCAGGCTTCTGTTTCCTCTTCTCTAAAATGGAACTATTAAGAGTTTCCACCCTGTGCAATTGTTTTAAGAGTTGAGTTATGGGGGGATGAGGGATAAGAACACATTTGTAATACCTTAATCAATAAAGAGGGGAGGGCCAGTAAAACGGAAGAAAAAAGAGTAGAGTTAAATTCAACATTGCATCAAAGTATCTGCGTAGCCCTCAATACATAGGAAGTGCTTGACCAATGGTAGGTATCCTTTTATTATTACCATTATTTCTGCATACCCCTCATATGGGTTCTGTTGACTACCAAAGCCTTCATTTTAGAACATCTCCCCTCCCCCTAACCCCCAATTCCCTGGCCAACTGAAGAGTACTCTCTCATGCCACCCACCAACACAGCATTGTCTCCTGTCACCTACCAACACTGAGGAGCACTGTCTCATGTCACCCGCCAACACTGAGGAG
>JAAGEH010000024.1:4870309-4889495 GCA_011751065.1 Lasiurus cinereus
ACTGAGGAACATTGTCTCATGTTACCCGCCAATACTGAGAAGCATTGGCTCATGTCACCTGCCAACACTGAGGAACATTGTCTCATGTCACCCGCCAACACTGAGGAACACTGTCTCATGTCACCCGCCAACACTGAGGAGCATTGTCTCATGTTACCCACCAACTCTGAGGAGCACTGTCTCCTGTCACCTCTTCAATGTCAAGGGTCCTTCACTTGGAAACCTTCAGATACAGTTACCCTTCCCATCACTGCTGACATGTCCCAGTCTAAGGGCCTGGGTCGCACACAGCAAGTAGGTTGCAGTCACAGTTGCAGCGACTCCTTGCCGCCTTCTCTGGAGCATTGAGGGACTGGCTCTTCTTGGGCCCTCCTTGTGTGAGTGCCCAGGACTGCAAACCAGATATCTCTGTTAACTGGGCAACCTCTACTCTGCTGAAGCCAACTGAAGCATGGGGAACAAGGGCCCTTTGCAGCCAAGAAAAGTCAGAAATCTTTCCTTCTATTGAATGATTGACTTTTTCTTTTTAGAGGGGGAGAGAAACATCAGTTTGTTTTTCCACTTAATTATGTATACATTGGTTGATTCTTTTATGTACCTGACCAGAGATTGAACCTGAAACCTTGACTGGCATATTTGGATGAAGCTATAACCAACTGAACTACCCAGCTAAGGCCAGAAATATCTTATTTTTGTGTGATCTCTTTCTCATTTAAAAATGTTAGCTATAGCTGAAACCTGTTTGGCTGAGTGGATAAAACATTGGCCTGCGGACTGAAAGGTCCCAGGTTCAATTCTGGTCAAGGGCATGTATCTTGGTTGCGGGCACATTCCGAGTAAGGGGCGTGCAGGAGGCTGCTGATCAATTTCTTTCTCTCATCAATGTTTCTAACTCTTTCTTTTCTTTTTTTTCTTTTTATAAATCTTTATTGTTCAGATTATTACGGTTGTTCCTCTTTTTTCTCCCCATAGCTCCACTCCACCCAGCTCCCACTCCACCCTCTGCCCTTACCTCCCCACCATTGTCTTCATTCATAGGTGTATGATTTTTGTCCAGTTTCTCCCTGCACTCCCCTCACTCCTTCCCCCTGAGAATTGTCAGTTCACCAGTTTATGCTGTTCATCAGGTTTTTTAATTCATGGGATTTTTAGATTCACTTGTTGATAGATATGTATTTGTTGTTCATAATTTTTATCTTTACATTTTTCTCCTTCTTCCTCTCCTTAAAGCGTACCTTTCAGCATCTCATATAATACTGGTTTGGTGTTGATGAACTCCTTTAGCTTTTTCTTATCTGTGAAGCTCTTTATCTGCCCTTCAATTCTGAATGATAGCTTTGCTGGATAGAGTAATCTTGGTTGTAGGTTCTTGCTATTCATCACTTTGAATATTTCTTGCCACTCCCATCTGGCCAGCATAGTTTCTGTTGAGAAATCAGCTGACAATCATATGGGTATTCCCTTGTAGGTAACTAACTGTTTTTCTCTTGCTGCTTTCAAGATTCTCTCTTTGTCATTTGCTCTTGGTATTTTAATGATGATGTGTCTTTGTGTGGTCCTCTTTGGATTCCTTTTGTTTGGGGTTCTATGCGCTTCCTGGACTTGTAAGTCTATTTCTTTTACCAGATGTGGAAAGTTTTCAGTCATTATTTCTTCAAATAGGTTTTCAGTATCTTAATCTCTCTCTTCTTCTGGCACCCCCATAATTTTGATGTTGGTATGCTTGTAGTTGTCCCAGAGGCTCCTTACACTATCTTCACATTTTTGGATTCTTTTTTCTTTTTGCTTTTCCAGTTGAGCGTTTTTTGCTTCTTTGTATTTCAAATCTTTGACTTGATTCTTACAGTCCTCTAGTCTGTTGTTAGGTCTCTGTATAATATTTTTTATTTCAGTCAGTGTAAGTTTAATTTCTAGTTGATCCTTTTTCATCTCCTCTTGGGTCTCACTAAATTTATCCATCTTTTTTAGGAAAATCTTGAAAATCCTTGTAACTGTGGTTTTGAACTCCATATGCAGTCATTTGTTTTCCTCCATTTCTTTTGTTTGTGATCTGTACCTTTATCTCCACATTTTCACTGCTTTCCTGAGTGGGTAGAGTAGCTTTGTGTGCTAGGTGTCCTATATGGCCCAGTAGCTCCACTTCCCGTTATATGAGGTGGACTCTCTTGGTGCACCCTTTTGTGGACTGTGTGTACAGCCTTGTTGTAGTTAAGTCTTGATTGTTAGTATCACTGGGGGGAATTGACCTCCAAGCCAATCGCTTGTGAGGATCAGCTGTGTCAATGTGGGAGAACTTCTGTGATGTTTCTAACTCTCTATCTCTCTCCGTCCCTCTCTGTAAAAAAATCAATAAAATATACTTTTAAAAAAAATGTTAGATGTTATTTTTTTTTTACTACAGGTCCAGTGCACGAATTTGTGCACGGGTGAGGTGTCTCAGCCTGGCCTGCGATCAAGGACAATTGGGGCCCATCTCACCCAATCCTGATCAAGCCAGTCCAGCCAGCCAGCCAGCTAGGAATAGGATATACAGGAGGTTGGCTGTGGGAGTGCACTGACCACCAGAGGGCAGCTCCAACATTGATCATCTGCCACATGATGGTCATTTAGCATTATAGCTACTGGTTGTTCGGTTGCTTAGATTGTTGTTAATCCTCACCTGAGAATATTTTCCCTTTGATTTTTTTTTTTTTAAGAGTGAAGAATGGGAGAGAGGGGGAGAGAAAGAGAAAGACACATTGATTAATTGCCTCCCAGACACACCCTGACCAGGGCCAGGGATCATGCCTGCAACCAAGATATGTGCCCTTGACTAGAATCAAACCCAGAACCCTTCAGTCTGCAGGCCAAACTGGCTAGGGCCGTGGTCGGCAAACTGTGGTTCGCAAGACATATGTGGCTCTTTGGCCCTTTGAGTGTGGCTCTTCCACAAAATACCACAGCCTGAGCAAGTCTATTTTGAAGAAGTGGCATTAAAAGAAGTTTTAAAAAAATACCGTTGTTATTTGTTTCTGTTGACTAAAGAGTTTGCCAACCCCTGGGTTAGGGCATGTTAGCTACTATTTTAAAAGCAGCATGTCTCCAGGTTGTTTGCTGCCCTCAAGCTACCTGTTTCACACCTCAGCCAGGTCCCTTTCCTTCTGTAAATATAGATGATTCCTTTGGCTTTTCCTTTAGGCTGCACCTTTGTCGGCTGGTGAGCAATGAGACCCAGAGGCGCCAGCTAGTGAGGAAGCTGCAGCTGCTCGTGGAGGAGGCATTTGGGAGCCAGCTGCCAGACAGTGCTGTCCTGGACTCAGCTTATGTGGAGAGGATCATCCTGCTGAGACAGGTGGGTTTGGGAGCTCCGGGAGACCAAGGGAGTGGAGCTCACCATTTCTCCCCTTCCAATGCGCCCACCCAGTGCATTGAATGACTGCCTCTTTCTCCAGGGTCACATTTGCCGCTTGCAGGATTTGGTCTCCCCGGGATACTCCTTCCTGTGGACTCGCCCTGCTGTGTGTCGAACACAGCTGGATGCCATCTCAGAGCAAGTGGATGTGATTGCCAAGCGCGTGCTGAGGTGAGTTCTCACAGGCCAAGCTCAAGATTCTGTACCCTCTTTCCCCTTCCTCTGCTTGGGTCCCCTTTACCCCAAGACTGGGCATTTGGGCTCGCAGCACTATCTGTGGCCAGTGAGAGGTTTGGGGGAGCTAATCACTGACCAATGCTCTTGGTAGGAGGGGAGCCCAGAGGAGCCCATACTCTCCCGGAAGAGATGATGCATTCAGGTTCCAGGTTGGACCCATCTGTGTTCCATTCTGGCTCCACCTGTTACCCATTTAGTTTACCTGCCCAGATGGCTTCACTTTGGCCAAGTTACTGCACCTGTTTGAGCATCATTTCCTCATTTGAAAAGTGCAGGTTAAACTATTGCTTACTGTAACAGTACCAGGACACTTCCGACAACAAGAGTGGGAAACAGCCATGGAAAAGGACTAGTCTGTGTAATTGTGTGGTCAGAACAAGGGCTGATTTGAAGCTAATGCATGGCCCAAAATTACATCACCAAGGACCAATTTCTTCTTTTTTACTCTACCCACACTCCTCCATGCTGGCTGCTTTGGTAGATGGAGAACAGGTTTCTCTCCCGCTACCAAGTGTACTTCTCTTTACCTAACAGTCCAGGGGTGAACAGCTTTCCTCCTTGTCTTCAGTGTCCTGCCATCCCTAGATTTTGTTCTTTTCCCTGTGGTCCATAGTGGCTCACGAACCATCTAGGATTCAGTCAGAGGAAAAAGAAAGAAAAAAGGCAGACAGGACATTTCTCCCCAGTAAGGACTTGACTTAAAAGCCATCCCATGCCGAGACCAGTTTGACTCAGTGGATAGAGCGTCGGCCTGTGGACTGAAAAGTCCCATGTTCAATTCCAGTCGGGGGCATGTACCTTGCTTACGGGCATAACTCTAGTAGGGGGCATGCAGGAGGCGGCTGATCGATGTCTCTCTCATCAATGTTCCTGACTTTCTATCCCTCTCCCTTCCTCTCTGTAAAAAAATCAATAAAATATTAAAAAAAAAAAAAACTATCCCGCTAGCTGGAACTCTGCCTTAGGGCCATGCCAGGCCTAAGGAAGCCTGGAAAAGGTATTTTACTTGGCAGCCATGTGCCCAGCTAAAAAGTTTGTTACTACATACAAAAGCGAAAAAATAACTTGTCTAAAATGATATAGCTAGCCGAGCCAGTGTACTCAGTGGTTCAAATTATTCTCATTGGTTAGTGTCGCCATGCACACCAAGGGCCATGGGCTGGGTTTCCAGTGAGGGCCATGTATCTGGGTTGCAGATTCTCCGGACTTGATTGTTTGTGTGCAGGAGACAGCTAATCAATGAGTCTCTCTTCTCTCTTTGTCTTTCTTTTCCCCCTCCCACTCTCTCTAAAAAAAAATCAATGGAAAAATATCCTCAGGTGAGTATTCACAACAAAAAAGAATGCAAGCATGTGACAAGAAATACAAATGGTACATCCCTGGCCAGGTAGCTCAGTTAGTTTGATCATCGTCCCAGTACCCCAAGGTTGAAGGTTCCATCCCTTGTCAGTGCACATATAGAAATCAACCAGTGAATACAGAAATAAGTATAACAACTAAATCAATCGATCTCTCTCATCTCAATAATTTTTTTAATTAAAAAAAAAAAGAAATACAAATGATACAAGAGGGTTTATAGCAAAAACTAACTCCTTTCCCTCGCTATTCCAGGCCCTGACAGAGAGGCAGCCACACTTAGCAGTTTCCTTTGTGATTTGTCTATATTCAAGGATGGATATATATATATATACACACACACACACACACACACACACATATACATACACACAACTATAGTTCTATAATTTTTTAATTTTGAAATTTAATATTTTGGTTATTAATACATTCAAACCTCTTAAGCCTGGATTTAAAACCTAGAAATTATAAGAAGATATATATTTAGGGAGTACTGTTTTTAATCCTTGTCCTCTATTAGCCTAGTTCCAAAACCCTCTGAGTGCTACAACTGGTCTTAATAATGTCTAAATAATCCTTATCTTCCCCTTTTTTTACACAAAAAAGTACAATATAAGAACACAGTTCTGTGCCTTTTTTTCCTTTTACTTAATATATATTTTGATCTGCCCAATACTTAGAGATCATCCTCATTCTTTCCTGCAGCTACACCTACCCATTCCTATACCACTTTACCACGATTTATTCAACACTCTCCTACTGATGAATATTTGATTGCTTCCAGATTTTGCTGTTACAAACAATGTGCAATGAGTAACCTTACCTAGACACCATTAATGTGTTTGCAAGGATAGTGCCAAGTTCCCAAACGAGCTATTATTAGTAATAATGCTCCCTTATTTGGGGGCATTCCACTCTAAAGGCTATTCGTTGTTATTCACTGGAAGTAATTTCATAACTCCCCATGCTGCCATAGGCATTGTTTTTAGAGGCACTCTGGTGCTCCCTTTTGAGGTAGAAAAGCTGATACACAGATGATCAGAAGCTGCCAGATCTCTCAAAGTCCTTCTGTGCTTACGCCAAGCTACACGCCAGCTCTCATGTGTCCTGAGCTGCCACTGTGGGCTGCCCAGGACCTGTTCCTTTCACCTGCTCCTTGGCAGGTTGCTCCCTGCAATGAAATTGAGAGAGTATCTATTTTTCCCCACATTTTATATTTTCAATATTTTGTCTCCTCCATTTGGTAAATAACAGCAATCACATAACCCACTTAATGATGCAATAAGAAGATTCTGTCTCTGTTTGGAACTCAGTTGTTCAAGTTCTGGAGTTAGTAGATCTATCTGTATGCTAAAAGGCTATTTGTTTAGATCACTTATGAACCCATACCCTGCGCCTTCAGCACTGCACACTGAGTAATCTCTGAGGTAGTGCTGTCCGGACCCCATTGTGAGCAGGTGGTGTCAGAGTGGGCATCATGGACCATCTGCCTCAGTCCCTGCTCAGTGTGGAACTAGTATAGACTCCCCACCTTGCCTCCGTCTCTTGCTCTAACTTCAAAGCGGGGCTGGGGTGAATTTTTGGCAAGTCTAGCTCTAACAATAAATACGGAATTCCTCTTGAACTCAAACATGCTTTTGGGAGCAGATTTCAGCTGGACTGCCAGGAGAGGGCAGTGATTGCTGGCCCCTGGAGCCGTAGGTCCTTACATGCTTCCACCTGTGGGCAGAGGATGGTTGTGACAAGTCCGTGGCAGGGCCCTCGCTGGAGCTACAGTTTCCTGATTGCTTCCTTTCTGCTCATCTATGTTACATCCAACAGTCTCTCCATCCACAGTCTTGAAGATGTTTCTAGATCATTTCCTAGCTCCTTACCACCAGCTTCCATCTAACCCAATCCTGAGTTTCTTTATAGATACTTTGGGTGTAATAATATTGGCTAATAACTAGCTTTTTATTGAAATACTAAAGGCCTGGTACATGGATCCGTCTCTTGCTCTAAGTGGTTGTTCAACCAGTAGCTAGGATATGCACTGACCACCAGGGTCTCGCAATCCAGGACCCTTTAGAGGATGTTGCACTGCCAGATTTGGCCCAATACCTGCAGGTCAGGCCAAGGGACCCCAGTTCATGAATCCATGTACCAGGCCCCTAGTATGCGTATAAAATCTTTGGTTAATCTCTTCCTGCCCACCCTCTCCCTCTTCCCTCTGAGATTTGACAGTCTGTTCCATGTTTCCATGCCTGTGGGTTGAGTATCTGCCCCCTGGTGGTCAGTGAACATCATAGCAACCGGGTCAAACAGTTGCTTATGCTTTTATATATTACTCCAGGCCCAGTGCATGAAATTGGTGCATGGGAAAGGAGTGTCCTTCAGCACAGCCAGCTCCCTCTTCAATCTGGGACCCCTTGAGGGATGTCCGACTGCTCATTTAGACCTGATCCAGGTAGAATTCAACCTAAACGGGCAGTTGGATATCCCTCTCACAATCCAGGACTGCTAGTTCTGCCTGCCAGCCTGATCACCCCCTAACTACTCCCCTGCCAGCCTGTTTGTCCCCCCCCCTAACTGTCCTCCCCTGTGGGTCTGGTCATCCCTAACTGCCATTCCCTGCAAGCCTGGTCACTCCCAACTTCCCTTCTCTGCCAGCCTGGTCACCCCTAACTGCCCTCTCCTGCAGGCTCAATCACCCCTAACTGCCCTACCTTGCAGGCCTGGTCCCTGCCAACTGCCCTCCCCTGCTGGCCATCTTGTGTCCACATGGGGGCAGTCATCTTGTGTGATGGTCAATCTGCATATTATTTTTTTATTAAATAGGATAGAGGCCTGGTGCATGGGTGGAGGCCAGATGGTTTGCCCTGAAGGGTGTCCTGGATCAGGGTGTGGGATGGCCTGGGCAAGGGGCCTGTGGTGATTTGCAGGCCAGCCATGCCCCCCAGCACCCAAGCAGAAGCCTTGGTATCTGGAATTTATTTATCTTCTACAATTGAAACTTTGTAGCCGGAGTGGAGCCAAGCCTTCTGCTCAGACACCCATTGAAACTTTGTTGCCTTAAGTGGAGGCCTGGGCTGGTCAGGGTGTGCAGAAAGCTTTGCTTCCTCCATCTCCAAGGACAATCCAAGCCTCCCTCCTGCTCTCTCTGTGGCCGTAGCCATCTTGGTTGGATTAATTTGCATGCTCACTCTGATTGGCTGGTGGGCGTGGCTTGTTGGTATAGCAGAGGTGCAGTCAATTTGCATATTACTCTTATCAGATAGGACTAGAAGCCTGATGCACGAAATTCGTGCACAGGTAGGGTCCCTAGGCCTGGCCAGTGATCAGGGCTGATCTGTGGGGTGACCTGTGGAGCAATTTGCGGGGGGGGGGGCAGTTATGGCACCCACCTTGGCCAGCCTGATACTGCCTGCTCACTAGCCCCGCCACCCATCACAGGGTGATTTGGGGGCCCCCACTGGCACCCATCTTGACTGGCCTGTGGCCCATGGGCTGGGGCAGCTCCTGAATTGAGTGTCTGCCCCTGGTGGTTGGTGAATGTCATAGTGACTGGTCATTCCATTGGTCATTTCACTGTTCAGTTAATTTGCATATTGGGCTTATATTTTATAGGAAAGATGAGACCTAATACTTTTGAGTACTTACTACCCGTTCAAGCAATGTACTTAGTGCTTTGCTTGTTTTAATGTAGGCCATCTCTGTGAGGTGCAGACCCTCAGGTGAGAAAACGAGGCATAGAGATGACCTGCACAGAGGCAGCTATTATTAAATACTCTGATTTTGGTACCCTCTTCTTGTCCCTATGTTATGCCCCCATGCTGGGATTCTCTGCTTTGTGGTACCCTGGTAGTTTTTTCTTCCCTAGCTTGGGTGGGTCGGATGTGGTAGATCCTCCCTACCACTCCTCCCCAGGCTGGCCTGAACATTGACTGTGCCCCTTATATTGTCCCTGATTAATAGTCTTCCGAAGTTCTTCCTCCCGCTCTCTTGAATTGGCCCCTGCGGGCCCCTCATAGACTGGCCCACTTCTAGGCTTTTAGAAGGACCTGGCGCCAGCTTAACTCAGGACGTGCTGAATGCAGAACTGAAGAAGCTGTCCGAAGGTCTGCCTGGCACCAAGTACAGTAACGTGATGAAACTCCTTCGAGTGGCCCTCAGTGGACAGCCGGTGAGGCGGGCAGATGGGCTAGACTGTTCCCGGGAGCCCTCACTTACCCATTCAGCTAATATTCACCAGCAGCACTGAGCTCATCTTTCATACAACAATGAGTGAAACATGAGCACTCTCTCACCCACTCATTCAACAGACAGCACCTATTAACTGCCTGCTGTGCAAGTGCCAAGCTAGATACAGAGGTTACAGTAGTAAATCAAACACTCACATCCCTTCCGTCATCCTTCATGCACTGGCAGTTGAATGGAGGTAACAGACATGTCAATAACAGAAAGAAGAGGCTCTGGGGATATAGCCTTAGCCTCAGAAATTAAAGACAGTGAAATGAAATCTCTGCCCTATGGGTACAGGCAGCAGTGTTGGGGTTGGCTGGAGTATGACTTCTGCAGAGTCTCTCAGGAAGCTTAAGATTATAGGCAATGTTTTCTCTTTTTGTTCTTAGCAAGGACCGCCTGTAGCTGAAATGATGGTGTCCTTGGGACCAAAAGAAGTGCAGGAACGAATACAGAAGGTGCTTTCCAGCTGATGGGAGATGTGCCAGGCAGCAGAGGTGGCCTAGGAACCTGTGCGTGTGGAGACTGCCTTTGGAGGGAAGGAGGGGATCCTGGGACCCATCAAGAACTTGTAGTAGGAACTAGAGTCTGGGTGCACACAATGTATACATGGTTCCACGCAGCCCCGTCCTCGCCTGCTGGCTGGGAAGCCCAGCATCTTCTCACCTGCCTGAGTCTAGAGAGGACAGCTCACATCTGGACTCAGGGTGCAGACTAGTCAGGGTGAAGGCATGAGTTCAAGGATCAGGTCTGAAGAACTGGGAGAGTAGCAGACAACCTTTAGGGAAGGGCGGCAGGCTACATTACATGGCAGAGATTTCAAGCTGATTCCTAGATCAGTCCAGAGGGCTCGTATTTAGGCCACCTGAGCTGCATAACAAATGCCAGAGTTGGTGGCTTAAGCAACAGAAAATTATTTCCTCACTGTTCAGGAGGCTGGAAGTTTACAAGGAAGGTGTTGGCAGGTTTCTTTTCTCCTTGGCTTGCTGATGGGTGCTTTCTGCTGTCTGTATGTGTCATCACCCTTAAGGTGCCCTTGGACCTCTGGGTGTCCAAATGTTGTCTTCGTAGGTCACTGGGCAGATGGGATTAGCACTCACCCTAATGGCCCAGTTTTACCTTAATCACTTTTTTAAAGGCCCAGCTGCACATATAGTTAAATTCTGAGGTTTCAGCAATAGGGCTTTAGGATACAACTTTTGAGGGGACACAGTTCAGTGCATGACAGCTTGGCAGCAGCCGGACTCAGTTCTCAGCCCAGCTTAGACTCAAAAGTGGCAGGGATGAGCTGAAAGACGTTCTCTGGGGTTTATCACAGATCAAGACTCATCTGTCAGGGTGGGCTGGGGAGGAGCACTTATGTCTTACACATTTTTTTTGTCCTGGACTTGGGGCAGCCTGCCGCCCTTCCCTAAAGGTTGTCTGCTACTCTCCCAGTTCTTCAGACCTGATCCTTGAACTCATGCCTTCACCCTGACTAGTCTGCATCTTTTATTCATATCTACCTCCTCCTTATATCCATAACTGTCTGAAATGAAATGTGCTTTGGGTGAAGAGAAATAGCTAAAGTAAAGGGAAGACAGTGGCTGGGTACAGAGACCCACAATGCTTTTAAGTGTCCCAGTGGCAACCAGCCTCTGAGAGGCCCCAGTCATTACTCCCTCTGTGTTCACCTGAGTAGGGCTGAGTTGAGATGCATCATGGTTTCCTTCTTGTTCTCTTGGATCCCTTACTCTGCAGGAAACCACTTCTCCGGAAGACTCAAGCAGCTCTGTGGAGAGGCTCATGTGGCAAGAACCGAGGCCTTGCCTGCAGCCAGGTTCATGCCCTTCTCGGAAATCAGTCTTCCAGCCCCAGCCACGCCTTCAGATGACCACATTCTGCTTACTTTCTCGACTGCAACCTTCATGAAAGAGCCTTAGTCACAACCACAAAGCAAGGTTGCTCTCAAATGTCAGACACACACAAATAACGAGGTAATCAGCATTCATTGTCTGCAGCCACTAGGTTTTGCTCTGCCAGGTGGCTCAATTAAAGCACTATCCTGATGCACCAAGGTTGCAGGTTCAGTCTCTGGTCAGGACACATGCAGGAAGCAACATGGGTGGAGTAACACATTGATGTTACCCTTTAAATAAGTCAGTGATAAAGCTACTAGGCTTAAGGATAATATGTTGCCCAGTAAGTGTTAGCTCTTACCCTCTCCTTGTCCACAGGAGATGGGAAAGGGAATAAGGAATTGGTGAGCCTAGCTGGTGTGGTGCAGTAGTTAAGTATCAACCTAAGAACCAGGAGGTCACGGTTCATTCCTGGTCAGGGCATATGCCTGGGTTACAGGCTCCATTCTTGGTAGGGGTTGTGCAGGAGGTAGCCATTTGATTCTCTCATCAGTGTTTCTGTCTCTTCCTCTCCCTCTGTGAAATCAATAAAAATTTGATTTTAAAAAACAAATTTGTTGAGCTTCACAGACCTAGTCTTTTCTTAAAAAGTAGATCAAAAAGTTATGTGAAAGCACTGGACATCCACTTTGCCTAACGAGGTTTATTGGAGATTACGTTTATGGGGTTTCAGTTGTGGGAGACTCGCAGTATCTGTGCGAAAGCCAGAGACCCGGTCTGGCTATGCAGAAGCAGATGCCACATCAGGCTTGCTGCAGTGGTGACACGGGGACTGCATCTGTTCTTTGTGGTTTGTTTCTCTGTTTGCATTTCCCGTCAGTTTTGGTGATGCAGTGAAAGATTTGGATGCTAAGAGGAGAGTATTGCTATTCCTTTCACTCTCTCCCTTCTCTCTCTGAAAACAACATATTTTTTCTTAAGAAAAGAAATTATCAACCATTTTTAAAGTATGGTTTTTCTTTTGAGTCTGATTTAGAAATAACTATTTAAAAAGCACAGGGCAAACAGTAGAAAGAAGAAGTTGAATATTTAAGAGGCCAAACTCCAGAGAACTCTGGACACTATTTAATTACTTGGAAATGTTTGGAATTTGCTTCAAAATAAAATGGGGAGTGGAGGGAAAGTGTGTTACAGAAGAAACAAAATGGGAAAACTGGTCATGACTTGGTCATTGTCAATAGGAGAAAAGTACATAGGATTTATTATCTATTTCCCTTTCTGATGTGTTTTCAATTTTTAAAATATGGCTATGTGGGAGAGAAACCAAGATGGCGGCATAGGTGAACACATAAAATGCTGCCTCGCATAACAATTTCAAACTAAAAGATAGAATGGACATCATCCAGAACCAAAGGAAAGTTGGCTGAGTTGGAATTCTACTCAGAAGAGCTGCAAAAAGCTGAGGTACGGAGACGCACACATGGAGAGAGGAGGCAGCAGTGTGCCTCGGTGGCTTCCTCTGGCGGGAGGGAGATGGAGACTCCCCACAGCACTGAGCCCCTTATCCTACTATATTGAACCTCTGCTCTGGGCGAGACTCATACAGAGAGAGTCTGCACTGTGAAAAGGGAGGAGTGCACAGAAATTTAGGGGAGCCGCAAAAGGGCAGAAGTCTGGGGTGCACACACCAATGCGCGCAGAGAGGACAGACTACTGATTGTGCCACTGGCTTTTATCTAGTGGGCGGGATACAGAGCCTCCCAACTATGCCAGTTTCGGGCAAGACCCTGGAAACCCAGACTCACACGGGTCCCAGAGCACAAGGGAACCTGAAAGGCAGAGGTCTGGAGGCACACATGCACACAGAAAGAGCTGCAACGATTACCGAGAGACACTTGAGACCCAGGGACCGTGTGAGGTGGGGCTGACTGGAAGCCAAAGCTATCTCTGCTCAGCCCTGAGACTCCACCCCACCCAAGCTGAACAGAGAGGCTTTTGCAGTTTTGCAAGTCCTGCATCATAAGGCTGATCCCAGCATAGAAGTTCTCAAGGCATAGTGAAAATTTGAAGACAAAAGAACAGATCACAAACAAAAGAAATGGAGGAAAACAAACAAATGGATATAGAGTTCAAAACAACGGTTATGAAGATGGCAGCATAGCCCTAACCGGTTTGGCTCAGTGGATAGAGCGTCGGCCTGCAGACTGAAAGTCCCAGGTTCGATTCCGGTCAAGGGCATGTACCTTGGTTGCGGGCACATCCCCAGTAGGGGGCGTGCAGAAGGGAGCTGATTGATGTTACTCTCTCATCGATGTTTCTATCTCTATCCCTCTCCCTTCCTCTCTGTAAAAATCAATAAAATAAAATAAAAAAGATGGCGGCATAGGTGATTACCTAAACTCTGCCTTACGCAACAATTTCAAAACTACAACTAAAAGAACAGACATCATCCAGAACCACAGGAAAGCTGGCTGAGTGGAAATTCTACAACTAGAGGGAAAGTGAGGAGCTCACGGAGACTCAGAGGAGCTGCAAAAAGCTGAGGTACAGAGATACGCACTTGGAGAAGACAGGGCGGAGTGCCTGGTTGGCTTCCTCTAGTGGGAGGGAGATGGAAACTACTGACTGCACTGAACCCCAGTTCCTGGTGAGACTCATACAGGGGAGTCTGGACTGTTGTGAAAAGGGAGGAGTGCAGGGAAACTTAGAGGAGCAACGAAAGGCAGAGACCTGGAGATGTGTGCGAAAGTGAGCACACAGAGGGCTGACTGCTGATTGTGCTGGCTTTCTCTAGCGGGAGGAAGACAGAAGCTCCTAACTGCACTGAAATCCAGGTCTGACTGCACATAACCCCATTTTCGAGTGAGAACCTGGGGACCCAGACCCATACGAGTCCCCGAGTGCACGGAAACTCAGGAGAGCGGGAAAGGCAGAGGTCTGGTGGCATGCGAACGTGAGTGCACAGAGAGGGCTGCAGCGGTTACCAAGGGACACTAAGAACTGGGGCTGACAGGAAGCCAATGCTGTCTCCCCCACCCTGAGACTCCGCCCCATCCAAGCTGAGGACTGAGGCTTTTGCAGTCTTGTAAGTCTTAAGGCAGAGTCCAGCATAAAAGTTCTCGCAGTAACTGAGGAGGCGGAGCTACGGGGCCATATAGGACACCTAGCACACAAAGCTACTCTACCAACTCAGGGAAGCAGTGAAAATATGGAGACAAAGGAACAGATCACAAACAAAAGAAATGGAGGACAACAAATGACTGGAAATAGAGTTTAAAACCACAGTTATAAGGTTTTTCAAGAATTTTCTAGAAAAGATGAATAAATTTAGCGAAACGCAAGAGGAGATGAAAAAGGATCAACTAAAAATTAAACATACACTGACTGAAATAAAAAAAATATTATACAGAGACCTAACAGCAGACTAGAGGAACACAAGAATCAAGTCAAAGATTTGAAATACAAAGAAGCAGAGAACACTCAATTAGAAAAGAAAAAAGAATCCAAAAATGTGAAGATAGTGTAAGGAGCCTCTGGGACAACTTCAAGTGTACCAACATCAGAATTATGAGCGTGCCAGAAGAAGAGAGAGAACAAGATACTGAAAACTTATTTGAAGAAATAATGACTGAAAACTTCCCCCTACTTGGTGAAAGAAATAGACTTACAAGTCCAGGAAGTGCACAGAACCCCAAACAAAAGGAATTCAAAGAGGACCACACAATGATACATCATAATTAAAATACTAAGAGCAAAAGACAGAGAATATTAAAAGCAGCAAGCGAAAAATAGTTAATTACCTACAAGGGAGCACCTATAAGATTGTCAGCTGATTTCTCAACAGAAACTATGCAGGCCAGATGGGAGTGGCAAAAAATATTCAAAGTGATGAATAGCAAGAACCTACAACCAAGATTACCCAACAAAGCTATCATTCAGAATTGAGGGACAGATAAAGAGCTTCACAGATAAGAAAAAGCTAAAGGAGTTCATCAACACCAAATCAGTATTATATGAAATGCTGAAAGGTACTCTTTAAGAAGTGAAAGAAAAAAAATTATAGATAAAAATTATGAACAAGAAATACATATCTATCAACAAGTGAATCTAAAAATCAAGTGAATAAAAATCTGATGAACAGCCGAAACCAGTTTGGCTCAGTGGATAGAGCGTTGACCTGTGGACTGAAAGGTCCCAGGTTTGATTCCAGTCAAGGGCATGTACATTGGTTGCAGGCACCTCTCCAGTAGGGGGCGTGCAGGAGGCGGCTGGTCGATGTCTCTCTCTCATCGATGTTTCTAACTTTCTATCCCTCTCCCTTCCTCTCTGTGAAAAAATCAATAAAATTATTATTTTTTTAATTTGATGAACAGAATAAACTGGTGAATATAATAGAATCAGTGGCATAGAAAGGAAGTGGACCGACAATTCTCAGGGGGAAATGGGTGAGAAGGGTACAGGGAGAGACTGGACAAAAATCATATACCTATGGATGAGCATAATGTGGGGGGAGGTAAGGGCAGAGGGAGGGGTGGGAGCCAGGTGGAGGGGAGCTATGGAGGGAAAAAAGAGGAACAAATTAATATTATAATAAAGATTTATTAAATAAAAAAACAAAGTATTTGTAGATTAATAGTAAATTAGATGCGTACTGTATATAGAAAATGTTAAAACAGAGAGTTGGTTGCCTGGAATTGATTAATTCAATTTACATTCTTTCTAATGGGGAAAAAAGATTTGGTTTTGAACAAATTGCTTCTCGAACAGCCTTCCGAAACAAATTAAGTTCGAGAATTGAGGTTCTACTGTACTTTCCTGGTCCCTCGGAAGGTAGAAATTTTATCATAGGCAAAAAAATTAACTATTGAATAGACATTTAATTTTAGTCCCCACTAAACTTGGCTCTAAATTGAACCATTTCATTTCTCCCTATCCTTCATTTCAAAGTCGTGGCTTCAATTAATATGACACGCAATGGACCAGACTGCTAACTACAACTGCAAACCTTGCAAAAGACACAAGATTTCCCAGTCAGTGAAAGACGGTGGGAAACTGCTGGAATCTGGCCGAGTTGGACCACCTGCTGATGGCACTTCAGAAGAAACTGATCTTTTCATCATGAGATCTTTTTTTTCTTTATCTTCACCTGAGGATATGTATTTTTATTGATTTTAGAGGAAGAGAGGAAAGATAAACACTGACATGAGAAACATTAATCAGTTGCCTACAGAACCCCTGACCCTTTGGCTCAGGGGACAATGCTCTAACCAACAGAGGCACACTGGCCAGGCTGTCATGAGATCTTTGACTCTGCTATGTGTGAAGGTCACGTGTTAGGTGCCAGGGTGCTAACCAAGACTAGGAAAACTTTCCTGCCAGTCTTAACCTTATAGTCTTTAAGACAGACAAATGTACAAACACACTATATAATTCCATATACTAGTACAGTGGTTGGCAAACCACGGCTCTCGAGCTACATGTGGCTCTTTGGACCCTTGAGTATGCTTTTCCACAAATTACCACACCTTGGCGAGTCTATTTTGAAGAAGTGGCATTAGAAGAAGTTTAATTTTTAAAAATTTGGCTTTCAAAAGAAATTTCAATCAGATCAAAATGGGTTGCTTTCTAGAGATCCCCTCTGTTAACAGCTCTGAGGACTTCTTTCCACATTCACTGATCACACTCTGCCCACCAGCCACGTATTTTTCTAGGTAGAGATTTCTCCCGACCCTCCAGCTCCCACAGTGCGCATTTCTCTGTCCTGTGGGACCAGAGACCACGTTATCTCAGGCAAAATCTCACCTTTCCATGTGACATGTGAAGCTCCTCTGAATCCAAGTGTTTGCGCTAATTTGGGACCAGTGTTCTGGGGTTTGCAGCTGTTCGGTGAGTAGCATAGCTATAGATTTTCAGACTTATGTAAACATCCACTTTCCCCTTCAAAATGGCGTGGTCTCTGCGACCGAGCTGGCTACTCAGGCAGGGACCCCAGCAGCAGTGAGGGATTTCCCGGTCAGGGGAATCCTCCCAGCAGTCTCCCACCTTCTCCTGAAGTATAGTATCACTTGAATTGCCAACAAACACTCTCAGTGCGACCCTCGGCTGTTCTCTGTCTGCTCAGGGACAAGGCTCGGAATATATCCGTCTATTCCGCTGCCATTTTTCTTTCCCTATTTATTTTTAAATATTTGTATTGATTTTTAGAGAGGAAAGGAGAGGGAGAGAGAAACTTGGATATGATAATAAAACATTTGTTGGCAAAAAAAAAAAAAAAAACTTGTTGGCTACCTCTTTCACAGATCCTTCCTACCAGGAACTGAGCCTACAACCTGGGCATGTGCCCTGACCAGGAATCAAACCTGCAACCTTTCGGTGCACAGGATGTCACCCAACCAAATGAGCCACACTAGGCCAAATGTTTTTTTTTAATTTAGAAGGCAGTGTAAGTTTGGCTTGGGAGCTCTAGCTTATCCTTCATATCTGGGCAAAATGTTGGAGTCACAATCTTTCCTACCAGGCTGAAGTCCTTGCAGCTCTGCACAAGTGTCTATGCCTTCTTCCCCACCCTCTTCCCCAATCCTGACTGCAGTAGGACAAGCCTATTGTTCACAGTGAACAGCATCAGATATTACTGGTGAAGTTAGACCATGGTCCTTGACTTTGGCTAAGAAAGAGTTCACAGGAAAGAACTCAAATACAAGTGAAAGTTTACTTAGAAAGTCACAGATCCCTGGCTGAGTAGTTCAGTTGGTTTGAGTGTTGTCTAGTATGCCAAGGTTCTGAGTTTGATCTGTGGTCAGGGGCCATACAGAGTCAACCAATGAATGCATAAATAAGTGGAACAACAAATCAATGTTTCTCTCTCCCCCTTTCTCTATCTCTAAAATAAATTTTAAGGGAGGAGAATCCAAGATGACAGCATAGGTAAACACCTACACTGCTGCCTCGCACAACAATTTCAAAACTACAACTAAAAGACAGAACAGACATCATCCAGAACCACAGGAAAGCTGGCCAAGTGTAAGTTCTACAGCTAGAAGGAAAGAGAGGGGCTCACAGAGACCCAGAGGAGCTGCAAAAAGCCGAGGTACGGAGACGTGCGAGCTGAGAGCGGGTGCCAGAGTACCTGGCTGGCTTTCTCTGGCGGGAGGGAAACGGAGACTCCCAACGGCATTGAACCCCTTATTTTACGACCCTAAACCCCAGATCAGATCCAGCCGAAACTCATACGGGGGGAGTTTGGACTGTGAAAAGGGAGAGGTGCACGGAAATTTAGGGGAGTCGCAGAAGATCAGGTCCGGTCTCACACGCTCACGGTGCTGCGCGGAGGACAGATTGCTGATTGTGCCGCTGGCTTTCTCGAGTGGGCGGGAGACAGACCCTCCAAACTGTGCCACTTCTGAGTCCACTGGGCCCCTGTTTAGGGCGAAACCCTGGGGACCTAGACTCGTGTGGTCCTGGCGCGCAGGGGAGCTGGAAAGGCAGCGGTTTGGAGGCACTGCGGGTGCGCGGGCGCACAAGGACCATTCCAGGGATTACCCAGTCACATGAGACTCAGGGGCCATGGAGGGCAGGGCCGACTGGAAGGCAAGGCGGTCCCTTAAGCCCTGAGACTCCACCCCTTCCAAGCTCAACAGAGGCTTCTTCGGTTTTGCGTCTGGTATCATAAGGCTGAATTCAACACAGAAGTTTCCCCGGCATAATGAAAATGCTGAGACAAGGGAAGGGATCACAAACAAAAGAAATGGAGGGGAAAAAAACGACTGGATATAGAGTTCAAAACCATGCTTATAAGGTTTTTCAAGAATATGCTAGAAAAGTTGGATAAATTTAGTGAGACCCAAGAGGAGCTGAAAAAGGACCAACTAGAGATGGAAAAGGTCCAACTAAAGATGATAAAGGACCAAATAGAAATTAAACATACACTGACTGAAATAAAAAATATTATACAGAGTCCTAACAGCAGACTAGAGAAAGGCAAGAATCAAGTAAAAAATTTGGAATATAAAGAAGCAGACAACATTCAACTGGAAAAGCAAGAAGAGAAAAGAATCCAAAAATGTGAACATAATGTAAGGAGACTCTGGGACAGCTTTAAGCGTACCAACATCAGAATTGTGGGGGTGCCAGAAGAAGAGAGAGA
>JAAGEH010000024.1:4889505-4900019 GCA_011751065.1 Lasiurus cinereus
CAGAAGTAAAGGTATTGCCTTGCTCTCTGAGAGAGAGACATGTCTCAATCAGCTGCATCCTGCAATCCCCCTACTGGGGATGTGCCCACAACCAAGATACATGCCTTTGACTGGAATCGAACCAGGGACCCTTCAGTTCGCAGGCTGACACTCTATCCACTGAGCCAAACTTCGTGTTCTACCAGGACCCCTAAATCAGGGGGTCATGTTCTTTCTAATAGTCAGAATCTCATTGTCCTGAGGGCTTCAAGCTTAAGGGAGTGGTTGTGCAAACTTGTATGGAAGTCTATGAGCCTATTCTTCTCCAGCCCCCTTGCTGCTCCTCCAAGGGCGTCTACTACATGACTAGAGATGTGTCAGGGAAGGAAAGGTCACCCTGAGGGCCAGGTCCCACCCTACAATACAGTGTTACTCGAGATACGAGTGCCCTAACATACGAGATTTTTGAGATATGAGCCGCTGAGCAAGCGATTTTTTGCTTTGAAATACGAGCAACATTTGAGATACAAGTAATCGCGTAGATCGGCCAGCTGCACACGACCCACCAGTTTACCGTGACTCGAGCGTCTCATAGTTTCCCACACCTCAGTCAGTGTGCTTGTTTACCTTGTTGTCGAAGCATCTTTTGTGCATTTACATACTTTATCACATTTCTTTTTATAACCATGGGTCCGAAGAAAGCGAGTGGAAAGGTCAGTGCTCAGAAGAGGATGATGTCTATTGAATTAAAGCATGAAACCATAGAAAAATATGAGCAAGGTGTACGAGTGGCTGACTTGGCGAGGCAGTACAGGCGTAGTACTTCAACGATATGCACTGTGCTTAAACAGAAGGAGTTGATAAAGGGTATAATGCCAGCTAAGGGCGTTACAATAATTTCTAAGCTCCGTAGCTCTTTCCATGAAAAGATGGAGAATTTACTGATGGTGTGGGTGACGGAGAAGCAGCTTAAAGGAGATACATTAACACAGGGCATCATATGCGAGAAGGTACCAGCGATTTACGGTGATTTGCTGAAGCAGACCCACGCACTTCCACAGACGAAGCATCGAAAGACTCATTTAAAGCCAGTAGAGGCTGGTTAGATAACTTCAGGAAAAGGTCCAGCATTCACTCCATCATCAGGCATGGTGAGGCAGCAAGTTCGGATGTGAAGGCAGCTGAGGATTACCTCAAAACTTTTTCCAAACTGATAGAAGACAAAGGATATATCCCCCAGCAAGTCTTCAACTGTGACGAGACAGGGCTTTTCTGGAAGAAGATGCTGAATAGGACTTATATAACGGCAGAGGAGAAGGCAATGCCAGGCCACAAACCCATGAAGGATAGGCTAACTCTCGCACTGTGCGCCAATGCGAGTGGCAACTGCAAGATCAAGCCTCTGCTCGTATACCATTCAGAAAACTCCAGAGTCTTTAAGTCACATAAGATTTTAAAAGATAAACTGCAAGTTATGTGGAGGGCAAACCCAAAGGCATGGGTCACCAGGCAGTTCTTTGTGGAGTGGGTAAACCTGCTTTTCGGCCTTTCTGTTAAGATATATCTACAGGCAAACAACCTAACCATGCAAGCCCTCCTCGTCCTCGACAATGCTCCTGCTCACCCACCGAACCTCGAAGATGAACTCAAAGAGTTCAAGTTTATAAAGGTTGTCTACCTACCTCCCAGCACCACTCCTATCCTGCAGCCCATGGATCAGGAGGTGATTTCTAATTTTAAAAAGCTGTACATCAAGCACCTGTTCCGGCGCTGCTTTGAGGTGACGGAGAACACAAACCTCACCCTTCGAGAGTTCTGGAAGAACCACTTTAACATCGTGATATGCCTCAGAATTATTGATCAGGCCTGGCTGGGTGTTACAATGAGGACTTTGACCTCTGCATGGAAGAAGCTGTGGCCTGAGGCCATAGCCGAAAGGACCTTCGAAGGATTCGAACCTGAGGTGCCAGTGGAGGAGGAGATAGTGTCTCTGTGAAAATCCATGGGCCTGGAGGTGGATGAGAGAGACGTGAATTAGCTCGTCGAGGAGCACTCTGGAACTCACCATGGAGGAGTTACAAGAGTTGCAGTTTCAGCAACATGCGGAGGTTCTCCAAGAAATTGGTTTCGAGGAGGAGCCAGAGGTGGAGGAGATCTCTACAAGTGAGATAAAGGAGATCTTAGGAATGTGGGAGAGGGTGTCACACTTCGTGGAAAAGAAACACCCCAAAAAAGTTGCTACTGGTCGTGCATCGGAGCTGTTCAATGAAACTTGCCTCACCCATTTCAGAAACATTCTGAAAGGGAGGAAGAGGCAAACCTCGTTGGACACTTTTTTTTTTTTAAATCGGCCATAAATGCAAAGACCAGTAGAATTAAGTTCAGTGAAGATTAGTTAAGTTACATTCAGTTTAGGGATAAAGTGTAGCATTAAGAGTGTAATGGAGTAGGTAAATACATTTTATAAAACCAGTTTATTCCTTTACATTCTCTTTTATTATGTTTTTATACAATATTTGTCATTTATAAATACATTTTTCTTATTCAAAAACATGTAACAAGAACAACTGGGGTGGCATTTTGGGGGCTGGAATGGATTAACGGCATTTCAATTTATTTCAATGGGGAAATTTGCTTTGCGATAGGAGCAACTTGATATACTAGCAAGGTTACGGAACGAATTAAACTCGTATCTCGAGGTATCACTGTACTGGTTTTCCCAGTTTTGTCCCTTGCTAGGCAGTCCAGCTTTCCACCCTGGTGATCTGCATCTGGCCCACCGTTCCTACTCTGCTCATGCCCATCTGATGCCTACTCTATCACTGAAAACGCACCATCCTCACCATCCAGGAAGGAGAAAGCCCATGGCCCCTACACACAACACATGGAAAGCAGAGAACCTGGCAGGAAGAGCTGTGCAAATATAACCGGACAAACAATGGGTCCATGCTGCCTGTCACTACTAGAGCCAATGAAGCAGAGACAGGGTTGAATCATACATGAGCGTTCATTCCAGTCCTGCCGGCAGCATGAGGGAGCAGCAGGTCAGGCACAGGAATCTGCTTGCCCCCACCATAAGCCGGCTGCTTATGTAGTAGAAGCACTAAGGAAAGTAGGCAAAAGGGCAGCTTACAGATAGCAGGAGGACCAGGGGTCTTCAAAGGGCTGAGTGACGGGCAAGGGCTGGGTTACAGGGGAGATAGCCAAAGGGAGTGCCAGGTGGGCAGTTCACAGGTGAGCAGGCTGGAGGTCTGCAAAGGCCTTCGGGGGTGCAAAAGGGCTGGGGACCTTCAAAGGCTGGCGACTCTGGTTTCTGCAGCAAAGTTGCTCACCTTTCCATATGACAGGCAGCTCCAAACGGGGAGGAAGGGCTGCATCTCCAGGTGAGCTCCAGCCAGGGAAGAAGTGCCTTCTGTAATCAGAACAAAGCAATCAAGGTTAGCAGAGCATGATTAGTATCTCTTTCAATACTAGCTGGCTCCCCAAATTCTTCTTTCACAAGAGGGCAGCTAGGAAGGCCTCAGGGGGTGACAATATAGTTCTGTCTGAAGCCAAAGCATATGCACCCAACCAACACGCTGAATTCTTGAACCACTTCCTTAAAATCCACTTACCCATTAGCCTTTCATTTATGATCCCTGAAGACAGGCCAGTAAGCCAGAATGAGTAAACAAACAGCAGTTTGCAGTCATCTAGAAAATCCTATCTTCTCTAAACCTGTCTGCTTAAGCTGAAGAGTAAATGCTTTGCACTTCTCCCCAATCAGAGGATAAAGAGCTTAAATCTCCTGATTTAGTGAAACATAGCAGAAATCCAATTAGTGCCATTTGCCAGCCACACGCAAGAACAGATGAAGTTAAGGGAATGTGGACCGAAAAGGGGCCACCTGCTAACCTGACAAGCTCAAGGGAGGCCAGCCTGGCAGCCTTGCAAACTCAGACCTAAAGTAACTGTTGTATCACAAATCAGTGAGCTGGACAAGATGCCTTAATGAGCCAATTAATTAGGAGTCATTTTTATTGTGTGCAGGTTCAGACCAGATTACCTCTGTCAAATTCTGAACAAACACAAGTAGGAGTATTTTCTTTTTATACCCTTCTAATTCTTTGTGTAAGTTGTTTTTGTAGACAGCTTGTAATTTTGAGTACATATATCTATACAGAGAACTGTAACCTTGGGTACATAGCTATTACAGACACCTTGCATCAGTATCATCGTATCTGTCCCTTATGTTAGATGGCTAGCTTGCAAGGTCAGACAATTAAGTTTATTCTATTATTCAAGCTAAAAAAACAAAGTTATTTTACAGTCTAAAAATAACAGAATTTCAAAACAGCAGAGAATTCTAAAATAGCAGTTTCAAAAGCAGTTTTTGCTAAGGAGGGATCATTACCATACTTCATAACCACAAAGGATGGTCTGAAATTAACACTTTTTAAAATATATTTTATTGATTTTTTTTTTCTTTTTACAGAGAGGAAGGGAGAGGGATAGAAAGTCAGAAACATCGATGAGAGAGAGACATCGATTAGCTGCCTCCTGCACGTCCCACACCTGAGATGTGCCCGAAACCAAGGTACATGCCCCCACCAGAATCGAACCTGGGACCTTTCAGTCCACAGGCCGACGCTCTATCCACTGAGCCAAATTGGTTCCAGCTGAAATTAACACCTTTTAATTAAAAGCAGTTTACATGCGCATAGTAAGTCCTAGACTAGAATCTTCCTTAACAAAAGCTAATCTTTAACTGAGCCTGTCTATAGTCTTTTGCATCTAAAAAAACACACCTTTGGAATATCAGGGTAACTTCCCATTTTTCTGAACCCCTCAGGCACAACCAATGCATCAGAGCAGAGACTACAAATCCTGTTATTTGTTACCTTTTAACTGTCCTGTACCCACCTATATAAAAGATGTATCATTTTATTTTTTATCCAATCTCAGATATTTCCCTGATTTGCTTTCCCCCACCTCTCTAATCCATCACCAATGAATTTCAAGTATCCCAATTGCAGCTTCACCAGCACTTTTTTCTTTTTCCTTCTCTCTCTTTTTGTTAATCCTCCCTCACTCAAGAATATTTTTTCCATTGATTTTTTTTAGAGAGGGGGAGGAAGGGAGAGACAGAGGAGAGCGAGAAACAGGATTGAGACACCTCCCCCATTCACCATAACCTAAGCCAGGGAACAAACCTGAAACCCAAATGCATGCCTTTGACTGGGAATCAAACCCTGTGACCCTTCAGTGGCAGACACTCTTACCATTGAGACACACTAGACAGGGCTGCAGCTTTATCTTCTTCTTTTGATTGTAATCCCATCTAATAAAGATGGAATATGCTAATTGACCTTCACTCCATCACAAAGATGGCTGCACCCACAGCTGAAGGCAAGTTCTCATAAGGTGCCTTACTGAGCAATCAGCAGGGACCTGAGGCAATGCCCTCCCCAGAACCCATAGGGGCTTGACAAGGGACCTCAGACCACATCCTCCCCCCCACAGGGCTTGACAGGGGACCTCAGGCCAGGGGATCTAAGGCCATGCCCACCACCTGGCAGGGTTTGATGGGGGACCTCAAGGTGTACTTCCCATCCTGGTGCTGGGCTAGGGGACCTCAGGCTGCTCACTCCACCCCAGCACCAGGCCAGGGGACCTCAGGCCATGCCCCCACCAGGTGGGGCTTGACAGGGTACTTAAGTCCACACCTCCCACCCCAGCACCCGGCCAGGGGACCTGAGGCTATGTCCCCCTGCCTGGTGGGGCTTGACGGGGGACCTCAGGCCATGCCCCCCCACCCAGCGGGGCTTGACAGGGGATCTCAGGCCATGT
Source organism: Lasiurus cinereus (assembly GCA_011751065.1). Lineage (NCBI taxonomy): Eukaryota > Metazoa > Chordata > Mammalia > Chiroptera > Vespertilionidae > Lasiurus > Lasiurus cinereus. Next base: position 4,895,314 of record JAAGEH010000024.1, read on the forward strand.
CCCCCATCTGGCGGGGCTTAATAGGGGACTTCAAGACATGCCCCCTGCCTCGGTCTGGGCTGGGGGATCTCAGGCCATGCCCCCCATCTTGGTGCCAGGCCAGGGGACCTGAGGCTACATCCCCTGCCCAGTGGGGCTTGACAAGGGTGGGACTGGCCAGGTCCGGATCTAGCACAATGGGGATGGGAGTCAGCCAGATCTGGGTCTCATGCGATTTTGAGGTGCATGTGGGTGGGCAGAAACTTGACTCTGGGTCCCTTGGTGAACACCAGACTCTGACAGGAGGAAGGTTTTTATATACATTTTACTAATTTTCTTTCATCTCTGAACTTCTATTATAGAGAAAGGGCAAATAGAAATATTAAATTATTTTCTCTAATTAATCCCCTTTTAAAATACATTTTATTTTTTACAGAGAGGAAGGGAGAGGGACAGAGAGTTAGAAACATCGATGAGAGAGAGACATCGATCAGCTGCCTTTTGCACACCACCCACTGGGGATGTGCCCACAACCAAGATACATGCCCTTGACCAGAATCGAACCTGGGACCTTTTAGTCCGCAGGCCAACACTCTATCCACTGAGCCAAACTGGTTTCAGCTAATTAATCCCCTTTTAATGTGCAAGAATTTCATGCACCAGGTACTAGGGTATAAAATAAGATGTAAAACGGCCATTCTCAGGAGCATTATTTCAATCAGTTGAGATTTTGCTTTCTGGCAATTGTCAACAGTTTGGTTCAAATAAACTCATAAATTTTTTTTATGGGTTTAAATACCTCTCACGTTGATAGCAATAAATCTCATTTTGGCACATCAACATAAAAGTGATGACTGTTCCATTGAGATCCTCCCTTAAGACCTTCCCTAAACTCCTTTGCCTTTAAAAGCCCACCAAACCAGCACACATTCCTCTTTTCATTCCCCTCTTCTTCCCCAACAGGCATGCATATCCTAACCTCTAACAAACCCTATCCATGAGGCTTGCAATCAAGGCAGCACAATTCATCCTGAACAAACCCCAAAACCTGTCTCCAAGGCCCCTTTCTCTGACTTCTTAGTGAGCAAAAGCAACCCAGCCTTGGCTCATTTCTCTGCCTAGTCCCTCTCCTGTTGGTTCTTATATCCTAGACCAGTGGTCGGCAAACTCATTAGTCAACAGAGCCAAATATCAACAGTACAACCATTGAAATTTCATTTGAGAGCTAACTTTTTAAAACTTAAACTTCTTCTATCGCCACTTCTTCAAAATAAACTCGCCCAGGCTGTGGTATTTTGTGGAAGAGCCACACTCAAGAAGCCAAAGATCCACATGTGGTTTTCAAGCCGAAGTTTGCCGACCACGGTCTAGGCCCTTCCTTGTTTCACTGCCTCAGTTTTTTCTTTTTTCTAGTTAGAAACATTTTATTTAAATGTGCCAAATAAAAATCCACATTTTCAACCCATAAAATATTAATACATTTTTTAAAAATATATTTTATTGATTTTTTACAGAGAGGAAGGGAGAGGAATAGAAAGTCAGAAACATTGATGAGAGAGAGACATCGATTAGCTGCCTCCTGCACGCCCCACACTGGAGATGTGCCTGAAATCAAGGTACATGCCCCCGACCAGAATCGAACCTGGGACCTTTCAATCCACAGGCCGACGCTCTCTCCACTGAGCCAAACCAGTCTCGGCAAAATGTTAATACACTTAATGGAAATTTATATTATCTTACTGCTGTGATGAATTTGCAGAATAATAATCCAGATTCATTTTATTAGATGGTTGAAATAACCTTCCTAGGTTACATTTTATAAACATCACAAATCCCTTATAATAACGTTAACAAAATAACTTTTCCCTAAAAGGTGAACTTGAGAACTTCAGTCCACTCTTTCAGGACTTGTACTTCTCAGACTTCCTGATTGGGAACAATTGCTTCTTGTGAAATAGATCTGGGTCTTGATCTTGACCTTGACCATGATTGATCCTTTTATAGAGCCAGATCTAGATTGTCAGAATTAAGCTGATTGTGATCTATGAAGAACTATAGATCTTGAGCATGGAGGAGATGCTGATCTTGACCTGCATCTCCTGCTTTGTGAGTAAGAATATTGTCTACCTCTGGATCTCAAATGTGATCTAGACCATAACCTGCATTCTGAGTTTTTTTTTTTAATATATTTTATTGATTTTTTTACAGAGAGGAAGGGAGAGGGATAGAGAGTTAGAAACATCAATGAGAGAGAAACATTGATCAGCTGCCTCCTGCATACCCCGTACTAGGGATGTGCCTGCAACCAAGGTACATGCCATTGACTGGAATCGAACCTGGGACTCTTGAATCTGCAGGCCGATTCTCTATTCACTGAGCCAAACCAGTCAGGGCTGCATTCTGAGTTTTAACAGGCCCTCCTGGTGGAATCACAATACTGAATGTCAAAGTATACTAGAAAGCCATTGTAATCAAAATAGTCTTGTAATGGCACAAGAACAAGCATATATTTCAACGATTGAAATTTCTTTTGAGAGCCAAATTTTTAAACTTAAACTTCTTCTAACACCACTTCTTCAAAATAGACTCGCCCAGGCCGTGGTATTTTGTGGAAGAGCCACACTCAAGGGGCCTAAGAGCCGCATTGGCTCACAAGCCACAGTCTGCTGACCACGGTCCTAGGGCAAAGGAAACAAAGGAGGAAATAAACAAATGGGACTGCATCAAACTGAAGAACTACTACATAGCAAAAGAAATCATCCTCAAAATGCAAAGGGAGCCCATTGCATCGGAGCATATATTTGCCAATGATACATCTGACAAGAGGTTAAATATATAAAGACTCATACAGTTCAACACCAGGAAGACAAACAATACAATTTAAAAAATAGACAAAGGATCTGAATAGACACTTCTCCAAAGAGGACACACAGATGCCAATAGATATGAAAAAATGCTCAACTTACTAATCAGAGAGATGCAAAAAAACCCCACAATCATCACCTCACCCTGTGAGAATGACTACCATTAACAAATCAGCACACAACAACTGCTGGCAAGGATGTGGGGAAAAGGGAACCCTAGCACACTGCTGGTGGGAATGCACACTGGGACAGTGTGTGGAAAACGGTATGGAATTTCCTCAAAAAATTAAAAGTGGAACTGCCAGCTGAAGCCAGTTTGGCTCAGTGGATAGAGCGTCGGCCTGTGGACTGAAGGGTCCCGGGTTTGATTCCGGTCAAGGGCATGTATCTTGGTTGGGGGCACATCCCCAGTGGGGGGCGTGCAGGAGGTGGCTGTTAGATGTCTCTCTCTCACCAATGTTTCTAACTCTCTATTCCTCTCTCTTCCTCTCTAAAAATTCAATAATATATATATTAAAAAAAAAAAAGTGGAACTGCCATTTGACCTAGCAATCTCACCTATCAGTGGTCAAGATGGTGGTGTTGAGAGAATCCAAGATGGTGGCATAGGTAAACACCTACACTGCTGCCTCGCACAACAATTTCAAAACTACAACTAAAAGACAGAACGGACATCATCCAGAACCACAGGAAAGCTGGCTGAGTGGAAATTCTACAACTAGAGGGAAAGAGAGGGGCTCACGGAGACCCAGAGGAACTGCAAAAAACTGAGGTACGGAGGCACGCGCGTGGAGAGAGCGGGTGCCAGGAGTACCTGGCTGGTTTTCTCTGGCAGGAGGGAAACGGAGACTCTCAAAGGCATTGAACCTCTTATCTTACAACATTAAACCCCAGATCCAGCCGAAACTCATACGGGGGGGGGGGTAGACTGTGAAAAGGGAGAGGTGCACAGAAATTTAGGGGAGTCGCAAAAGATCAGAGGTCTGGTTGCACGCACAGCACTGCACAGAGGACAGATTGCTGATTGTGCTGCTGGCTTTCGCAAGTGGGCGGGAGAGAGACGCTCCCAACTGTGCCACTTCTGACTCCACTAAGCCCCCGTTTCGGGTGAAACCCTGGGGACCTAGACTCCTGTGGTCCTGGAGCGCAGGGGAGCTGGAAAGGCAGAGGTCTAGAGGCACTGTGGGCGCTCGCCCACAGGGACCGCTCCAGCGATTACCCAGTCACGTGAGATTCAGGGGCCATGGAGGGCAGGTCCGACTGGAAGGCAAGGTGGTCCCTTAAGCCCTGAGACTCCACCCATCCTAAACTCAACAGAGAGCCTTCTGCGGTTTTTCAAGTCTGGTATCATAAGGCTGAATTCAACACAGAAGTTTCCCCAGCATAGTGAAAATGCCGAGACAAGGGAAGGGATCACAAACAAAAGAAATGGAGGAAAACAAATGACTGGATATAGAGTTCAAAACCACGCTTATAAGGTTTTTCAAGAAAATCCTAGAAAAGTTGGATAAAGTTAGCGAGATCCAAGAGGAGATAAAAAAAAAACCAACTAGAGATGAAAAAGAACCAACTAGAAATTAAACATACACTGACTGAAATAAAAAAATATTATACAGCAGACTAGAGGAAGGCAAGAATCAAGTCAAAAGTTTGAAATATAAAGAATCAGAAAACACTAAACTGGAAAAGCAAGAAGAGAAAAGAATCCAAAAATGTGAAGATAATGTAAGGAGCCTCTAGGACAGCTTCAAGCGTACCAACATTAGAATTATGGGGGTGCCAGAAGAAGTGAGAGAGCAAGATACTGAAAGCCTACTTAAAGAAATAATGACTGAAAACTTCCCACATCTGGTAAAAGAAATA
>JAAGEH010000024.1:4905019-4922197 GCA_011751065.1 Lasiurus cinereus
GCTCTTTATCTGCCCTTCAATTCTGAATGATAGCTTTGCTGGATAGAGTATTCCTGGTTGTAGGTTTTTGCTATTCATCACGTTGAATATTTCTTGCCACTCCCTTCTGGCCTGCATCGTTTCTGTTGAGAAATCAGCTGACAGTCGTATGGGTGCTCCCTTGTAGGTAATGAACTATTTTTCTCTTGCTGCTTTTAATATTCTCTCTTTGTCTTTTGCTCTTGGTATTTTAATTATGATGTGTCTTGGTGTAGTCCTCTTTGGATTATTTTTATATGGGGTTCTGTGTGCTTCCTGGACTTGTAAGTCTATTTCTTTTACCAGATGTGGGAAGTTTTCAGTTATTATTTCTTTAAGTAGGCTTTCAGTATCTTGCTCTCTCACTTCTTCTGGCACCCCCATAATTCTAATGTTGGTACGCTTGAAGCTGTCCTAGAGGCTCCTTACATTATCTTCACATTTTTGGATTCTTTTCTCTTCTTGCTTTTCCAGTTTAGTGTTTTCTGATTCTTTATATTTCAAACTTTTGACTTGATTCTTGCCTTCCTCTAGTCTGCTGTATAATATTTTTTTATTTCAGTCAGTGTATGTTTAATTTCTAGTTGGTTCTTTTTCATCTCTAGTTGGTTTTTTTTTATCTCCTCTTGGATCTCGCTAACTTTATCCAACTTTTCTAGGATTTTCTTGAAAAACCTTATAAGCGTGGTTTTGAACTCTATATCCAGTCATGTGTTTTCCTTCATTTCTTTTGTTTGTGATCCCTTCCCTTGTATCGGCATTTTCACTATGCCCGGAGAACTTCTGTGTTGGATTCAGCCTTATGATATCAGACTTGCAAAACTGCAAAAGCCTCTCTGTTGATCTTGGGATGGGTGGAGTCTCAGAGCTTAAGGGACCACCTTGCCTTCCAGTTGGCCCTGCCCTCCACAGCCCCTGAGTCTCACGTGACTTGGTAATCACTGGAGCGGTCCCTGTGTGCCTGCGCTCGCTTAGTGCCTCTAGACTGCTGCCCTTCCAGTTCCCCTACGCTCCAGGACCATATGAGTCTAGGTCCCCAGGGTTTTGCCCAAAGCTGGGGTTTAGTGGAGTTAGAAGTGGCACAGTTGGGAGGGTCTGTCTCCCGCCCACTCGTGAAAGCCAGTGGCACAATCATCAGTTGGTCCTCGGTGCACAGTGCCGAGCACGTCACCAGACTTCTGATCTTTTGCGACTCCCCTAAATTTCCATGCACTTCTCCCTTTTCACAATCCAAACTCCCCCCATATGAGTTTCAGATGGATCTGGGGTTTAGTGTCGTAGGATAAGTGGTTTAATGCCGTTGGGAGTCTCCGTCTCCCTCCCACCAGAGAAAGCCAGCCAGGTACTCCGGCACCCGCTCTCTCCATGCTCGAGTTTCTGTACCTCAGCTTTTTGCAGCTCCTCTGGGTCTCCGAGAGCCCCTCTCTTTTCTTCTACTTGTAGAACTTCCACTCAGCCAGCTTTCGTGTGATTCTGGATGATGTCCGTTCTGTCTTTTAGTTGTAGTTTTGAAATTGTTGTGTGAGGCAGCAGTGTAGGTGTTTACCTATGCCGCCATCTTTGATTCTCCCCTTGTCAGTGTCCTTGACTAAGAGCGTTGTTGCTGCAATAATTTTTAGGCAAGGCGGCCAGCCATCAGCTACTGGATCTAGCTTCTTGGACAAGTATGCTACTTGGTGGCTCCAGGGGTCTAAGGCCCTAGTTAGAACCCCTTTTGCTGTTCCTTTGTGTTCTCTATAAAGAGGCAAAAGGGCTTTGTAATGTCTGGCAGCCCCAAGGCTGGAGCAGCCAAGAGAACTATCTTTATCTGATTAAAGGCACTTTCTTACTTTTCAGTCCATTCAAACATCTTCCCCTTCTTGGTAGCTTCCAGAGGCAGCAATAGCCAGCCGACCCTAGGAATTCCCTCACTTCCCTCCGGGAGGTCGGAATAGGGATTTTCAGGACTGTTTCTTTTCTAGCATTAGACAAACACCGATGTCCACCCTCCAGGATGTATCCCAGGTAACTCACCATCTCTTTGCATTATTTGAGCTTTCTTTGCAGAGGCTCAATACCCTAAGGTCCCCAGGGTGACCAACAGGTCTCCGGTCCCCTGCTCGCAGTCTTCGGTGGTATTGGCAGTAATCAAGATGTCATCTATGTACTGAAGGAGGGTGAGACTGGGGTGCTCTCTCCTATACACACCAAGGTCCTCATGCAGTGCCTCGTCAAAGATGGTAGGTGAATTCTTGAATCCTTGGGGCAGTCTCGTCCAAGTTAATTGTCCACTGTAGCCCTCCTCCAGGTCGTGCCATTCAAAGGCAAACAAGGGTTGGCTTTGAGGCGCTAGCGGCAGGCTGAAAAAGGCATCCCTCATGTCTAATACAGTATACCAGATTCTAGAGGGTGTCAAGGAACTTAGGAGAGTGTATGGATTAGGAACAGTTGGGTGTATATCCATGACTCTTTTATTTACTTCCCAGAAGTCCTATACTGGCCAGTAGTCATTTGTGTGTGGCTTTCTGACCGGCAGGAGGGGGGTGTTCCAGGCAGATTGGCACGGGACCAGCACCCCCAGGTTTCGCAGTCTCCGGATGTGAGGCTGGATTCCCTTCCGGGCCTCCTGGGACATAGGATACTGCTTGACTCTTATTGGGCCTTCTCCAGGCTTTAGCTTCACCAGGGTTGGGGCCCTGTGAGCAGCCAATGCAACTCCCCCACCCCTCCTGTCTCTGCCCAAGCTGTGGGGAATTCTTGTAGCCACCTGTCTACAGTGCTTTCTACTGGGGTCTCCCCTGGTGAAGACGATACTCATCCCCCAGTCTCAGAGTTAGAACCTGGATGGGGTGGCCTTTACCATCGGTGACCTGGGGCCCCCCTTGTCTGAAAGTTATTTGGGCTCCAATCTTGGTTAGCAAGTCCTGTCCTAGTAGGGGGTAGGGGCATTCCGCTATTACCATAAATTAATGGAATACCCGGCCCATTCCTAGATCTACTGTTCTTCGGGTAGTCCATGAATACTGGCTCATGTCAGTTGCCCTTTGCACCAAGGATTTCTTGTTGGCTAGCTTCCCCTGAGGTGTACAGAGGACCGAATGTTGGGCCCCGATGTTCACAGGAAGTCAACAGGGGTCCCCTCTACTCTAAGAGTTACCCTGGGCTCGGGGAGGAGGTCCGAACCCCAACTCTCCTAATCACTTAATCCTTCCAGCTCTAAGACTTCTACCCAGTTCATCTTTTTTTTTTCCCCTTCTCACTGGCTTTCTTTGGGCATTCCCGGACCCAGTGTCCTATCTCTTTGCAGTAAGCACACTGGTTCCGCTGCAGCTTCTTTTTCCGCGCCTGACGGTCCCCTTACCTTCTTCTTGGTCGTCTGCAAGCTGGGGAAGGTGGCGGGTCTGCTCCTCAGGGGATTCTGTGCTGGTGGCTAGCAGAATCTTGGCTAGGTTTCAGGTCTGTTTGTCACTGGCAGCTGCCATGGCGCGGGCTTGCCTATCTTCAGGGGACTCCCGGTTATTGTACACTTTCTTGGCCACTTCCAGCAAGACTCGAAGACTTTTTCCTCCTAATCTATCTATTTTCTGCAGTTTCTTTCTGATGTCTGCAGCTGACTGGTTTATAAAACTCATGACTACAGCTGCCTTATTCTCAGGGGCTTCTGGGTTCATGGGGGTGTAAGTGCGGTATGCCTCCATGATCCATTCTAAGAAAGCAGCTGGAGACTCATCCTTTTCCTGCTGTATGTTCTCTACCTTGGTCAAATTGGTAGGCTTTCTAGTAGCCATGCAGAGACCCCCCCATTAGAGTCTGGCGGTAAATTTGGAGCCTCTCCTTACCTTCTGCCGTGTTGAAGTCCCATTCAGGTCTAGTCAGGGGAAAGGAGGTGTCTCTCTGAGCCTGGTTGGTGGTAGGGTATGGGCCTGACACTTCAGCGCCAGCCATTTTCAGGGCTCCCAAGCAGGATACCAGACTTTTCCTTGGCACTCTTATTGGCTTTCAAGTGTTCAGGGTTCAGATAGGGATCTTTAAAACATGATACACTAGTCAAAGTTTCTGGTTAATAAAACTACTATTGGAAACCAGTCTTATTGAATTTATGCAAAGAATGTATTGCTATGATTTATTTATTAAATATTGACAAATTATGGAGGAATTGTATAAGGAGAAAAATATACTGCAGTCCCTTTATAAGTACTTTGGCATAACTACCCTCTGTTTAGGGAGGCAAAATGCAAATCATTTACTCTTCTTGGCTTACTGGCCTGTATTATTTGATTTCCTTACAACATTTCTCCTTATTATTATTACATACACAGTCTTTCTAATTTTATACTTTCAAATTAGCCTTTAAACCTTCTTTCTATGTCCTTTAAAAATGCATAACCATGCCTCAGACCTTCTACTCAGTATTTCTTATTCTTTAAAACCTCAATCCTTTAATGATTCCGAACAAGTAAACAGCCAGAATTTCTGAGCTTAAAGTTCCTTTGCTGAATATTCCACCACTGCCCAAGAAGTATCCAGTAACCCCACCCTGCCAGATTGGGCAATGAGATTTCCTTTATGTGTATTAAAAGGGTTAAAAAGAAGAAAACAGGGCAGAAGAAGATACATTGTGTTTTGTAGTAGCATAGTTCAGATAAGCAAAAAAAACAAGGACGCATGAAGAGAGGGTTGTAGCCAGCAAAATCAACAAAAACCTATCTCTCCTTGCTTCCTGATTAACTGCCAACATTCTCCCTCCTGTTCCCCAGTCCAGCTGCTTGACTCCTTTTCCTATTGTGAGTCAGAGGAAGACAATTTCTACAGAGGGGAGAAACAGAAAAGTGGGAGTTTCATAGAAAACTACAGACGACTACTGTAGTAGTGCTCCCTTTTGAAGCCTGAGGTCTAACCTGTGGAGAAAAATGACTCTTAGCCTGGAAAGATAAGGGTGTGTAGGGTGTGAACTGAAAGCCTGGATGGTCACCTGAAAGAAAATATATTTAATCCAATTAAAGATACTAAAATAAAAGAACACATTAATAGTAACTCCAGCCTTTAGTCGAGCCTTAGATGGCTCACGTTGAACTATGATGTCATAAGCAAGGATAGGGCCTGTAATCTCTCTGACCTTCAGAGCTGTAAACCCTGTCTCTGGAAGTCTCCAACCACCAAAAGAGATAAGAAAGCCATAAAGAAAAGTTCTTTGTTCTTTGAAGTGTTACAAATTTATGCCTAGGACTTTAAAATTTAATATAGCAAATTCACAAATCAGAACAAACTGAAACCCCTACTTATACAAAATTAGAGAGGAATTTTTATTAGCTAAATGGGCTGACTCCCTAAAGAATTCCAGCAGCTGCTAAAGACTTTTGCACTCTGTCATAGCAGGTCCATCCCAAATCAAGTGAAACAATAGAAAGAGATAATACTCGCCTGTGTATAGCCAGAAGGCACAAAATAGCTTCTGCCTCACACACACCAGCTAATGAGCAGATAAACAAAACAATGCCCAACTGGGGGCACTCCCGGCACCCATGCCCCAGAACAGAATTCTCAACCGATGTCCATAGAATAAAACAGAGAAACAGAGACACAGACAAACAAGGGCCACAAGAAACAGTCTTCCAACTCCGTGGAAACAAAACTGAAAACTGGACGATGGCCGAGCGACCCGCTTCGTCTCAGAAGTTTGAGGGGAACCCACACCCTTCGTGAGGGGTTTTTACGCTCCTCCAGATGGAGGATCAGAGTGTCCTCTGACTCCTCCCAGCCGAGGTACACCAGTGCGTCCACTTAGACCGTTTTGGGCACTACAGACTTCAGAATCGAGCTCGCACACAGAACAGAACAGACCAGAATAGACAATGTTCAGACACTTACCACTGTCAGTCAGACTCTTCGGATCGGGTTCCCTTGTGGGTATTGGGGATCCCGGACGGGCCCCAAATGTTATGCCCAGAGTTCGGGTCCCCAATAATCAACCACCAGGGAGCCTTTTTCGATGCAAAAGCAGAGTCTTTTTTAAAATATATTTTATTGATTTTTTTAGAGAAGAAGGGAGAGGGATAGAGTTAGAAACATCAATGAGAGAGAGACATTGATCAGCTGCCTCCTGCACGCCCCCTACAGGGGATGTGCCCGCTACCAGGATACATGCCCCCAACTGGAATTGAACCTGGGACTCTTCAGTCCACAGGCTGACGCTTTCTCCACTGAGCCAAACCGGTTTCGGCAAAAGCAAAGAGTCTTTATTCAAACCCAGGTTTGGCTCCCAGCCTCTTTCTGGCACAGCAGCGAGACGAGCGAGGGAGCCTTGGAAGAACAATGGGTTATATGGGGTTTGGTCATTTGGGTGGGCTTAGGGAAGTGACGTGTGTTACAGAGATTGGTCACTTGGGTCAGGATTTTTCTGTGGTTTAGCCTTATTAGGACCCTTGCTGTGTTCCTGGAGCTTCATTGGTCCATTTGGACGGTGGTCGGGGAAGTTAGGACATTGCTGGCATACTTGTGGTCACTCCCAGAAAAGGGAGGGGGTTTAGGCAGGGGGCCCAGCCCTGTAGGACAAGATGGAGGAGAGCTCGTTTCTGCTTTGTCCTTTCAGGTACATCTACACAATGGAATTCTATGCTGCCATAAAAAAGAAGGAATTCTTACCATTTTCAGCAACCTGGATGGAACTGGAGCACATTATGTTAAGTGAAATAAGCCAGTCAATGAAAGAAAAATACCACATGATCTCACTCATTTATGGATAACAAAGAACATTATAAATTGATGAACAAAAAGATAGATACAGAGGTAGTAAAGCATCAAACAGACTGTCAAACTACAGTGGGAAGTTTACGGAGAGTTGGGGTAGATAAGATATCAACCTAAGGACTAGTGTGCATGCATATAAGCATAACCAAATGACACAAGACTCTGGGGGGTTAGGGTATGCATGGGAGTGTTGGGGGGTAATGGCAAAATATGTATACATGTAATACATTAATAAAAAAATTATAAATATAAAAATATATAGAAAAATACCCCCACCTGGCCAGTATTGCTTAATGATTGAGTGCTGACCAATGACCCAGGAAATCACAGGCTGGATTCCTGGTTGGGGTTGGGGCACATACCAGGATTATAGGCTCAATTCCCAGTACGGGGCATTGCTGGGGCAGCCAATCAATGATTCTCTCTCACCGTTGATGTTTCTATCTCTCTCTCCTTCTCCTTTCCTCCCTGAAAAACAAATTGAAAAAGAAAAAAAGAAAAATATCCTTGGATGAGGATTAACAACAAAATCAATCTGGAGGGATATCTTGGCTGTAGAGGTTTCCAGTGCCAGAAAAATCGCCACAACGTCTAGCTGTAAAGTCCAGCAGGGAGTGTGGCTAAGTGAAAAGGAGGCTATGGGAGTTCCAGGCAGTTTCTCTTAAGGGCCTGTGCACAGACTTACTTGGGCTCACTCCCTCTGAGCTTCAGCGCTGGGACAGCAGTTTGAAAGGAACCTGGGACATTCAGGGAGGAACTAACTTGTCCAGAACCAGGGCAAGAGCTGGAGAGGCAGCTTTCTCCCAGGCAGAAGTGCTGGCTAGGGCCAGTGTTCCTTTGCTGAGCCCTCCCTGCTAGAGCTGACAGGCAGGGCCATATCTGAGTCTCCATCAACCTAGATATGGGATAGCTAACAATCAATAATTAACATGATAACAAGGGAAGTTACCTTGACATTCCAAAGGTATGTTATCTTATATGCAAAAAGAGGACAGTTTCAGTTAGGGTTAAGATTGACCTTTGTTAAGCAAGATACCATCCTAGATCATGAGTCCCCAGTGATGACTTTAGTTAAGAAATTTTAATTTCAGACCATGCTATGTGGTTACTTTCAGTCTGTTTGTAAGGCTGCCAGGCAGGCCTCCCCTGTGCTTGTCCAGTGTGCAGTATGTGGTTCCTTTTTAATCCACAATAATTTCTATATAGAAGGTTGGTTTGGGTGGCAATCTGTCAGATGGAGATACATGTGGCTAGACATACTTTGGAGCTGAGATAGCACAGCCAATATGTGTCTTTATATGGAGTAAGAATGGGACCTAAAGTCCCACAGCTGCCTCTTATTCCTTACACTGTTCTCTTGGCCAATCAGCAAATGTATTGTCACTATGGTGCCACGCACATTCTAGGTACTGGGGATATAGACGTGTACAAAGCAAAGTCCCTGCTTATATTAGTGGGGTGAAACAGGTAATGGAGTGTAGAGAATTTGTGCTTCAAAGGAAAATTATGCATGGTCCAGACAGCATGCTATTCTGCTCCCCCGCCATTCACCTTCTCAGAGAGATGTCCTACAACTTCAGTTGTAGTAACTGACAACTAGGCAAACAATTCTTGCCTAGAGGCATGTAAATTAATTGTCTGTAGAATGAACAACTCTCACAGCTGGTAGAAAAGCTTGTTTTGTGTCCTGAGCACCTGTTGCAGCATCCCTTTCCTTAGTTTAAATCTGCCTCTTTGGCCTTAACTGGTTTGGCTCAATGGATAGAGTGCAGGCCTGAGGGCTGAAGAGTCCTAGGTTCAATTCTGGTTAAGGGCATGTACCATGGTTGAGGGATCAATCTCCAGTGGGGATTGTGCAGGAGTCAGCTGGCCATGTTTCTAGCTCTCTACCTTTCCTCTCTGTAAAAGTCAATAACATATATTTTAAAAAATCTGCCCCTTTTGTCTGACTTCTCTTTGAATAAATTATAACATCTTGGTTCCTGCAGTTAATTAAAGTTAAAAAAAAAATAGCCCTAACCCGTTTGGCTCAGTGGATAGAGCATCGGCCTGGGGACTGAAAGATTACAGGTTAGATACCGGTCAAGGGCATGTATCTTGGTTGCTGGCACATCCCCAGTAGGAGATGTGCAGGAGGCAGTTGCTTGATGTTTCTTTCTCATCGATGTTTCTAATTCTGTATCTTCCTCTCTGTAAAAAATTAATAAAAATATATTTAAAAACTATTTAACATGTGTTAATTTCCTAATGTATAAGAACAATGATTTTTTTTTGGGTGGGGCAGTAGTTATTCTTTAACAAAATAAGCAAGTAAACAACTCGTACGTTGATAGTGTATATGTGTTATGGAGAAAATAAAGCAGAATAAGGAACAGGCATGTCACTCTAGAGAAGGTGCTGGGGGCGAGGAACCCTCCTGAATAAAAGTGCTACCAAATTATTCATTATCTGAAACTCAAAGGTAACCGGGTGCGTCCTGGGTTTGATCTGGGAGGACAGCTTCTGAAGGATGCGAGGGCGCTGGCCTTGCGAGGCTGGCCCACAGGCGCGGGGTGGGCGTCCGCGCGCAGGCGTGGGGGGTCTGCGGCGGGCGTGTCCGCCGAGGCCCCGCCCATGACGTCGGCCCGCGCCTGCCCCGTCTGCGTGGGTAGCGAGCCAGGCGGCGGCGGCGGCGGCGGCGGCGGCGGCGGCGGCCTGTCGCGGGGGTGGCCGTGGGCTCAGCCGGGTGCGGGCCCATGGCGGCGGCGGGAACGGCGGGGGCCCAGTCGGTCGAGGGGCCACCGGGGCCGGCGGCGGCGGCGCTGGAGCTGTGGCTCAGTGAGTAGCCGGCGCCCTGGACGCGGCCCAGCGCCGCACGTGAGGCCTGGCTTTCCGCTCCTCCCGGCCTTTCCTCCGAGGCCTGCCAGGGGGGTCTTGGGGCTGCGGGCGGAGCCGGGCGCTGGGCTCTCCCCATCTCCAGCCCAGGGCAGACATTCGCGGGTCACTGACGTCGAGCCTTTTTTTCGTGCCGAGCACTGTGCCGGAAGCTGGTTTTAGCCGTTGTGAGCCCTCTTGGAGGTCCCAAGGGGCGGCTCCCGTCGTACACCCCGTTTTAGAGTTGGGGTCGTGCACGATGCGCAGCTCCCTGCGCTCCGGGGAGCTGGGAAGGGCCCCGCTGCCGTCTTTCTTGCAAACCAGGTCCTTTCTTCTGTGCATGGTGTTCGCAGCGACCGGACTGCTCACGTGTAGTGTGCCTCCTGTGACCGTGACCCCAGGCTGGGAAGGGGGTGACCGTCCCCAGGTTACTGAGGATAATGAGTGTACTCCTTGTATTGGGCTCTGCTAGGTGCTGGGTCCGAATAATCTAGCACAGGGCCCTCCCTCACAAAGTCTGTTTTCTGTTGATCCAAGCCTATAACATCACCTTGTTTATAATGGGCAGAGGGATGCGTTTGTTTAAAATGCGGTAGTAGGAATTGTGTTTTCCCCCCCCCTGGGGACTGTTTCAGTGGATAAAGCATTTGAGTGGATAATGGAGGCGACAACATTCCAGACAGAACCACAAGTGTAAAAGCTGGGGGCAGGAGGAGGCTGGAGCATTCTGGGCACTGCTGGAGTGCAAAGTCTTAGTGGCAAAGGCTGCAGGGCCAGTTGGGGCAAGTTGTTCAAAGGGGCTTGTATGCAGGAGAAAGGAATTTATAATTTTTCCCATGATGTGGGTTTGAGGGGCAGAGTGTTGAAAGTCAGTCAGCCAAGAGAGTTTGTGATGAAGGACACCTCTTAAAAGTATCACCTGCCACCTTACGGCGGTGAATTGGTTAGAGGCTTGAGACTTCAGGCAGGGGGAGATTTAAAGCTCTTTTGGTAGTGTTTTGGGGCTCAGGTAGGACAGAGGCTTTAGGATGAAGAGTAGAAACAATTAGTAGGCACAAACCAGCCCGGAGGCATTAGAATGGAGGCAAGAGACGGGAGGAGGAATCGGGGTGGGTCCCAGGTTTCTGGCTCAGGTAACTGGTTGGTTCCAGACTCTTCACCTGTTGGGAGGAGCTGGTTTAGGAAGGAGGAGACAGTTGAGTTGTGGAGGTTGAGGTGATTTTGGCACTGTGAGAGAGATCCTCTCTAGGTTAGTTTGTTGGTCCCACATTAGGTCAGAGCTGGAGGTTAGCTTGGGAAACTTCAGTTCATTGGCAGTAAGCTTGTCCAGGGAGGCTATGAATATCAAGAAGGGCAGAGACTTGCAGACGTAGCGTGGAGAACCTCAACATTTAAAAAGCCATCATGGTTCAGTAGTTGAGCACTGACCTATCAACCAGGAGGTAATGGTTCAATTCCCAGTCAGGGCACATACCTGGATTGCAGGCTCCATCCCCAGTACGGGGCGTGCAGGAGGCAGCCAACCAGTGATTCTTTCTAATCATTGATGTTTCTCTCCCTCTCCCTTCCTTCCTTTCTCCCTCTCCCTTCCTCTCTGAAATCAATAAAAATATGTTCTAAAAATAAAAGAAAAAAAGAAAATCAGATAGGAAAAAGCTGCCTGAAGACAGAGGAGAAGCAGACATTGGGCGGGGCAGGTGGAAGCTGGGAGTTAAATGAACAGTAGACTTAGGCTGGAGTCGCAAAAAAGCCCAAGTGGGCTGGGTTAGAGGACAGCAATTGTTGGCCCACTGACGACCTGTTGACCTGAGCAATGACCAGGTGGAAGAGATTAGAGGAAAAATGTCCAAGGCAGTTCTTCAGCTCCAGCTGTTTTAGGCCTAAGTAGCCCCAAAGTTGCTAGAGCTTTCGATTTTTCAGATAGGGCTGGAACCTAAATTTTTATGTGAAATCTGAGTGTTTAAAAGCCAGGTTGCTCAGTTGGTTGGAGCCTCGTTCAGTTGTGCCAAAATTGTGGATTTTGTCCCTGGTCAGGGCACATACAAGAATCAACAATGAATGAATGAATAAGTGGAACAAGTCATTGTTTTTCTTCATCCCTCTCTCTCTCTTCCTTTCCACCTTTTTCACTCTCCCACCCTTTCTCTCCCTCTCTCTCAAGTCAATAAATAAACATTAAAAAAAAAAAAGCTGACAACTACTTTGAAAATATGAAGTTCATCTAGTCTAGGCCAGGCAGAATTAATCTGTGGGGAGATGTAGTCTCTGGCCATCAGCCCCTCTCCACTCCACCCCACCCCACCCTTAAAAAAAAAAGTTTTTAATGATTTTGAGAGAAAGAGGAAGGAAGAAGGAGAGAGAGATAGAAACATCAGTCATGTGAGAGAAACATCATTAATAGGCTGCTTCCTGCATACCCCCTTCTGGGGATCAAGCCCATAACCCCGGTATGTGCCCTGACCAGGAATCAAACCAGTGACCTTTTGGTTCCTGGATGGACTCTTAATCACATACCCAGCCAGACTAAGTGGTGTTTGAATGTGAAATGGAGGAGAGAGAGTAGCCAGGGGGAATTAAATGCAAAGGAGGTCTTAAAAGGAGGTGGGCTGTGTTTCCAAGAAGGGACTAGAGTAAAAACAGGTGCTTATTAGGTCATAGGCATCAAAGGAATCAATATCTGTGAAGTACTTCGAGTAGTGCCTGGCACCTTTGAAGCCATTGCAGAGGGGCTTAAAGGGCTAAAGGTCAGAGCTAGAGCAGAAAGGATGACACACAGGACTGACACCTTTTCTTTTTCTGAATGTCTGGGGAAGGAGATAGAGATGATTGCACATGCAAATAAGTTTGTCAGTAACTTTCCATAATCTTCCCCTTCCCCCCCAAAAAAGAGTGTTAGGGATTGATTGGGTGTGAAGAAGGTGGGGATGTCTGGGAATAGCTGGTAAGAGAAACAGAAGGGAGCCCACCTGGACACTTGGGGACAAGGTTTCTCAATTTCAGTGCTGTTGACATTTTGGACCTTATACTTCTGTGTTCTGGGGTCCTGTCCTGTGCATATAGCTGATTAGTGAAATCCCTGGCCTCTACCCACTAGATAACCAATAACACACACCTTTTCTAAGTTGATCAAAAATGTCTCCAGACATTGCTAGTATCTCTTGAGGGAGAGATGTAGGGTCGATCCCCTGATGCCTCCCCACCTCCACCCAGTAGGAACAGAGAAGGTGAACTAGGGTTAAAACAGAGTTGTGGGAGGCGGGGCTGGGGCACTGAGGTGGTGCAGTGGAAGGATAAGGGTGGAGAGGTTGCAAAGGCCAGGGCAGTAGGTTGGATGGAGAAGAAAATCACTTAGGTTGGGTCTGAGGACTGCTGAGTTCAATTCATTGACTAACCTTGCCTCATCAAGCAGGGCAGCTGTGTTTCCAAGATGGGACTACAGTAAAAACAGGTGCTTATTAGGGTCATAGGCATCAAAGGAATCAATACCTGTGAAGTACTTCTAGTAGTGCCTGGCACATAGCAATGTTAGCTATTATCAGTCTTTTTTTAAATATATTTTTTAATTCAATAAATCTTCATTGTTCAGATTATTACAGTTGTTCCTCTTCCCCCTTTCCCCCCATAGCTGCCTTCCACCCGGTTCCTACCCCATCCTCTGCCCTTATCTCCCCCCATTGTCCTCATCCATAGGTATATGATTTTTTTCCAGTCTCTTCCCAGTCCTTCCACACCCCTTCCTCCCTCGAGAATTGTCAGTCCACTCCCTTTCTATGCCCCTGATTCTATTATATTCACCAGTTTATTCTGTTCATCAGTTTTTTTATTAACTTGATTTTTAGATTCACTTGTTGATAGATACATATTTGTTGTTCATAATTTTTTCTTTACCTTTTTCTTCTTCCTCTTCTTAAAGAATACCTTTCAGCATTTTTTAAAATTAAATCTTTATTATTCGGATTATTACATTTGTTTCTCTTTTTTCCCCTCCATAGCACCCCTCCACCCAGCTCCCACCCCTCCCTCTGCCCTTAGCTCCCTCCCATTGATCTCATCCATAGGTGTATGATTTTTGTCCAGTCTCTCCCTGTACACCCCTCACCCCTTTCCACCTGAGAATTATTAGTCCACTCCCTTTCTGTGCTCCTGATTCTATTATATTCACCAGTTTATTCTGTTGATCAAATTTTTAATTCACTTAATTTTTAGATTCACTTGTTGATAGATATGTATTTGTTGTTCATAATTTTTTGGCTTTTACCTTTTTCTTCTTCCTCTTCTAAAAGAGTACCTTTCAGCATTTCATATAATACTGGTTTGGAGTTGATGAACTCCTTTAGCTTTTTCTTCTCTGTGAAGCTCTTTATCTGCCCTTCAATTCTGAATGATAGCTTTGCTGGATAGATTATTCTTGGTTGTAGGTTCTTGCTATTCATCACGTTGAATATTTCTTGCCACTCCCGTCTGGCCTGCATCGTTTCTGTTGAGAAATCAGCTGACAGCCGTATGGGTGCTCCCTTGTAGGTAATAAACTATTTTTCTCTTGCTGCTTTTAATATTCTCTCTTTCTCTTTTGCTCTTGGTATTTTAATTATGATGTGTCTTGGTGTGGTCCTCTTTGGATTCCTTTTATATGGGGTTCTGTGTGCTTCCTGGACTTGTAAGTCTATTTCTTTTACCAGATGTGGGAAGTTTTCAGTCATTATTTCTTTAAACAGGTTTTCAGTATCTTGCTCTCTCTCTTCTTCTGGCACCCCCACAATTCTGATGTTGGTACGCTTAAAGCTGTCCCAGAGTCTCCTTACATTATGTTCACATTTTTGGATTCTTTTCTCTTCTTGCTTTTCCAGTTGAATGTTGTCTGCTTCTTTATATTTCAAATTTTTTACTTGATTCTTGCCTTTCTCTAGTCTGCTGTTAGGACTCTGTATAATATTTTTTATTTCAGTCAGTGTATGTTTAATTTCTATTTGGTCCTTTTTCATCTCCTCTTGGGTCTCACTAAATTTATCCATCTTTTCTAGCATATTCTTGAAAAACCTTATAAGCCTGGTTTTGAACTCTATATCCAGTCGTTTTTTTCCCTCCATTTCTTTTGTTTGTGATCCCTTCCCTTGTCTCGGCCTTTTCCCTATGATGGGGAAACTTCAGTGTTGGATTCAGCCTTATGATAGCAGACGCAAAGCCGCAGAAGCCTCTGTTGAGCTTGGGAGGGGTGGAGTCTCAGGACTTAAGGGACCGCCTTGCCTTCCAGTCGGCCCCGCTCTCCACGGCCCCTGAGTCTCACGTGACTGGGTAATGGCTGGAGCGGTCCTTGTGCGTGCACCCACAGCGCCTCTAACCGCTGCCTTTCTGGCTCCCCTGCGAACCAGGACCACACGAGTCTAGGTCCCCAGGGTTTTGCCCGAAACAGGGGCCCAGTGGAGTCAGAAGTGGCACAGTTGGGAGGGTCTGTCTCCCGCCCACTCGAGAAAGCCAGAGGCACAATCAGCAGTCTGTCCTCCGCGCAGCACTGTGCACGTGCGAGACCGGACCTGATCTGCGACTCCCCTAAATTTCCGTGTACCTCTCCCTTTTCACAGTCCAAACTCCCCCCGTATGAGTTTCGGCTGGATCTGGGGTTTAGTGTCGTAGGATAAGGGGTTCAATGCCGTTGGGAGTCTCCGTTTCCCTCCCGCCAGAGAAAGCCAGCCCGGTACTCCGGCACCCGTTCTCTCAGCGCGTGCGTCTCCGTACCTCAGCTTTTTGCAGCTCCTCTGGGTCTCTGTGAGCCCCTCTCTTTCCTTCTAGTTGTAGAACTTCCACTCAGCCAGCTTTCCTGTGGTTCTGGATGATGTCCGTTCTGTCTTTTAGTTGTAGTTTTGAAATTGTTGTGTGAGGCAGCAGTGTAGGTGTTATGCCGCCATCTTCCTCATTTGTTGTCCACAATAAGGTCTTTAAGTGGCAGCTCTGACTAATGTTACTTAAATGAGACATCTAATAAGGAGGAGAATGTGCAAATTGACTGTTACACCATCACAAATACGGCAGCACCCGTGGAGGCGGGATTTCTGTAACATAAGATGGCTGCACCCATAGTAGAGGCTGAGTTCTTGTAAGGAGCCTTAATGAGCAATCAGTAGGGACCTGAGGCTGTGTGGTGCTGGGCTGGGGTAGGGGACCTGAGGCTGTGCTTCTGGCTTGGTGGGGCTTGACAGGGGACCTCACGCCATGCCCCTCACCTCGTCACCAGGCCAGGGACCTCAGGCTGTGCCCCCCATCCTGGTGCCAGGGAACGTGAGGCTGCATTCCCCCACCCTGCGGAGCTTGATGGGTGACCTGAGGCTGCCCTCCCAACCTGGCAGGGCTTGACAAGTGGGGCTGCCTGGGTCTGGATCTCACCCAATGGGGGTGGGTCTGGGTGGGTCTGGGTCTGGTAAGATTTTGAGGGGCCACAGGTGGGTGGGGACTTGACTCTGGGTCCCGTGGTGTGCCCCAGACTCTGACAGAAGGAAGATTTTCATATACATTTTACTAATTTTCTTTCATCTCTGACACTTGTATTATAGAGAAAGGGCATATAGCAATATTAAAATACAGTGGTACCTCGAGATATGAGTTTAATTCGTTCCGTAACCTTGAGGTGTGGGAAACTATGAGACGCTCAAGTTGCGGTAAACTGGTGGGTCTGGTGGGTTGTGTGCAGCCGGCCGATCTGCGCGATTACTCCTATCTCAAAGCAAAAATCGCTCGCTCAACGGCTCGTATCTCAAAAATCTCTTATATTAGGGCACTCGTATCTCGAGGTACCACTGTATTTCCTTGAATCCCCCTTTATGTGCACAAATTTCGTGCACTAGGCTACTAGTGATAAAAATAAGAAACACACTTTATAGATCTTCCACCTGCTTGGCCTTGGGAAAGGGTTTGCAACGTGACTTAGCCTCACAGAAGCGTCTCCTTTCTCTGGAAAAGCTGGTGCCTGTCTTGTCATTTCAGCTGTCTCTGGGAGGGCGGTGAGGGGCGAGGCCTAGATCATCCAGTGGGATGGGGCCTGCCTCGTGTTCTCTGCCTTGAGGTCTGTCACGTGTTGAGTGCCAAATGCCTTTGAGGTGTCACCTTGACCTTGTAGTGAACTGAAACCTCAGGAAGCTTAAATGGTGTAGGGTTTTGTTAGATGATTCATACCCCCTTAATCAGATTTTCTGAATATCACCGTGATGACCTGAAAAGGTGAGTCAAAATGTTTTTCCCGGGGTTGTGTCTCGTCATTGAAGAATAAACTCTGAGGACCAGAAGATTTAAGCTAAAGGGTGGAAAATTTGTTACAAGCAGATTCAGACTGCTCACCAGGGGAGGGGGCCCGATAATGCTGCCCATTAAAGCCTTGGAGTCCAGGGGGATAGTAGTATATTTGTTATAAGCCTGCTCAGTGTTTGCCTATGTTGTCACCTGATTGATTCCCTCAGTTGTTCTTGCCCAGCAACAGACCTGAACTCTCCCTGTTTCTCTGTGTTCTCTCCCTGTCCCTGTGCTGGGCTCCCTGTTTCTGTGTGTTCTCTCTCTATCTCTGTGCTGGGCTCTCCCTGTTTCTGTGTGTTCTCT
>JAAGEH010000024.1:4922207-4993329 GCA_011751065.1 Lasiurus cinereus
TCCCTGTTTCTGTGGGTTCTCTTTCTGTCCCTGTGCTGGGCTCTTCCTGTTTCTATGTGTTTTCTCTCTGTCCCTTTGCTGAACTTCCTCTGTTTCTATGTGCTCGTACACCTTGTTGCCGCGGGTCCTCCCTGATTTCCTATGCCTCCCACTTTGGGTCCAGAAACATTTTATGATTTCTGCTTGGTGGTTCCTGTGATTAGGCTACTCAAACTGCCATGTCTGCCTCTGGCCATGTCCCTCTTGCCTTTGTTTCCCACTGGACCCTGCCCTATCTGCCTGCGTTTCAAGCTAACCCTCTCAGCTGCTTTAAATAATTTGTTTCACAAGTAACTTATTTTGTATTTTTGGCTAAGGCATTGTGCTAAGCTCTGTGGGGAATATATGGCTTCTGGTTTTAAGACTTTTATTCCCTACTAGAGGCCCAGTGCATGAAATTCATGTACGGGGAGGGGGTTGTCCTGCACCTTCTCCAATCTGGGACCCCTTGAGGAATATCTGACTACCTGTTTAGGCCTGATTCCAGTGGGATCAGGCTTAAACAGGCAGTTGGACATCCCTCTCAGAATCAGCCAAGACTGCTGGCTCCCAACTGCTCGCCTGCCTGCCTTCCTGATTGTCCCTAACTGCTTCTGCCTGCCAGCCTGATCACCCCCTAAACACTCCCCTGCCAGCCTGATTGATGCCTAACTGCTCCCCTGCCAGCCTGTTTGCCCCTAACTGCCCTTCCCTGCAGGCCTGGTCACCCCTAACTGCCCTCCTCTGCAGGCCTGGGTCCCCCCCAACTGCCCTTCCCTGTAGACCCGGTCATCCCCAACTTCCCTCCTCTGCCATCTGGTCACCCCTAACTGCTCTCCCCTGCAGGCTTGATCACATCCAACTGTCCTTCCTTGCAAGCCTGATCCCTCCCAGCTGCCCTCCCCTGCTGGTCATCTTATGGTGGCCATCTTGTGTCCACATGGGGGGCAGTCATCTTGTGTGTTGGAGTGATGCTCAGTCTGCATATTACTCTTATTAGATAGGATAGAGGCCTGGTGCACAGGTGGGGCCAGCTGGTTTGCCTTGAAGGGTGTCCCAGATCAGGTTGGGGGTTCCCTTGGGGCATGTGGTGGCCTGGGCTAGGGGCCTATGGTGCTTTGCAGGCTGGCCACACCCCCCGGCGACCCAAGCATAGGCCCTGGTGTCTGGGATTTATTTATCTTCTACAGTTGAAGCTTTGTACCTGGAGCAGAGGTAAGCCTTCTGCTCCCTTCGTGGCAGCAGCCATTTCTGTTGGAATTTATGTTCTATAATTGAAACTTTGTAGTCTTAAGCGGAGTCACAGCCAGGGTGTGTGGAAAGCTTGGCTTCTTCCATTGCCTCCCTCCTGTTCTCTCTGTGGCTGTAGCCATCTTGATTGGGTAAATTTGCATACTCACTCCTGATTGGCTTGTGGGTGTGGCTTGCTGGTGTAGTGGAGGTATGGTCAATTTGAATATTACTCTTATTAAATAGGATAGGTATAATAAGGCAATTGTACATATTTTTAAGAGGAAAGGCTGAGGCTGTATATTACAATAATGATAAGATTAGTTGTTCTTTATTGGTTAGTTAATATTTGCTGCTGCACTGATCACTTTATTTTTTTATTTTTTATTTTTTAATATATTTTATTGATCTTTCACAGAGGAAGGAAGAGGGATAGAAAGCTAGAAACATCGATAAAATAGAGACATCGATCAGCCGCCTCCTGCACGCCCCCTACTGGGGATGTGCCTGCAGCCAAGGTACATGCCCCTGATCGGAATCGAACCTGGGACCCTTAGTCCGCAGGCCGATGCTCTATCCACTGAGCCAAACCGGTTTTGGCTGCACTGATCACTTTAGACACTATCTTATTTATTTTTAAATTTAATCTTTATTGTTCAGATTATTATAGTTGTTCCTCTTCCCCCCCCCCCCATATCTCCCCTCCACCCGGTTCCCACCCCACCCTTTGCCCTTACCTTCCTCCCATTGTCCTCAGCCATAGGTGTACAATTTTTGTTCAATCTCTTCCTGCACCTCCCTCACCCCTTTCCCTCTAAGAATTGGCACTCTACTCTCTTTCTATGCCCCTGATTCTATTATATTCATCAGTTTTTTCTGTTCATCAGATTTTTAATTCACTTGATTTTTAGATTCACTTGTTGATAAGATATGTATTTGTTGTTCATAATTTTTATCGTTAGCTTTTTCTTCTTCCTCTTCTTAAAGAATACTTCTCAGCATTTCAGATAATTCTAGTTTGGTGTTGATAAATTCCTTTAGCTTTTTTTAAATCTGTGAAGCTCTTTATCTGCCCTTCAATTCTGAATGATAGCTTTGCTGGGTAGAATAATCTTGGTTGTAGGTTATTTCTTTTTTTAAAAATATTGATGTTTTACAGAGAGGAAGGGAGAGGGATAGAGAATTAGAAACATCGATGAGAGAGAGACATCGATCAGCCACCTGTTGCACGCGCTCTACTGGAGGTGTGCCCGCAAACAAGGCACATGCCCTTGACTGGAATCAAACCTGGGACCTTTCAGTTTGCAGGCCAACACTCTGTCCACTGAGCCAAACTTGCCTCGGCAGTTGCAGGTTCTTTCTATTCATCACTTTGAATATTTCTTGCCACTCTCATCTGGCCTGCCTAGTTTTTTTGAGAAATCAGCAGACAATCGTAGTTGTGCTCCCTTGGAGGTAATTAACTGTTTTTCTCTTGCTGCTTTTAGTGTTCTCTTTTTGTCTTTTGCTCTTGGTATTTTAATTATGATGTGTCTTTGTGTGGTCCTCTTTGGATTCCTTTTGTTTGAGGTTCTGTGCGCTTCCTGGACTTGTAAGTTTATCTCTTTCACCAGGTGGGGGAAGTTTTCATTCATTATTCAAGTCGGTTTTCAGTACCTTGTTATCTCTCTTCTTCTGGCACCCCCATAATTCTGATGTTGGTAAGCTTGAGCTTGTCCTAAAGGCTCCTTACACTATCTTCAAATTTTTGGATTCTTTTTTCCTTTTGCTTTTTCAATTGAGTGTTTTCTGCTTCTTTGTATTTCAAATCTTTTACATGATTCTTGCGTCCCTCTATTCTGCTGTTAGGTCTCTGTATAATATTTTTTATTTCAGTCAGTGTATGTTTAATTTCTAGTTGGTCCTTTTTTCATATCCTCGAGGGTCTTACTAAATTTATCAATCTTTTCTAGGAAATTCTTAAAAAACCTTATAACCGTGGTTTTGAATTCTATATCCAGTTGTTTGTTTCCTCCATTTCTTTTGTTTGTGATCTGTTCCTTTGTCTCCGCAATTTTGCTGCTTCCCTGAGTTGGTAGAGTAGCTTTGTGTGCTAGGTGTCCTATATGGCCCCATAGCTCTGCCTCCCCAGTTACCTGAGGTGGACACTCTTTTTTTTTTTTAAAATATATTTTATTGATTTTTTACAGAGAAGAAGGGAGAGAGATAGAAAGTCAGAAACATCGATGAGAGAGAGACATCAATCAGCCGCCTCCTACACGCCCCACAGTGGAGATGTGCCCGCAACCAAGGTACATGCCCCCGACCGGAATCGAACCCAGGACCTTTCAGTCCGCAAGCTGACGCTCTATCCACGGAGCCAAACCAGTCTCGGCTGAGGTGGACACTCTTGGTGCACCACTTTGTGGACTGCGTGTACAGCCTTTTTGTCATTAAGTCTTGATTGTTATTGGTATCACTGGGGGGAATTGACCTCCAGGCCAATTGGCTGTGAGGATCAGCTGTGTCTACTCAGGGAGAACTTCTGTGTGGAGACAGCCTTATGAGACAAGAGTTGCCAAATTGCAAAAGCCTCTGTGCTTGGCTTGGATGACGTGGAGTCTCAGGGCTGAGCAGATAGCCTTGGCTTCCATCAGCCTTGCCCTATGAGGCTCCTGTGTCTCAGTGTCCCCTCAGTAACTGGTACATTCCTCTTTGTGTGCACTTGCGAGCATGCCTTCAGACCTCCTCTCCCTTTCGGCTCCCCTGAGTTTCCGTGCACTCCGGGGACCCGTATGAGTTTGGGTCCCTAGGGTTTTGCCTGAAACGGGTTTAGTGCAGTAAGAGTGTAGTTCAGAGCGGTTGGGAGGTTCCATCTTCCTCCCGCTAGAGAAAGCCAGTGATACACTCAGAAGTCAGTCCTCTCTGTGAGCACTTGCATATGCGCCTCCAGACCTCTGCTTTTCTCGGCTCCCCTGAGTTTCCGTACACTCCGGGCACCCATATGAGTGGGTCCCCAGGGTCATGCCTGAAACTAGGATTCAGTGTAGTTGGAACTAGGGTTAAGTGCAGTCGGGAGTTTCCTTGTACCTCCCAGAGGAAGCCAACCAGGCACTCTGCTGCCCATCCTCTCCATGAGCATATCTCCATACCTCAGCTTTGCCAGAAACATAAATCAGCTGCCTCCTGCACATCCCCCACTAGGGATGCGCTAGTAACCAAGGTACATGCCCCTGACCTGAATCCAACCCGGGACCCCTCAGCCCGCAGACCAATGCTCCATCCACTGAGTGTTGGCCATACCTCAGCTTTATGCAGCTCCTAAGTCTCCGTGAGCCCCTCTCTTTCCTTCTAGTTGTAGAATTTCCACTCGGCCAGCTTCCCTGTGGTTCTGGATGATGTCTGTTCGTCTTTTAGTTGTAGTTTTGAAATTGTGCAAGTCAGCAGTTTAGGTGTTCACCTATGTCCCCATCTTGGTTTCTCTCCGACACTATCTTATTTTTATTTTTTCCTCACATGAGGATATTTTTCCTTTGTTTTTTTTATAGAGAGTGGAAGGGATATGGAGAAAGAGAGAGAGAGAAATATTGATTTGTGAGAGAGCCCCAACCAGGGCCAGTGATAGAGCCTGCAACTGAGGAACATGCCTTTGACCTGGTCCGTAGGCCAACACTCTATCCACTGAGCCAAACCAGCTAGGGCTAGATACTATTTTCTTTAAATCCCATGACTATCTGATGAGAAAGGTACTATTTTTCTAACTTCTCAGAGAGCCCAAGGACATGGGTGTAATAAGGGATGGAGTTACCGGGGCAGGTAGAATGTAGACTTTCAGAGAGGAAGAGACAGCTTCTGTTTTCTGTGGTGAGAGAAAAAGATCAAGGGCATCTTTTTAATTCTTTCCATTTTTTCTAAATATTTTTATTAATTTCAGAGAGGAAGGGGGAGGAAGAGAGAGACAGAAACATCCATGATAAGAGAGAATCATTGATAGGCTGCTTCCTGCATGCCCCCTGCAGGGATCAAGCCTGCAACTCTGGCATGAGTCCTCACTGGGAGTTGAACTGTGACCTGGTTCATAGTCAACACTTAACCATTAAGCCACATTGGCTGGACTTTCATATAGAATCTATATTATAGATCAAGGGCATCTTTATGAAGAAGGGGCATTTGAATTGGGATCCGAATAGTGGGTAGGATTTTGAGAGGTGGAACCTTAGAACTTTAATGAAGAAAAAGGTGAGGAGTATATGGATATTGATAATCGATTCCTTTACTTTTCTTTGTCACCTTTTTCACTTAGAGTGGAGGCTGTGGGTGGAAAGATAGGTGATTACATGTCCTTGGAGTCTCACTGTTGACCTGGGGAGACTTACGACTTCCACATGACATGAATGTGCCTGCAATCAGGCAAAGGTAAACTCTAGTCAGCCATTGGGTCTTGAGTAATCAGGAGGGAGGAGAATTAGTCGGGGCTGGATTAGTAGGGGAGGAGGTTTTAGGGAGGAGATGGAAATTCAGATGGTTTTAGAACATCCGAATACATCAGAAATCTGACCCTGAGAATTAGTCTGTTTTCAGGGTTTGAAAGAGCTTCTCTGTTAGGACCAGTAGCTACGCACTGGAGAGGCTGGTCAGCCTTGATAGGCCGGACAGTGGGTGGGGGTTAGGAAGATAATCTCAGCAACTGCTTGTGTGAGAGAATGTGACCTGGTTTAATCTGGGGATGGGGACACGTGGGTGGGTATCCTTGGGCTGCAGCACAGGTTTTCTCGAGGGAGGAGAGGAAGAAGCTGATACCATCAGCACAAGGCAGATGGGTGTTCCAGGGAGGTGGGGAATTACCCCTCCCTCAGTGGACTGTGGTCCCATGTCAGGCTTCTGATAATGTCCCCGCTCCATGTATCTCTTGCCCCTGGCTCTACCCTGATGCCCTTCATGCTTAGTGTCCTCAGATTTCACCCAAGTATGAGTATTTGGGTGGGGAGCCCAAGTATGATTGGATCTGTGTCCCTGGGAATGTGTGGTAGCGGAGAGGGGACAGCATCATGAGGAGTGAAGGCACGGAGATGTCCTCAGGTCAGATTGACAAGCTGTCAACACATGGAGAAGCTCCTTACATAGGATGGTCAGGGAGGACTTTAATAAGCTGAGGCTTAGATTTAAGGGTGTTGCTTTTGAGGAGATGGTGAGATGACCAAGTGGAGCCACCTAGAGCCTCAGTATATTCTGCTCTCCTGTCACAAAGCTAAAGAACTTACAAGTAGCCTCCCAGGTGCTGGCCCCTGCCATACTCATGGCAAGGCCATAGTAGGGAGTCCTGCCTGAGGAGGGCATGCAGAAGGCCTAGGTAGGCTGTGCCCTGCACTGGCAATGGAGCCCCTTTCAGGGCTGTAGCTTGTCAGCTAATATGCTTGTTCATTCATTCAGCAAATGTTCACTGAGGCCATTTCATGTGCCAGCAGCTCTGCCTGTGATGGGGACAGCACAGGGATGGGCCTGTTTCGCAGCTGTCGCCTAGAGGTCGGATCCCCTAGAGATGTGATGTTATAGCTCTTGGCTGTCATATTTATTTTAGGGGAAGAGGTGTATGTTTCTTTTTATTATGCTTTTTTTAATTTTATCTTTTATTTACTTGACAGATAAAGCCACAGACCCAAGCATGCCAGAACAGGATTGGTCAGCTATCCAGAATTTCTGTGACCAGGTGAACACTGATCCCAATGGGTAAGGTGACCCTCACATTGGACCACAGGGGTCCTTGGACTAAGTGCATGCCATTTGTCTTGGGACTGTTTTAATAGCTGGCCTTTCTTTCTTTTTCCCCCTCCACAATCTATTGAGAACATAATATTTTTTTTTTGAGATTGCAAATTCATGTGGCTTTTTAAAAAACAAATTAATAGTCAGTTTGTAACTGGCAATTATTTTTAAAATAGCATTATGAAGTAGTCATACTCAGGAGACCTGAATGTTACGTACAGGTAGAAGGTAGCAGTGTGAAAGAGTCATGTGCTCTCCATAATTTCAATGTAACCTTTCTTTAGAAAAAGCAAGAAAAGGGCAAAATTGTGTTGGATTTTTTCCCCAAAGCATCTGGACAGGAACTGAAGAATCCAGATGTTTATTCTGCATATTAGAGGCCCAGTGCATGAAATTCGTGCATGGGGGAGTTGTCCCTCAGCCCAGCCTGCACCCTCTCCAATCTGGGACCCCTTGAGAATGTCCCGACTGCCTGTTTAGGCCCAATCCCCGTGGTTAAATATCCCTCTCACAATTCAGGACTGCTGGCTCCCAACTGCTCGCCTGCTTTTTGCCTGATCACCCCTAACCACTCCTCTGTCACCCTGATCAATGCCTAACTGCTCCCCTGCCGGCCTGATTGCCCCTAACTGCCCTTCCCTACAGGCCTGGTCCACCATCAACTGCCCTCCATTGCAGGCCTGGTTCCCCTGTAATGGCTCTCCCCTGCAGATCTAGTCTCCTTTCCCTCTCTTCTCCCTAATTGCCCTCCCTTGTAGTCCTGGTCCTCCCCAGCTGCCCTCCCCTGCTGACCTGATCTCCCCCAATGGCCCTCCTCTGCTGGCCAGGTCACCTCTAATTGCCCTCCCTGCTTGCCTGACTGCCCACAACTGCCCTCCTCTGCTGGCCTGGTCTCTCCTAACTGCCCAACTGCCCTCCACTGTAGGCCATCTTGTGGTGGCCATCTTGTGTCCACATGGGGGCAGCCATCTTGTGTCCTGGAGTGATGGTCAATTTGCATATTACTCTTTTATTAGATAGGTTTGCTGACTATTTGGCATTTGGAAATGGGCTGAAAGTTTGATCGCACTGGCTACTCTAGTGTTTATCAGACAACACACAGGGTCCATGACCTGGCTACCTATAGGCCTGGTCCTGACTGCCCTGCTTGGAGCTTTGGGGTGCATGAGTTGTGGAGAGGGTGGTGTGTTTGGACAGCAGTAGTTGCGGGAAGGGTGGGTGGAGTTAGCCTCCTTCAGAGGCTTGTGCATGGGTTGTGTGCCAGTCACATTCCACCTCTGTTGTGGGACCAAACTCCTGGAAGGGAGGAAACTTCATGGAGTGCACTTAGCCAGACTGTTCGCCCAGAGCCCAGGTGTCTTTGTTTTCCCTTAGCCCAAACCATGCACCCTGGCTGCTGGCCCATAAGATCCAGTCTCCACAAGAGAAAGAAGCTCTTTATGCCTTAACGGTAAGCTTGGCCCTTAGCTTTAGTTTTCCGGTCCTGAGCCAGAGGGAGCTGGGCCCCAGCCCCATTTCAGTGTGGTGGGGAACCTGAGAGGTTCACCTTCGCTGGCCACGAAGGCTGGGGTCCAATCATCCGTCCTAGGTCTGCTTCTAGAGAGCAGCACCGAGCCTGCTTTGGGAGAAGGAAAGAAAGGTTTTATTTCCTTACCTCTTCATAGACCAGTGCTGGTAAGTTAAGTGCCCACAGGGCCAAACTGGTGACATAGTGAGTGAGCCACTGGGTGAGGACCAAAATCCTGGAGAGCACTTGCCCAGCCAGGGAAGGGTGGCTGCAGTGTGGCACCAGCTGGTATTGCCAGCCATGAGTTTGGGCCCATTGTTGCTAGCATTTCTTGTTTTTAAAGAGAAACCATAAGTCTAGATTTAAATAAATATATGTATTTTATTGATTTTTTTAGACAGAGGGGAAGGGAGAGGGATAGAGAGATAGACTCATTGATGAGAGAGAAATATCATCAATCAGCTGCCTCCTGCACACCTGTGGGGATTGAGCCCAGGCATGTGCCCTGACCAGGAATCATACTGGTAGCCTTTTGGTTCCAGGCTTGATGTTCAGTTGCTGCGTTATGCCAGCCGGGCCTGAATTTTCTGAAATTTTTTATGTTGGTGATTAATTTGAAATGTTAAACAGGAGTGTGGACCAAAGAAAACGTGTGTAGGCCCCACTTGCATGCCAGCAGGGGACGTGTGGCTTAGCAATTCATGGACCTTACATACCGGATGTGGCCTCTGAGTGGGAGGGAATCACCTGTCCAGAGGATCTCCTTAAAAGGTGGGGTGACTTCAGGTATACACACCACTGAACTATTTGCTGGGCACAAACCTGTTAGATATAAGGTATAGCAAGATCAAATAGGTGCTTTAAAAAAAAACAAACTGAAAATGTTACCCTTTTCCCCAAACTTCAGTGTCCTCATAGTCCTGAGTAAAAAGTAGCCCTGGTTCCAGCAAGTGCTCATCAGATTTCAGGCAAGCCTGGAGCCAGTGGTTTTCCCATTCTCGTGGGAGTCCCGTGTCTGTGCAGGTGCTGGAGACGTGTATGAACCACTGCGGAGAGAAGTTCCACAGCGAGGTGGCCAAATTCCGCTTCCTGAATGAGCTGATCAAAGTGTTGTCCCCGAAGGTGAGTGCCATGGTCTTGGCCCTGCTTGCTGCACCTGGTCCAGCCTTCAAACTCGTGCCCCTTCCTGTGTACAGAGGCAAGCCTGTTCCTGGACAGACCCTACAGCCTGTTTCAGGTTTGTGAGGGAGCTGAGAGAAGAGGCTCTAGATGAGAAAGCTTTCTTCTCCAAGGTCTAGGATGACCTTGCTGATCCCTGCCCTCCATTGTTTATTCTATCTTTAAAAATAGCTTTTTGGCCCAGCCTCAGTGGCTCAGTTGCTTGAGTGTTATCATGTGCACTGAAAGGTGGTCAGTCTGATTCTTGGTCAGGACACATACTTAGGTTGCAGGTTTGATCTAGGTCAGGGAAGGCAACCAATCAGTATTTCTCTCTCCCTCTTCCTCCTTCTCTTTCTAAAATCAACAAAAATCCTATATAATAAAAGGCTAATATGCAAATCAACTGAATATCGGAACAACCGGTCGCTATGACATGCACTGACCACCAGGGGGCATACACTCAATGCAGGAACTGCCTTCTAGTGGTCAGTGCACTACCACAGGGGGAGTGCTGCTCAGCCAGAAGCCAGGCTCACAGCTCATGAGTGCAGCGGCGGTGATGAAAGCCTCTTGCATCTCTGCGGCAACACTAACAATGTCTTGACTACTGGCTTAGGCATGTTCCTACGGGATCCTGGACTGCGAGAGATCACAGGCCAGACTGAGGGACTCCCCTACCCTAAGTGTACAAATTTTGTGCACCAGACCTGGTATCCTATATAATAAAGTCATAATATGCAAATTGACCCTCAGAGCCTCACACAAGATGGCCAGTAGGGGAGGATAGTTGGGGGTTACCAGGCCAGTAGGGGAGGGCAATTAGGGGTGACCACTCTGGCAGGGGAGGGCAGCTGGGGGTTACCAGGCCAGTAGGGGAGGGCAGTTGGGGGCAATCGGGCCAGCAGGGGAGCTGTTAGGCATTGATCAGGCTGGCAGGGGAGTGATTAGGCGGTGATCAGGCTGGCAGGCAGAAGCAGTTAGGGGCAATCAGGCAGGCAGGCAGGCGGTTGGGAACCAGCAGTCTTAGTTTGTGAGAGGGACAGGGATTGGGCCTAAACCAGCATTTGGACATGCCCCAAGGGGTCCCAGGTTGGAGAGGGTGCAGGCTGGACTGAGGAATGACCCCCCGTGCTCCCCCTAGTGCACAAATTTCGTGCATCGGACCTCTAGAGTGTGTGTGTGTGAGTGTGTATATATAAAACCCCAATGACCTTGTGAATGGGTGGCCTAGATGGGGAGAGGAATTCTAGCTTGGAGCACAGGTTTCCTGATAGACAGCAAGAGATGCTAGATATGGCCCTAACCAGTTTGGCTCAGTAGATAGTTCATTGGCCTGAGGACTGAAGGGTCCCAGGTTTAATTCCCAGTCAAGGGCATGTACCTTGGTTGCAGGCACATCCCCAGTAGGGAGTATGCAGGAGGCAGCTGATTGATGTTTCTCTCTCATCAATGTTTCTAACTCTCTATCCCTCTTCCTTCCTCTCTGTAAAAAAATCAATAAAGTTAGTTACATTAAAAAAAAAAGATGCTTAGATGTGGCTTTAAGTTTCATACTGCTTCTGAGATCATGTGGTGTTTCTCCTTCATTGACTGGCTTATTTCACTAAGCATAAGGCTCTCCAGTTCCATCCAGGTTCTGGCAACACTTTTTGATACCAACTGTATCCTACAGTTTAATTCAGTTCAGTTCATTATTATTTTTTTTTGTATAAGAGTGTGTTTGTTGTAGGACATTTTTAAAAAATACATATATTTGTTGATTTTTTTACAGCAAGGAAGGGAGAGAGATAGAGAGTTTGAAACATTGATGAGAGAGAAACATTGATCAGCTGCCTCCTGCACACCTGCTCCTGGGGATGTGCCGGCAACCAAGGTACATGTCCTTGATCGGAATCGAACCTGGGACTCTTCAGTCCTCAGGCTAATGCTCTATCCACTGAGCCAAACTGGTTAGGCTCAGTTCTTACACTAACCAGAGTTAGTGCAGAGCCTACGTGATCAGGACTTCCTAGGTAATGCCTAATTTAGACACCAATCATGAGTGTTCTTCTGCCTGACCAACTACAGAGTTGGGCTTCCCAGACCACCTTCACATATTCACTACAGGAAAGCACTATACTTACAGTGGTTATAAAGGATATAAAAGGAGGGGATGATACATGGCCAAGGTCTTTGAGGGAAAGGAGCAAGAGCTTGTGTGCCTTTCCTCATGTCGCCCTAGCCCATCACCCTCCAGCACATCTATGTGTTCAGTCAGGAAGCTTGGTGGGCCTTGTTTCAGCTTACCCAGAGTTCTCGTATGAAGACACAATGGATTAAATTACTGGCCGGGTAATTGGACTTACTCTCCAGCCCCTCTCCCTTTTGGGGTTGAATGAGGCTGAAAGTTCCAACCATCTTTTCACATGGCATTGTGGCATAGTCAGCCCCTCCTTGAAATGGTTTCCCACCCTGAGGTTAGCTTAAACTCAGGTGTGGTCCAATAGGGCTTGTTGAGAGTAACAAAGATTCCTATCACTCAGAAACTTTCAAGGATTCTTGAAACTCTGTGCCAGAACTGGAGACAAAGACCAAACATATTCTTTATTATTCCACACCTGCCCCAGTCAAACAATGACTTTAGTGGCTCTAACCTAGGCCAATATATGGTGGTTTTTAATTTTAGCTCCTTGTCCCAGGTGATTTGACTTCTGGCTAAGCTTCAGCTCTCAATCTGGGGCAGTTCTCTCCGGGTGTCAGCAGCATCTCTGCCAGTTCTGTAATTCTCCTACTGATTGCTTTCAGTACCTAGGTTCCTGGACCACAGAAAAAGTTAAAGGAAGAGTCATCGAAATACTCTTTAGCTGGACAGTCTGGTTTCCAGAAGACATTAAGATCCGAGATGCTTATCAGATGCTGAAGAAACAAGGTCTGATTTTCATTATTTGCCCTGTGTTCCCTTTTTCATGGTACTTGTTCCTTTTTGCTGTTTTGAGTGCTTTGTGCTTTTGGTGAGAAATGGACAGTGGAGACTGAGATAAGTAATTTTCAATGTCTAGCAGTGGACAAACCTTTCCTTCTGGTGGCAGGAGCTAGCTGGGTTGAGATTGTTGTTGCTGGGGTTGTCCTCACTATACCGGACTTCAGGTTCCTCCATGGTTAGCTTGTGTTGAGGGTATGGGCTGATTTGCTAGAATTTTTCTCAATGTCTGTTCCTCTGAGCTTGAGGTCTTCTGCAGTACCTCAGAAATGGTCTTGGGCCCTTGTCTTTCATGGCAGCAGGTAGACCATTGTTGCTTGTTAGTGTTGTCATTATCTCTGTTCTCAGTAAGCCTCAGTCTGAGGCAGGCACTGTTTCCCTGGTCTCCAGAGATAGAGACACAGACACCAACACCTGGGGAGGAGAACAGCCTGTTCCCCCTGAACTTCTGTATTTTCTTTATGAGTTTGTGTGCTGTGTTCTGTGTGGCACTGGAAATCCACACTCCTTCCCCTGGGCAGTGGTTGGCAAACTGGTTGCTCTTTGGCCCCTTGAGTGTGGCTCTTCCACAAAAATACCACGTGCAGCGTACACATACAGTGCGATTGAAACTTTGTGGCCCATGGGCAGAAGTTGGTTTTCGGCTCTCAAAAGAAATTTCAGTTGTTGTATTGTTGATAGTTGACTAATGAGTTTGCCAACTGCTGTAGAGGAAGGACCTGGGTTCAGGATGGACTGTTTTCCCGTCACATGCACGCAATGATTTTACGAGTGTCAGGGATCCGGCTATAGTTTTTGGGTCCTGGGAGGTACGTACCTGCATAGAATGATGAGTATTTTTATAGTATAGAATCTGTAGGCTACTAACCATAGGCTCTGGTTCGGCTCTGACTTCGTCGGCCCCTATGTCTTGGTGCTAGTTGCTTCGGTTCTTTGGAGGGAGGATGAGATTGTTCCCTGGATGTGTCTTTTAAGGTTGTTGACAGTGTTGCCTAGCTGGGCATCAGGAATTAGAATTTATATGGGATCCTGATGAAGTCTGTGGTTACATGTATCAGTATCTTCACTTCATGAATTGCATGTTTCAGGAATCATAAAGCAAGATCCTAAACTACCAGTGGATAAAATCTTGCCCCCACCTTCTCCCTGGCCCAGGAGCTCCATCTTTGATGCTGATGAAGAAAAGTCAAAGGTAAGGAGCTCTTTCCTGACCTTGGTGGCCTATCTGGAATCTGATCAGATCCCTTCTTGTAGGGACACTCTTCAAATGTCCCCTGGAATGTCTTCTGAGCCCTGAACCAAAGTGTGGGAGAACTTTGGTAAGGGGTTTAGTGAGTTCTCTTGAAGCAGGTTTTTATGAGTGAGGTAGCATAAGGGTTGGGTGTTTTCTGTGGTGCAAATGGTCAGTCATATGGAAATAACCTGCTGTATGTTGGCTTAGGTCTTTTTTTTTTAAACTTTTTAAAAAATATATATTTTATTGATTTTTTACAGAGAGAAAGGGAGAGGGATAGAAACATCGATCAGCCGCCTCCTGCACACCCCCTACTGGGGATGTGCCCACAACCAGGATACATCCCCTTGACCGGAATAGAACCTGGGACCTTTCCGTCCGCAGACCGACACTCTATCCACTGAGCCAAACCGGTTTCGGCGGCTTAGGTCTTTTTAGTGCAGTAAGCCTGATCCCATCCCCTCTTTTATTTAACTTGTGGACATTTTAATGAACTTCCTTCCATGTAGCTTCAAGGCACCAGGATACAGTTCCTACCAACACTCTTCATCTTCTCAGCTCTTCTGCTGAAGAACTTGGCCTTCACAATGACAGGCTGCTTTGGAGCTTTCCCTTTCCCAGAACTTTGTAGTAGCCTGATCGTACCACATTAGTGATAGGAACAGCTCCAGTCTTGCTCTTGACAGCATTTACCCGTATCTGTTCACTGACCAGGGTCCATGGTTTATCGAGGTTGACAATTGGGCAGAAGCTCTGGTTCCTCTTTAAGTGATCATGTCTCATACCCATTTTCCCAAAGGAGCCTGGGTGATATTTGTCAAAGTTGATCCTGTGACAATGCAAGCCGCCCCATCTCCTTCTCCCCTCCCACCCCGTGCTTCCTGTGCTTGCCGATGAGGCGTGGCTCATGTGACCCCAAAGTTTCTGGGTCTTCTTCAGTCTGGATGTCGGTGGCCAATATGCAAAAGACCCACCCATTTTTCTTCTACTACTGCCTCTAAGAATCTTCAGACATCAGTAAGGGGAAGGATGTGGTCAAAACCCAGGCCAAGACCCTGAATTACCTACCTTAGACCAGTGGTTCCCAATGTGGGGAATATGCCCATAGAGGAGGAATTTGATTTGTAAGGGGGGCAATTCGAGAATGAGTTATTAACAGTGAAATTTTACACTTGTTCTAGGGGGTCTCATATACAGTATATAAATATAAATATAAATATAAGTATATTGTGACACATTTATGCATCAGTTCTCTATTACATATTTTGAAACTTTATTTGCTATTTATTTTCATATCACTTCATATATTTTTAACAATTTCTTAGTGATTTCTTCCTCAATACTTCCAATTGTCCTTTCGTTCTTTTATTTTTCTCTCTCATTTTTCTTTGGAAGCTTATTTAGACTAAGATAATAGCCGTTTAGGCTTCTTCCTAGTGAATAGGAGTTCAGTTTTTGAATAATAAGAATTATATGTCATGTGGTGGGGGGCATCAGGATTTTAGAGATGCTTAGGGGTGGCCTGGCCAAAACCAGGTTGGGAACCGCTGCCCTAGAGCAGTGGTCAGCAGACCGTGGCTCCTGAGCCACATGTGGCTCTTTCACAAAATGCCATGGCCTGAGCGAGACTATTTTGAAGAAGTGGTGTTAGAAAAAGTTTACGTTTAAAAAATTTGGCTCTCAAAAGGAATTTCAATCGTTGTACAGTTGATATTTGGCTATGTTGACTAATGATTTTGCTGACCACTGCCGTAGAGCATCAGTGGTGGCAGTGCTTTGGGTTGTTCCTGGTCTTGGTCCCTCACAGGTCTGGTAGGTGCAGTACCTGGAGAGTTCCAGGCCATATGTGTGTCTCTCTGGTACCCATGGCCTTCCAGCTGTGCCTTCCTCCCCTGGATCAGGTCCTCAGTAGTATGGCATCCTGGAGGCAGATGAGCAGGGCTGCTCTGTACTCCTTGGCTCTTCTCTGCTGCTGTCTAACATTGCAGAGGGTGGAAGGAGCAAGGGAGGAGTTAGGGCTTGGACTTCTGAGAAAGAAACCTGAGAGAGCTGCTTACACTCTCTGGGCTCAGTATTTTTATCTTTTCTTTCCTCCATCCACCAAAGACTGAGTGACTCCTATGTGCCAGGCGTTCTGCTGGGCTTTGAGAATAAAGCAAACACGGTCATAGAGTCTATGGTCCAGGACAACTTGGCACTGTTGACATTTGGGCAAGCTAGTTTTCTTGTTTGGGCTGCCCTGTATATTGTAGGATGTTTACAGCATCCCTGGCCTCCATCCACTAGATCCAATAGCATCCCCAGTTGTGACAACCAGAGTGTCTCCTGACTTTGCCAAGTGTCTTCTGGGGGCTATCATCCTCCACCCTACCCCACTGAAACCAGTGGTCGGTAGAGATGGTGGTAGTACTAACATGGTTGCATGCTTGCTCAGATAATGCATGTGAAATGTAAAACTGTTAGTGTTAGCTCTTCTATTGCTTGATGCCGTACCCTGGCCATTGGACACTACGGGGAATAGTTCAACCTACTCTTCTTGTTTACCTGCAGCTTCTGACAAGGCTTCTGAAGAGCAGCCACCCTGAGGATCTGCAGGCTGCAAATCGGTTGATCAAGAGTTTGGTTAAGGAGGTGGGCGTTTTCCTAACGCATTCTGCAGAACCAGCCTTGGACAGGGCTGCACAGTGTATGTGTGCACAGCTCTCTGGAGGAGGGAGTACCCTACTCTGACCTGGGGAACAGCCATAGGCTCCCTGAGGTCGCAGGTGACTGGAAGCAAGGGCCATGTTATGTGCTTTCTAAGAACTTCAGTCCAGGAACGCAAAGTGTCTCACAGACACTAGTTTCTGTCCCAGTGGCAGGTATTGTGTGGACAGATGCAATTTGGGAATCTGTTTTTCAGAGAGTTAAAGCTGGTGGCTGACCAGACCCCCGGCTGCATTGTCTTCCCCAGAAATCCTGGGCAAGCACTCTTTTCATCCGTTCGTGACTTGCCTGAACTCTCCCCCGTACAGTGCCCCTTCCCATCCCCTGTTCAGGCTTTATCCAGGCCTCTGCTTCCTCACTGCCATCCTCTTCCCCCAAAGGAGCAAGAGAAGTCTGAGAAGGTATCCAAGAGAGTCAGTGCCGTGGAGGAAGTGCGGAGCCATGTGAAGGTGCTGCAGGAAATGCTGAGCAGGTATCGCAGGCCCGGGCAGGCTCCTCCAGACCAGGAGGCCCTACAGGTACTCTTCTCTAACCGCAAAGAAATAAAGTTCAGGAGTAGCTAAATGTAACTGACATGCTAGAAATTAAATTATGCCTCTTTACAGTGTATTTGCTGCGTGTTGATCTGTTCATCATTAAGATCAAGAATTCTTTTTTATTCTCACTTGACGATATGTTTTCATTGAATCTTTTATTTTATTTTTTAATTTAATCTTTATTGTTCAAATAATTACAATTGTTCTTCTTTTTTCCCCCCATAGCTCCCCTCTATCCGGTTCCCACCCCACCCTCTACCCTTACCTCTCCTCATCCACAGGTGTACAATTTTTGTCCAGTCTCTTCTTGTACCCCCTGTCACCCCTTTCCCCCTGAGAATTGTCAGTCCACTCCCTTTCTATGCCCCTGATTCTATTATATTCACCAGTTTATTCTGTTCATCAGATTTTTTATTCACTTGATATTTATTTATTTAAAAAATATATTTTACAGAGGGGAAGGGAGAGAGAGAGTTAGAAACATCGATGAGTGAGAGACATTGATCAGCCTTCTCCTACACGCCTCCCTACTGAGGATGTGCCCGCAACCAAGATACATGCTCTTGACCGGAATCGAACCTGGGACCTTTCAGTCTGCAGGCCAACGCTCTATTCACTGAGCCAAACTGGTTTTGGCTTCTCTTGATTTTTAGATTCACTTGTTGATAGATAAGTTTTTGTTGTTCATAATTTTTATCTTTACCTTCTTCTTAAAAAGTACATTTCAGCATTTCATGTAATACTGGTTTGGTGTTGATGAACTCCTTTAGCTTTTTCTTATCTGTGAAGCTCTTTATCTTCCCTTTAATTCTGAATGATAGCTTTGCTGGGTAGAGTAATCTTAGTTGTAGGTTCTTGCTATTCATCACTTTGAATATTTCTTGCCACTCCCGTCTGGCCTGCATAGTTTCTGTTGAGAAATCAACTGACAATTGTATGGATGCTCCCTTGTAAATAATTAGCTGTTTTTCTCTTGTGTGCTTTCTGGACTTGGAAGTCTATTTCTTTCACCAGGTGGGGGAAGTTTTCGGTCATTATTTCTTCAAGTAGGTTTTCAGTATCTTGCTCTCTTCTTCTGGCACCCCCATAATTCTGATGTTGGTATGCTTAAAGTTGTGCCAGAGGCTCCTTATACTATCTTTACATTTTTGGATTCTTGTTTCTTTTTGCTTTTCCAGTTGAGTGTTTTCTGCTTCTTTGTATTTCGGATCTTTGACTTGATAACTTGCATTCCTCTAGTCTGCTGTTAGGTCTCTGTATAATATTTTTTATTTCAGTCAGTGTATGTTTAATTTCTAGTTGGTCCTTTTTCATCTCCTCTTGGGTCTCGCTAAATTTATCGACCTTTTCTAGGAAATTCTTGAAAAACCTTATAACCCTGGTTTTGAACTCTATATCCAGGCGTTTGTTTTCCTCCATTTTTAAAAATCTAATAAATCTTTATTGTTCAGATTATTACATTTGTTTCTCTTTTTTCTCCCCATAGTTCCCCTCCACCCAGCTCCCACCCCTTCCTCTACCCTTACCTCCCCCCACATTGTCCTCATCCATAGGTGTATAATTATTGTCCAGTCTCTCCCTGCACCCCCCTCACCCAATCCCCCCTGAGAATTGTCGGTCCACTCCTTTTCCCTGCTCCTGATTCTATTATATTCACCAGTTTATTCTGCTCATCAGATTTTTTTTTAATATACTTTTTTTATTGATTTCTTACAGAGAGGAAGGGAGAGAGATAGAAAGTTAGAAACATCAATAAGAGAGAGACATTGATCAGCTGCCTCCTACACTTCCCTACTGGGGATGTGTCCGCAACCAAGGTACATGACCTTGACCAGAATCGAACCCAGGACCTTTCAATCCACAGGCTGACGCTCTATCCACTGAGCCAAACCGGTTTCGGCTGTTCATCAGATTTTTAATTCACTTGATTTTTAGATTCACTTGTTGATAGATATGTATTTGTTGTTCATAATTTTTATCTTTACCTTTTTTTTCTTTCTGTTTTTAAAAAGTGCCTTTCAGCATTTCATGTAATACTGGTTTGGTGTTGATGAACTCCTTTAGCTCTTTCTTATCTGTGAAGCTCTTTATCTGCCCTTCAATTCTGAATGATAGCTTTGCTGTATAGAGTAATCTTGGTTGTAGGTTCTTGCTATTCATCACTTTGAATATTTCTTGCTACTCCCTTCTGGCCTGCATAGTTTCTGTTGAGAAATCAGCTGACAATCTTATGGGTGCTCCCTTGTAGGTAATTAACTGTTTTCTCTTGCTGCTTCTAATATTCTCTCTTTGTCTTTTGCACTTGGTATTTTAATTATGATGTGTCTTGGTGTGTTGCTCTTTGTATTCCTTTTATATGGGGTTCTGTGTTCTTCCTGGACTTGTAAGTCTATTTCTTTCACCAGATGTGGGAAGTTTTCAGTCATTATTACTTCAAATAGGTTTTTAGTACAGTGGTACCTCAAGATACGAGTTTAATTCGTTCCGTAACTTTGAGGCGTAGGAAACTATGAGACACTCGAGTCGCGGAAAACCGGTGGGTCGTGTGCAGCCAGCCGGTCTGCGTAATTACTCCTGTCTCAAATGTTGCTCGTATTTCAGAGCAAAAATCGCTCGCTCGATGGCTCGTATCTCAAAAATCTCGTATGTTAGGGCACTCGTATCTCGAGGTACCACTGTATCTTGCTCTCTCTCTTCTTCTGGCATCCCCACAATTCTGATGTTGGTATACTTGAAGTTGTCCCAGAGGTTCCTTAAACTATCTTCACATTTTTGGATTCTTTTTTCTTTTTCAATTGACTGTTTTCTGCTTCTTTGTATTTCAAATTTTTTTCTTGTGTTTCTCTAGTCTACTATTAGGTCTCTGTATACTATTTTTTATTTCAGTCAGTATATATTTAATTTCTAGTTGCTCCTTTTTTCATCTCCTCTTGGGTCTCACTAAATTTATCTTTTCTAGGAAATTCTTGAAAAACCTTATAACCGTGGTTTTGAACTCTATATCCAGTTGTATGTTGTCCTTCATTTCTTTCGTTTGTGATCTGTTCCTTTGTCTTCGCATTTTCACTAATCCGGGAGAACTTCTGTGCTGGAATCAGCCTTATGATGCAAGACTTAAAAACTGCAAAATCCTCTCTGTTGAGCTCGGATGGGGTGGAGTCTTAGGGCTGAGCATACCGCCTTGGCTTCCAGTCAGCCCCACTCTATGTGTCCCCTGAGTATCAAGTGTCTCTTGGTAATTGTTGTGGCCCTTTCTGTGCACATGTGCGTGCCTCAGACCTCTGCCTTTTCAGTTCTCTTGCGCTCCAGGACCCTTATGAGTCTGGGTCCCCAGGGTCTCGCCCGAAACTAGGGTGTAGTGCAGTTAGATGTGGCTCAGTTGGGAGTCTCTGTCTCCTGCCCACTATAGAAAGTCAGCAGCACAATCAGCAGGCAGTCCTCTCTGTGTGCACTGATGTGCGCGCCCCAGACTTCTACCCTTTCGCGACTCCCCTAAATTTTTGTGTACTCCTTCCTTCTCACAGTCCAGACTCCCTTTGTATGAGTCTCTCCCGGAACTGCGGTTCATTGCAGTAGGATAAGGGGTTCAGTGATGTCGGGAGTCTCCATCTCCCTCCTGCCAGAGGAAGCCAGCCAGGCACACCACCAACCACTCTCTCCATGTGTGCATCTCCATACCTCATCTTTTTGCAGCTCTTCTGAGTTTCTGTGAGCCCCTCTCTTTCCTTCTAGTTGTAGAATTTCCACTCAGCCAACTTTCCTGTGGTTCTTGATGATATCAGTTCTGTCTTTTATTTGTAGTTTTGAAAATGTCTGAGGCAGCAGTTGAGGTGTTCATCTATGCTGCCATTTGGTTTCTCCCACTTCTTTTGTTTGTGATCTGTTTCTTTGTCTCCTCATTTTCGCTGCCTCCCTGAGTTGGTAGAGTAGCTTTGTTTGCTAGGTGTCCTTTATGGCCCTGTAGCTCTGCCTCCCCCGTTACCTGAGGTAGACACTCTTGGTGCACCACTTTGTGGACTGTGTACAGCCTTTTGTCATTAAGTCTTGATTGTTGTTGGCATCACTGGGCGGAATTGACCTGCAGGCTAATTGGCTGTGAGGATCAGCTATGTCTACGCAGGGAGAACTTCTATACTGGAGATAGCCTTATGAGACAAGAGTTGCCAAATTGCAAAAGCCTCTGTGCTTGGCTTGGATGGCATGGAGTCTCTGGGCTGAGCAGATAGGCTTGGCTTCCATCAGCTCTGCCCTGTGAGGCTCCTGGGTTTCAGTGTTCCTCAGTAACTGCTGCAGTCCTCTCTGTGCACACTTGGGCGTGCCTCCAGACCTGTGCCTTTTGCAGCTCCCCTGAGTTTCCGTGCCTTCCTCTCTTTTCCCGATAGTCCAGACTCCCCCCATATGAGTCTCACCAGAAATGGGGGTTCAGTGCAGTTGGGAGTTTCTGTCTCCCTCCCACTAGAGAAAACCAGCCAGGCACTCTGCCGCCTGTCCTCTCCATATGTGTGTCTCTGTATCTGAGCTTTTTGCAGCTCCTCTGAGTCTCGATGAGCCCCTCTCTTTTCTTCTCGTTGTGGAATTTCCACTTAGCCAGCTTTCCAATGGTTTTGGATGATGTCTGTTCTGTCTTTTACTTGTAGTTTTGAAATTGTTGTGCAAGGCAGCAATTTAGGTGTTCATCTATGCTGCTATCTTGATTTCTCTCTCATTGATTCTTTTAGAGAGAGAGAAACATCAGTCGATTGCCTCCTGCATGCACCCTTACCAGGGATCAAACCCATAATCTAGGCATGTGCCCTGACTGGGAATTGAACTCACAACCTCTTGGTACATAGGACAATACTCGAACCAGTTGAGCCACCCAGCTAGAGCACAGTGAAGAATTCTTTATAAATTCTGGATGTGCTCTGTGGGTTGTCTTTTAACTCTCTTGACTGTCTTTTGAAGCAAAAAGTTTTTAATTTTTTTAAAGATTTAAAAAAATTGCTTTTTAGGGAGAGAAGAAGAGAAAGAGAGAAACATTAATCAATATGAGAGTGAAACATTGATCAACTGCCTCCTGCATGCTTCCTACCAGGGATGGAGCTGGCAACCCAGACATGTGCCCTGACCAAGAATGGAACTGGCAGCAACCTTTCAGTGCACAGGAC
The DNA here is from genome assembly GCA_011751065.1 of Lasiurus cinereus. Lineage (NCBI taxonomy): Eukaryota > Metazoa > Chordata > Mammalia > Chiroptera > Vespertilionidae > Lasiurus > Lasiurus cinereus. Next base: position 4,944,448 of record JAAGEH010000024.1, read on the forward strand.
AACATCCAACCAATTGAGTCACGCTGGCCAGGGCAAAGGTTTTCATTTTGAAGTTCAGTTTGTCTCTTTTTTTCTTAGGTTGATGATGCTCTGGTGTTATAGCTAAGACACACCAGCACTTGGTGTAGCCAGGCATGGGATGGTGGGACTGTCTGAGTCAGCTATTCTTAGTTCCTGGAACACTGCTTTCTGCTTCTCTCACAGACTACGTTCATCACTTTCTGCATTCTGGCTTTTTATACTTCTCTGCATAGGGGAGACCAGCCCCTGAAGGCACCCAGATGGGGGAACATCCCATTTCACAAAGCTAGCAGAAACAAACTGGGCCTTCCCAATACCAAATTTCTGAGAGAAAAATCTATTTGGCCAGTGTGGCTCATGTGTCTGCTTGGGTCAATCAGCTGTGACTGGGATTGGGCAGAGTTACAGAGAAAAATGTGCTGGTTTTCCACTGTGGGTGGAGGGGACTGAACTCGGAAGGGTTAGGGGCTGGAGCCAGGCAGACACTCCAAAGCCCATCTCCCATGGTGAGGTTGTGTGACTGGGGCTGGCCCTGTCCCTGTCATGTGTCAGGCGACCTCCCGATTTTTGGCTTGTGCAGGAAAAAATTCAAGACATGAATCCAGGTCAAGTGGAAGTTTATTAAAGATTAGGACAGTGAAGCAAAGGAAGGGCCCTTAGGGACAGGTTCAGCCTGGGTTGAGCTGTTGCTTACCACTGCTCCCAAATCTTGTGGGGACCCTTAAAGCTTAGGATAAAGAAAGCAGAAGCACACGCATTAAGAAAGAGATGCCGTGGTGCTCAAACAAGAGTGCAAGCTGATATTCTTTGTCTGGAGGTTATGTCTATTTTCTATAGGTGGGAGTTACAGGGGAAGTCCCAAGGGAGGGCCAACATAATATTCATTGGATTTCCAGGTGTGACCCTTAGTATGCTGATGTATTAAAATGAGTGTATAATGGAGTGTGGGGTCACTTTCCTGGTCCTTTTTTCTTCCATCTTGCATTAGTCTGAATCTAACTGGCCCCTGACTGTGGTCATTTAAACCACCTGCTCTTAGGTCCCTTTGGGAGGACAGGGTCTTGTCATTTATCAGCTGGCTGTTAATTGCGCAATCTTGCTGACAGTTGATTCACCATTTGTTTCAGTTTCCTCATTACACTTGTCAGGGAATTTTCGTAGTTTTTACTAACCTGCCTCTGCCATACCAGAGTCCCTCAGGAGGGTCGGCATGTTGAGCTTTTAAATAGAACAGTTTTGCCCTGGCCGGTGTGGCTTGGTGGGATGTCCATCATCCCATGTATCAAAAGGTTAGAGGTTTTATTCCCCCATCAGGCACATGCCCAGTATTTGGGTTCCAACCCCAGTTGGGGTGTGCAAGTAACATCCAAATTGATGTTTCTCTATTTCTCCCTCTTCCTTCCCCTCTTGCTCTCAGATTAATAAAAACATATTAAAAAAAATGTTTTAAAAAAATAGCACAGTTTCCCCCCAGCCAAGATAATAACCAGCTATGAGGTAGGAGAGATGCGGGTGGAATCAAAAGTTCATCTTTAGAATGGATAAAGCTGATGTTAGAAAATTTAGCAAATAAGTGTCAGCCAGTAGCTTGCTGATACTGAACCCTAGAACCATGCAAGTTTACCTGCCACCTAAGATATTGCTGGCACACCACTGTCCTTCCCACGTGTTCCTTCTTTAAAACTTAGAGCAGGTGGGAGCAGATCCGAGTGTGTAGAGGCAGTTAGCACTCCAGAGCAGAGCTGAAGGAAGGGGCTCCTTCCATTTCCTCTCCCAGACTCGCCTGTTGGATGTGCTATTCCCTCAGCAACAGGGAGAGGATGCAGGGAGGGAGCTTGAGATGTGCAGAAGCTGTGTGCTCCTCAGTGTGTGGTTGGCCAAGTGGTCTGGTGCAGTGGTCTTCAACTGGTGGTTCGTGGGTCTGAAAGATTGGCGACCACTGGCCTGGAGCACTCTCCCTGCGATGATCGAGATGAGATTTTCCATGTTGTGTTGGGTATAGTGGGGGTGGGGGGTGAGGTTTAGTTCTGATTTGTTGTTCTACTTATTTACATATTTCACTGGTTGATTCTTGTATGTTTCCTGACCAGTTGGTGGTGAACCTGCAACCTTGGTGTATTGGGATGACACTCTAAGCAACTGAGGTGCCTGGCCAGGGTTGAGCTAGGTCTGATCACCTTTTTAACTATTATATTAAAAAATTCCCATGCATTTGTAGTCCAGATTGTTTCTGAAACTAACTGCCCTGTCACTTCAAACCTGTAGTCATGAATTTGGGGCTGATGGAGGAGAGCTCCTGGAGCCCGGCTCTGCACATGCTTATGCAAAACCTGGCTTTCCCTGTGGGTCCTAGGTGTGTGGTGAACTGAACTCTGTTTCCCAGGTTGTGTATGAGAGGTGTGAGAAGCTGCGGCCCACCCTGTTCCGGCTGGCGAGTGACACTGTGGATGATGACGACGCACTAGGTAACGGCTCTCTTTCACTTGGCACAGGCAGCAGCCCAGGTGCAAGCAGGCGCGCTCCTTCCTGTTATGCTAATGGGGTGCCAGGAACAGGGCAGAATGGACTTTAGGGTTTATGGTGATGGGCTCAGGAAGTTGACTTAGAACTGATTTCTAGAAGAATCTAGCCTTGAGCAAGAAGTCATTATTTGGTCTGAAATCATGGAAAGAGGAGGAAATTTACCAAGTAGATTTGGTGTGAGGGTGAGAGAAGAAAGAGAAGATAGTGCTGGTGGCCTGAAGAAAGACTGGACGTCCCACAGAGGCCCAGCAGTTGCTGCCAGTGGTCATTTGGAGGTTCCCCCCACCTGTTGCCTTCAGGGGCTGGGCAATAACCTAAGGAGTCAGGGGTAGGGAGAGCGGAGCAATTTTTTTAATCCTCACCCAAGGACGTGCTTATTGATTTTAGAGGGAAAATGGAGGGGAGAGAGAAACATCAGTGTGAGTGAGAAACATCACTCCATTGTACCCCCTCCCCCCTACTGGGGATCGGACCTGCAACCTAGGTATGTGCCCTGACCAGGAATCGAACTGTGTAACCTTTTGATGTACAGCAACTGAGCCACACGGGCTAGGACAGGAAAATGGAGAATTTTAGTACCTGAACATGGGTATTTAAACATTTTGTGGGGGGATGGGGGGTCAATGGGAGGATAAGGAGACCTATGTAATACCTTAATCAATAAAGAAAGAAAAAAAAAAAACCCATTCTGGAAAAAAAACAACAACACAAAAGAACATTTTGTTTGCTCCACTGGTGTGGTTCAGTGGTTGCGTGTTGACTCATGAACCAGGAGGTCACGGTTCGATTTCTTTTTTTTCTTTTTTCTTTTTTTTATATATTTTATTGATGTTTTACAGAGAGGAAGGGAGGGAGATAGAAAGTCAGAAACATTGATGAGAGAGAGACATCGATCAGCCGCCTCCTGCACGCCCCACAGTGGAGATGTGCCCGCAAGCAAGGTACATGCCCCCGACCGGAATCGAACCCGGGACCTTTCAGTCCGCAAGCCGACGCTCTATCCACTGAGCCAAACCGGTCTCGGCTCTTTTTTTTTTTTTTTAATCTTTATTGTTCAGATAATTACAATAGTTCCTCTTTTTCCCCCCCATAGCTCCCTTCCACGTGGCTCCCACCCCATTCTCTGCCCTTACCTCCCCCCATGGTTGGATTTCTGGTCAGGGCACATGTCTATGTTGTAGGCTTGATCCCATGTGGGGGGCGTGTAGAAGGTAGCTAATCATTGATTTTTCTCTTATCATTGATGATTATCTCTCTGACACTCTCTCTCCTCTCACTCCCCTTCCTCTTCCTTTCTCTCTCTGAAATCAATAAAAAATTCCAAAACATTTTAGCCCTAGCTAGTTTGGTTCAGTAGATAGAGCGTTGGCCTACAGGCTGAAGGGTTCGATTCCAATCAAGGGGACATGTCCGGGTTGTGGACTCAAGCCCCAGTAGGAGGCATGCAGGAGGCAGCCGATCTATGATACTGTCTCATCATCAGTGTTCTATCTCTGATTTCCTCTTTGAAATCAATAAGAAAACACACAGCCATATTTAAAAAATTTATTTTTTATTGAAACTCAACAAAACACATCAGAAAGGGGAATAGAGAATAAATCCTATGTACTCTTCTCCTATTGACAATGACCAAATCATGACCAGTTTTCCCACTTTGTTTCTTCTGTAACACATTTTCCCTCCACCCCCCCCCCATTCTATTTTGAAGCAAATTCTAAACATTTCAAAGTAATTAAATAGTCAGTGTCCAGAGTTCTCTGGCATTTGGCCTCTTTAACTATTTGTTCTTTCTGCTGTTTGCCCCTGTCCTTTTTAAATAGTTATTTCTAAACCAGACTCAAAAGAAAAGTCATACTTTGAAATTGGCTGATAATTTCTTTTTTAAAAAAATATGTTGTTTTCAGAAAGAGAAGAAGGGAGAGGGTGAAAGAGATAGAGACATTGGTGAGAGAAGCATGGATCAGCTGCCTCCTGCACATTCCCTACTGGGGATCAAGCCTGCAACCCGGAATTGATCTGATGATTCTTGGTGCATGGGATGATAATCACTGAGCCCCACTGGCCGGGCAGTTGATATTTCTTGTCTTTTATGGACAGCCCCCATTCTGTCCTTTAAAAAATACATATTTTTTATTGATTTCAGTTAGGAAGGGAGAGGGAGAGAGAGATATAAACATCAATAGTGAGAGAGAATCATTGATCGACTGCCTCCTTTATGCATCTTACTGAGGATCGAGCCTGAAACCCAGGTATGTGCCCTTGACCAGAATTGAACCCTGGATCCTTTATTCCGCAGGCCAGTTCTATATCCACTGGGCCAAACCAGGTAGGGCTGTCAAAAATTTGTCCTTTGATCCGAAAATGGTTTGGCTCAGTGGATAGAGCGTTGGCCTGTGGATTGAAAGGTCCCAGGTTTGATTCCTGTCAAGGGCATGTCCCTTGGTTTCGGGCACATCCCCAGTACGAACTGTGCAGGAAGCAGCTGATCAATGTTTCTCTTTCATGGATGTTTCTAACTCTCTATCCCTCTCCCTTCCTCTCTGTAAAAATCAATAAAATGTATTTTAAAAAATGTGTCCTTTGACTTGCAGGGTTTCTTTTGTTCACAGTTTTCTGATGGCATCCTTCATTGTGTTTAGCATGAGTTTCTGTTCCTGAGATCCCTTATCAGTTGGGTCAGGGGCCTTGATCAGATTCAAGTTCAATTGGGTTGGGCCAGCGGAACAAGAATACTTTATAGGTGTTCAAGAGGCTTGCAGTGTCTGTTGGCATTGAGCAATGGGAGGGTATCTTCTGGGAAGTAACCTTATGACACATTGGCCTCCTTGGCCCCTGGCCCTGTGCTCTCCTGTCTGTCTCTCCTGAGAGCAATTTTTTTACAGGTAAACCAGACTATGAGAGGCTTGTGTAGTTTTTGAATTCTGGGTGAATTTTATACTTTCAGGACATTTTAATTTGGACATTAAATTTTCATTAGGATTGTGCTTGATCTATATTTAGATTTTAAAGGGGTAGATTCATGTAACAGTTTGTTCCCTATGTACTAACTGAATAAAGTACCAAAAATTTCTTACAATATTCACATCTACATTAATAAACAGCTTTCTTTTTTAATTTTAAATTAATTAAAGGTTTAGTTCCTTAGTTGATGGAGACATATTTAAGCAATAGGCTATCATGTTGGACAGAACAAGCATAGAAAGTGAAAAAATTTGGTTCTTCCTCTGTCATGAGAATGGAAATGTAGTTGTTCAGGGATTAAGTGACTGGATCTGATAGAGGGGCCTGGTCACATGATGGGGAGAGATAGGGATAACACCCCATCTGCTAGAGCCATGGGACATCTGCCTTGTGGAATGGCTTAAAAAGAACTATAGGCTGGCCAGCATAGCTCAGTGGTTGAGCATAGTCCTATGAATGAGGAGATCACGGTTTGATTTTTAGTTAGGGCACATACCTGGGTTGCAGGCTTGTTCCTACACATCCCCTGTGTGGGGTATGCAGGAGGCAGCTGGTTAATGATTCTCTCTCATCATTGATATTTCTTTTCTTTTTAAAAAACAAATATATTTTTACTAGAGGCCCTGTGCTCGAAATTTGTGCACTTAGGGTGTTCCCTCAGTCCAGCCTGCACTCTCTCACAATCTGGGAGCCCTTAGGGGATATCTCATTGCTGACTTAGGCCTGCTTCCCATGGGCCTAAGCCATCAATTGGACATTCTTAGGAGAGGCTCCCGCCAGGACTCTGCACTTGCCAGCCATGAGCCCAGCTCAGGGCTTTTGGCTGAGTAGTACTCCCCTGTGAGAGCAATATAAGTACCACAGGGCAGCTCCTGTGTTGAATGTCTGCCCCTGATGGTCATTGCGTTCATAGCAACCAGTTGTTCCACCGTTCAGTTGATTTGCATATTAGCCTTTTATTATACAGGATTGATTTTAGGGAGGAAGAGAGATTGAAACAATGATGATAGAGAATCATAGATCAGCTGCTTCCAGCATGCCCCCTACTGGGGATAGAACCTGTAAACCGGGCATGTGCCCTTGACCAGAATCAAACCTGGGACCCTTCATTTCTTAGGCTGATGATATATCCATTGAGTCAAATTGACTAGGGATCATCCCTGATGTTTCTCTTCCTTTCCTTTCCTTTCCTCTCTGTAATCAATAAAGAAATATATTTGAAAAAAAAAAAAAGAATGTGGTTATTGGTAGCCAAATTTGGGGGCTCTTGATTTTTCTCATTTTCCAGCGGAGATTCTCCAGGCAAATGACCTCCTCACCCAGGGGGTTCTGCTGTACAAACAGGTGATGGAGGGCCGTGTCATCTTTGGGAATGCAGTGACCAGCACAACAGGAGACACACCTGTCTCCAGAGGTATGTGCAGAGAGCCTCTCTGTACTCTCTGCCTTGGAACAGCCTCAGATCCCAGGAAAGAGATGATCCGCAGAATATCCTGGGTTATGACGTGGAAATGAGAAAACTCTCCCTCTCTTTCCTCTGAGAACTGCCGCATGTGTCGTGATGGACTGACTGGCAGGCTGGACCCCAGCTTTGGCTAGTCACAGAAGCAGATGGCTGTTTTGCGCCCAGGTTTAGACTCCTTTTCTCATGCATGCTTGCTTATGGGAACTGAAGACCAAAAAAGTAATCTTCAGTGGTTCCTGATGCCTACTAGCTGCATCAGAATCACCTCAACTCTGGTTAAAATGCAAATTCTCAGGTCCCTGGCCTGGGCTTTCTGAGTCAGGATTGCTTAGAGCTAGGTGGGTGTGTGTATGTTTATCAAGCCCTGCAGCTGTTTCTGGTTGGCTCTGGTCAGGAGCCTCGGCGGGGCTCTGAGGTGAAGAAGCCAGCTGGCTGTGTACAGGCTGAATGGACCACCAGAGGGCTACTGGCTGCTGATGGGAAGGCAGTCCTCTGGCTCCTCATTCCAGGCCCTACGCAGGCACTCTGCCAACCCCTCCACTTGAGGTGTAAGGTGTAAGGGGGTGTTGAGGGTGGGGTGCTATGATGTCTTGACTGGAGGAGGCCTGAGGGAAGCTGGTGGCTTTAAGTGGAGATTTTGCTCTCACTCTGAATGAATAGCTCTTCAATCCCTCTCTAGTTTTGCAGAGTCCAGCACCCTGCCTGAGGAGCTGCCTGATTGACTTGGAACTGGACAGTGGGTCTGAGCAGGCTGTGCCTGGGGCACCGTCTCTGCTTCATCAGGACCTGGCAGCCTTAGGTAAAGAAGTGGTTTGGGGAGCAGGCAAGAATGTTCTTGGCTCCCTGGGGAGTGGGTAGGCTGGGTCCCGTTGGAGAGAATGTGCCTGTTTTTAGAGGGAAGTGGGTATACTAGGAAACTCAGAGCGGTACTCTTTGCACTTAGTCTCAGATTCACTGTGGGTGCGGTGGATGCCCGTGGGTTCTTTGCTTTGGACTTTCTAAGTGCCCTGAAAAGGGTGGACATGGTGCCGCTCTCCCTCCTGTCAAGATGAGTGACTGGTGTACATATCCCTCTCTTCCTCCCTTGTAGGAATCAGTGATGCTCCAGTTACCAGCAAGGTAAGGAGGCTCTTCCCAAGACCAGCAGGGGAGTGGAGGGACAGACCTGCTGAGGGGAGGGGCTAGCTTGGGATGCTTTATACTTGGAGACCAAAGCCTCTTTCTTGGTCTGCTATCTGGTTGCAGCCCCACAGGGCAAATGTCCTCGTCTTCTTGTGCATGCTCCTCTTTGGTAGTGCCTGGGCTCTGCTCTTGCCCTCCTGCCTCAGGCAGTGTAATGAGCCCAGTATTAAGTAGCTTTGGTGAATCAGGAGAACTATGCTGTATGTCACTATAGCTAGTGGTCATTCATACCCTGGCCTCATATTAGCTGTTCCTGGTTTGGCAGGTTGCCGGGCAGAGTTGCTTTAAGGAAAAGAGGAATCCTGCAGGCACACTGCAGGGTGGTGGTGTTCAGAGTCCTTCAGCAGAGAGGAGCATGCTGGACCTCCTCTCCCCACAGCCACCTTCAGGCACCCTGTGAGTCATGTGGGGATGGGAGGGAGAGAAGGGCTCCTTGCATGAGGGCTGGGTGACCCTTGAAGACAGGCAGAGATGTTGCTCTGCAGAGGCTTCTTTGTTTCCCTCTTCCTCCTTTTACTCCTATCCCAAGTGAGGAAAGGACACCTTTGGCCAAGAGCTCTGGAGAGGGTTTGTTTAAGCAGCAACAGCAGTATGTAATGATATTTTTGTTGTGTGTAGGTTGAGGGTTGTTTTTTTTCTGATTATTATGTAACTAGAGGCCTGATGCATGAAATTCATGCATGAGTAGGCCTGTCTTCACCTGGCTGCTGACACTGGCTTCCCTCCGCACTCAGGCTTCCCCCTGGCTGCCAGCAGGAAGCCTGGGACCCAGGCTTCCCTCACAGCCCCAGCTTTGTCCAGTAGGTCGTCCGGAAGGATGTCTGGTCTAATTAGCGTATTATGCTTTTATTATAGATTTGAAGTTAAGTAAAATTTTATCACTAGAGAAATAGTTAATATAGAAAATACCAAATAACAACTCGTAAAGACAGTGTTAAATGCTACTTCTTTGTTTTTTTTCCTATACTTGTAGAAATGTGTTATTGTCACTTATTTTTATACAGATGGGGTCATAATTTATAAACTGTACTCCAATGTGGATTTTTTCATATCACATTTTATCTTTGATATGTGTGCATGTCAGTTGATATAAATAGTTATATAACGATTCACATATGCTCATATATGTGTATTTAATCATTTCCCTCTTGTGGGTCTTTCCATAGCTTCCAGTTTGCAGGCACTTGGGTCAGTGGTGATAGTACAGGTTTCTTTAAACAGAGGCGCTCTGAGCTGTGAATGTGAACACATTTCCCGAGACCCTGCCCCTTTGCCTCTGGAAATATTAGCAGTTTGCCTTCTCTCAGCAGCCTGAGTGCCATGACCCTGATGGAGAGAGACTACTGGGTTCTGGTGGCAGGGATGTGCAGGAGGGGCCTCTTTCCAGTTCTTGCATCACTCCACAGTGGCCAGGCATCATTCTTATTTTGATGGGTTACTTCTGTCTAGACTTCAGTTTTCTAAAAATGTTTCAATTTGTGTTGCAAATGGACAACATCATCAAGAAGTGTGAATGAAGTGCCTGAATCTGTGACCATCTTCCTGGTTTCTGTCCCGCTGGGTATCACATGTGGGAAACAGCCTGGCTGAGCTGCCTATGGTCAGGCTGCCTGATAGCCACATTGGTTACTTTATTAATAGTTTATTGGATCCTCATTATGTCACACATCCCACTGAGTACTTTCCAGGCATTTGCTCATTTAATTCTAACAACCCTCAGAGAACTGAGGCCTAGGTTACATTACTTGTCTAATGTAACATACTTCTAGTCTACCTGGTGTGGTTCAGAGGTTGAGCATCCACCTATGAACCAGGAGGTCACTGTTCGATTCCTGGTCAGGACACATGCCCGGGGTTGTGATTCTCAGTGGGGAGTATGCAGGAGGCAATCAATTCATGGTTCTCTCTTATCATTTATATTTCTATCTCTCCTTCTTCCTTCCTCTCTGAAATCAATAAAGTGTAAAAAAAAAAAAAGTCACATACCTCTAAAACACACAAACATACTCACATATAAATATATATATATATATATTTTTTTTTTTTCTTTTTTTCCCTTTCTTATCTTGTTCTTCAAAAAGCCTGGTCACAGATTCCTGGAATTCTTGCTTGTCTTGATATTTTTTATATTTCTTTGTAGGAATTATATTCCACAGAAACATATCCCCAAGGAAGTGCCACCAGGTACTAAGTCCTCTCCAGGTTGGTCCTGGGAGGCTGGCCCATTGGCTTCGTCATCGTCTTCTCAGAATACACCTCTGGCTCAAGTGTTTGTCCCTTTGGAGTCTGTTAAGCCCAGTAAGTGCAGTTTTACCATTTTTTTCTTCCTTTCCTTCTATTAGATGCTCAGCTTTATCCCATGAGAAGATGAGTGGTAGAGGTTTTGCCTTGGGCAGAGAATAAGGAGGTGGTTTTACATCTCTCAGCTAATATTTTCCTTAACTAGAGGCTTGATGCACGAAGATTCATGCAAGAATGGCCCTTCTTTCCCCTGGCTGTCGGCACCACCTTTGCTCTGGCCTGGAGCCACTTTTCCACCTTCCCACACTGCTCAGAGGCTCAGAGCGGCTGGGGTGGTGCGTAATGCCTGCATCATTGCCATGGTGATGATGCAAGTGTCCCGCCCCTGGCTACTCGGTGCCTGTGTCTGCAAATTAACCTGCCATCTTTGTTGGGTTAATTTGCATACCCACTCCTGATTGGGTAGTGGACATCTCTAAAGTATGGTCAATATTCATCTTTCTCTTTTATTAGTGTAGATGCTTTCTCTGTCTTGGGGTGGATGCTGTGAAGAATATTGCAGCTGGCATTTAGGAGGATTGAATATGCTTAGGGACTTGATATTCATTCATTTGGAATCAAGAAGGGAATGTTCATTGTGGTTTGAAATAATTCACAAGAGATGGAATGAGAAGGAAATGAAGAAATTGGTTGGTGATTCTCTTCCTCTAGGGATCTTCTAATAGTGTTCGCCAACAGGTGTTCTGTGGACTCCTGGTGGTCTGTGATGTCCGAAAGGTTGGCGACCGCTGCTCTATAAGACAGGGAAGTAGATTAATATCTTTACCCACTCACAAACTAAACTGCAGGCCCACTAAGTAAGGTGACTGCCTATGGGCAGCATTAGTATGTGAGCAGGAAACAGCTGAGCTTAAGATCTGAGGCCTGGCCCTGTTCTCTGGCATAGGGCCTGCTGTGAGGTCAGACTACAGAGGGCCCTGGAAACAGGCAGAGGAGTTAAACAGTCAGTAAGCAGGGGGAGCCCCTTTGCACAGTTACTTTGTTAAATTTTGATTTAAAAACAATCCATGTTCAATGTTAATTGCCTGGTTTTGATAATTGTACTGTAGTTTTATAAAATGTTAACATTTGAGCAAGCTGAGTGAAGGCTATATGGGAGTTTTTTGTTAGCTTTACAACTTTTTATAAATCTGAAATTATTATGTCCTGGCCAAGTAGCTTAGTTGGTTAGAACATAGTCCTGATCTGCCAAAGTTGTGAGTTCAAACCACCAGTCAAGGAAGGTACAAGAATTAACTACTGAATACATAAGTAAGTGAAACAACAAATCGATGTTTCTCTTTTGCTCTTCCTCTCACTCTAAAAACAGTTTAAAAAACTCAAATTATTACAAAACAAAGTAAAAAGTAAAATTAAAAGCAAAAACATATTTTTGTTTAAAGTATTACAGATAGTAGTACATATGTCTCCTCCCCCACCCTCCTTTCCATTGACCTCCTCCAGCCTCCCCTACCCCCAGCACATACTCTCATCTACCACCCCCCTGCCCCCAGTGACTTGTATCTTATTGGTTATGCTTATTTATATGCATACAAGTCCTTTGGTTGATCTCTTACAGCCCCATCCCCTCTAACCTCCCTTGCCTTCTGCTGTAATTAGTCTGTTCAATGCTCTTTTGCCTCTATATCTATTTTCCCCATCCTTGATTCTTTTCTTTAAAAAATCTTGTCTCGCCGAGACTGGTTTGGCTCAGTGGATAGAGCATCGGCCTGCGGACTGAAGGGTCCCGGGTTCAATTCCGGTCGGGGGCATGTACCTTGCTTGTGGGCACATCTCCAGTGTGGGGTGTGCAGGAGGCGGCTGATCGATGTTTCTCTCTCATCGATGTTTCTGACTTTCTATCCCTCTCCCTTCCTCTCTGTGAAAAATCAATAAAATATATTAAAAAAAAAAAATCTTGTCTCTGCAGACTAGAAATAAATCTCTAAGAACAAAAAATGTTTGAGTCCCAATTTCAATGTCCATTAGTTCTGAGGCTCAGTTTCAATGTCAAACAGTTCCTTATGTGTAAAACATATTTTCAATATAGAAATTTTAGAAAAAGTAGAATAAACCAGAAAATTAAAATCATCTGTAACATTATCATCCAGAGATGGAAGTTTTGTTAATGTCTTAATGTACTTTCTTGTTTTATCCATGTACATATTTACATATGTATACATATATTTTTAAGTTAGCCCCATTATATATATATATATATATATATATATATATATATATATATATATATAGTGTTTTAATCCTGCTTTATTTACTATTATAAGCAATAATATTTTTTCACGCCCTTAACTGTTCTCCAGAACCTGGCTTTTTAAAAATGAATTCACACATAATATTACTAAACAGGTGTATCATAGCTCATTTATTTAATTCACTTAAAAAAATATATATATATGTATACATATATACACAAATATATATATTTTTTAATACATTTTATTGATTTTTTTTACAAAGAAGAAGGGAGAGGGATAGTTAGAAACATCTATGAGAGACATTGATCAGCCGCCTCCTGCACGCCCCCTACTGGCAATATGCTGGCAACCAAGATACATGCCCTTGACTGGAATCAAACCTGGGACCTTTCAGTTCTCAGGCGACGCTCTATCCACTGAGCCAAACCAGTTTTGGCTAAAAATATATTTTTACTGATTTTAGAGAAGAAAGGAGAGGGAGAGGAGATACAGGCATCAGTGATGAGAGAATCATCAATAGGCTGCATCTTGCATGCTGCATGCTGCCCACTGGGGCTCAAGCCTGCAACTTGGGCATATGCCCTGACTGGGAATTAAATCATAACCTCCTGGCTCATAGGTTGATGCTCAACCACTGAGAAACACTGGCTGGGCCTATTCTATTCCTTTCTGAAGGATAATGTGTTTCCTATTAAAAACAGTGCAGGCATTCCACACCGCTTCAGCTGCTCTGAGCCTCTGAGCCCTGTGGGAAGATGGAAAAGCAGCTCCAGGCCAGAGCAAAGGTGGTGCTGACAGCCAGGGGAAAGAAGGCCCATTCTTGCATGAATCTTCGTGCATCGAGCCTCTAGTTAAGGAAAATATTAGCTAAGAACCTCTTTGGACACCTACGTTTTAATTTTGTCACATTTATTTATTTATTTATTTATTTATTTATTTATTTATTCATTCTTTTTTTTCTATCTGTGAAAGAATTCAAATTTATTGAATAAAAGGCTTCGCTTATGATTTATAAAACAAATTGAAGGGGTAACATTTGAATGGGTAGCATTTAGTGAATAATACAGTCCTGGGGATCTATAATTGCTGTACATTTGATTGAAAAAAACAACAACAAAGAACTATTAAGTTATGAATATTTGTACAGCAACAAATGTAGAAAAACATAAAAAAGTTCAATATGATCCCAACAGAGTACCCTTTTTCTTGATCATGAGAGAACCAAATATTTTTAGAATCTAAAGCTGTTAAGTACATAAGTGCAAAACACCAAACAAAAAACTCTTTTTATTTCTCATTTTCTATTCTGGCATAAATTTTAATTCTTTCCAGTAGAACCAAAACCTCCTGAGCCCCTTTCAGTGTCATCCAAAACTTGAACTTCCTCTATTTCTGGATAAAAAATCCGTTCACAAATGAGCTGTGCAATCCGGTCACCCTTTTTTACTTCAAATTTTTCTTTGCCAAAATTAAACAGTATAACACCAAGATTTCCTCTATAATCTTCATCTATAACACCAGCTCCTACGTCTATAAAGTGTTTTGCAGCCAAGCCGGAACGTGGAGCTACTCTTCCATAACACCCAGAAGGAAGAGCTATCTGAATGTCAGTTTTCACAAGGGTTTTCTCCGTGGGTGGTATTGTATAATCATAGGCACTGTACAGGTCGTAGCCCGCGGCGCGCGCGGAGCCCTTGGTGGGGGCGGTGGCGAGCTCCGAGAGCCGCACGAAGCGGAGCCGCAGGCCGCCCTCCTCCGCGGGCCGGGGCCGCTTGCTGGGGGAGACGGCGTGTGCGTCTTCGGAGCACGACATGGCAAGGTAGACCGACATGGCAAGGTAGACCGCGGGCGGAGGCGGGCGCAGGGGGACGGGGGAGCAGAATGAACACGGCCGCTCGCAAGCGCGCTCAGATTCTGAATTTCCCGCCAGCAACGCCCCGCCACGCCCCTGGACGAGCCCAAACAAAGGGCTGAGAGGGGAGCAGGGGTTCAAATTTGGGGCTGGAAAACCTTCTCCGATAACGGATTTGGGATGGGAAACTACCGGTCATTTTTAAACTTTCCAAACTTAGCACCGGTGTCCAAGGCCGGGGGTTGGCTGCGGTGGCCTCCCACGCACACAAGAGAAACCACGCCAACCCCGGGTGACCTGAATGGCCTCGCTCCCGCGCCGAGGGGCTGCGCGCCCGCCCCTAAGGCGCCAGATCCCTGGACACGCCCGGGCCCGGCTCGCCCGCCGCCCGCCGCCTAATTTTGTTACTTTTAATTTTTTTTTTTTTATTAAAGAAGCAAGACAAGTTTATTAATAAACTTGACATATTGCACAAGTGGGCCAAGTGCATGCTTGGTTCAGGTTCAAGGAGTTTTTATTTCCATTGTCCTATAGTTTTCAAGGTTCCTCTGCTAGATATCTTGGGTAGCAGATTAGGTTTCAAAGTCCCCCTTTTATTTAATTGTGGCTTCTCTTAGAATGTTTGTATATACACCTGGTCATCTTGTTTGGCAAGTCCCAAGGAGGCTGACGACTTTGTTCAGTGAGATAAACTCCCATTTTTTCCTTCTGCCTTCCCCCTTCCTGCCTAAGCTGTTCCAGAGTGATTTAAGCTATGTATTCTCTGGATAGGAGGAGAGGTATTAACTATTGGTTCTCAACTGTCCTAGGTTGGGGACGGTAAGGTCTTATTGCAAGCTGGCTGCAAGCTGCCCAAATTGTTGGTCATTGTTAAATTTTCTTGTCTTGGTTTCCTATTCTACCTCCCCAGGAATTTTCCTAGCTTCTAACTATCCTCTCACATATACTTTTTAAAATTTTTAAATTATTTATTTTTTTTATAAATCTTTATTGTTCAGATTATTACAATTGTTCCTCGCGGC
This sequence comes from Lasiurus cinereus, assembly GCA_011751065.1. Classification (NCBI taxonomy): domain Eukaryota; kingdom Metazoa; phylum Chordata; class Mammalia; order Chiroptera; family Vespertilionidae; genus Lasiurus; species Lasiurus cinereus. Next base: position 4,959,970 of record JAAGEH010000024.1, read on the forward strand.
CCCCCCCCCCGCCATAGCGTCCCTCCACCTGGCTCCCACCCTACCCTCTGCTCTTACCTCCCCCCAATTCTCCTCATCCATAGGGGTATGATTTTTGTCCAGTTTCTCCATGCACCCCCTCACTCCTTTCCCCTGAGAATTGTCAGTCCACGCCCTTTCTTTGCCCCTGATTCTATTATATTCACCAGTTTATTCAGTTCATCAGATTTTTTATTCACTTCATTTTTAGATTCACTTGTTGATAGATATGTATTTGTTGTTCATAATTTTTATCTTTACCTTTTTCTTCTTCTTCCTCTTCTTAAAAGAGTACCTTTCAGCATTTTATATAATACTGGTTTGGAGTTGATGAACTTCTTTAGCTTTTCTTATCTGTGAAGCTCTTTATCTGCCCTTCAATTCTGGATAGAGTAATCTTGGTTGTAGGTTCTTGCTATTCATCACTTTGAATATTTCTTGCCACTCCCATCTGGCCTGCATAGTTTCTGTTGAGAAATTAGCTGACAATTCTATGGGTCCTCCCTTGTAGGTAATTAACTGTTTTTCTCTTGCTGCTTTTAATATTCTCTCTTTGTCTTTTGCTCTTATTTTAATTATGATGTGTCTTGGTGTGGTCCTCTTTGGATTCCTTTTATTTGGGGTTCTGTGCGCTTCCTGGACTTGTAAATCTATTTCTTCACTAGGTGGGGGAAGTTTTCAGTCATTATTTCTTCAAATAGGTTTTCAGTATCTTGCTCTCTCTCTTCTTCTGGCACCCCCACAATTCTGATGTTGGTACACTTGAAATTGTCCCAGAGGCTCCTTACACTATCTTTACATTTTTGGAATCTTTTTTCTTTTCCAGTGGAGTGTTTTCTGCTTCTTTGTATTTCAAATCTTTGACTTGATTCTTGTGTTCCTCTAGTCTGCTGTTAGGTCTCCGTATAATATTTTTTTATTTCAGTCAAGAATGTTTAATTTGTAATTGGTCCTTTTTCATCTCCTCTTGGGTCTCACTAAAATTATCCATCTTTTCTAGGAAATTCTTGAAAAACCTTATAATCGTGGTTTTGAACTCTATATCCAGGCGTTTTTCCTTCATTTCGTTTGTTTGTGATCTATTACTTTGTCTTTGCATTTTCACTGCTTCCCTGAGTTGGTAGAGTAACTTTGTGTGCTAGGTGTCCTATATGGCCCTGTAGCTCCCCCTTCCCAGTTACCTGAGGTGGACTTTCTTGGTGCACCCCTTTGTGGACTGTGTGTACAGCTTTGTTGTAGTTAAGTTTTTTTTTTTTTAATTTTTATTAATTTTTTATACATATCTCCCCATTGCCCCCCCTCCCTCCCAGGCATACCCCGACCCCCCAGTGTCTGTGATCATTGGTTATGTTTATAAGCATGCATACAAGTCCTTTGATTGATCACTTATTTACCTCACCTAACTTTAATCTTTCTGCTATAATTTCACAGTCTGTCTGATGCTTTATGATTTTTGTCCTCCTGAGAATTATCAGTCTACTCCCTTTCTGTGCTCCTGATTCTATTATATTCACCAGTTTATTCTGTTGATCAGATTTTTAATTCACTTAATTTTTAGATTCACTTGTTGACAGATGTGTATTTGTTGTTCATAATTTTTTGTCCTTTACCTTTTTCTTCTTCCTCTTCTAAAAGGGTACCTTTCAGCATTTCATATAATACTGGTTTGGAGTTGATGAACTCCTTTAGCTTTTTCTTCTCTGTGAAGGTCTTTATCTGCCCTTCAATTCTGAATGATAGCTTTGCTGGATAGATTATTCTTGGTTGTAGGTTCTTGTTGTTCATCATGTTGAATATTTCTTGCCACTCCCGTCTGGCCTGCATCGTTTCTGTTGAGAAATCAGCTGACAGTCGTATGGGTGCTCCCTTGTAGGTAATAAACTGTTTTTCTCTTGCTGCTTTTAATATTCTCTCTTTCTCTTTTGCTCTTGGCATTTTAATTATGATGTGTCTTGGTGTAGTCCTCTTTGGGTTCCTTTTCTTTGGGGTTCTGTGTGCTTCCTGGACTTGTAAGTCTATTTCTTTTACCAGATGTGGGAAGTTTTCAGTCATTATTTCTTTAAACAGGTTTTCAGTATCTTGCTCTCTCTCTTCTTCTGGCACCCCCACAATTCTGATGTTGGTACGCTTGAAGCTGTCCCAGAGGCTCCTTACATTATCTTCACATTTTTGGATTCTTTTCTCTTCTTGCTTTTCCAGTTGAATGTTTTCTGCTTCTTTATATTTCAAATTTTTGACTTGATCCTTGTCTTTCTCTAGTCTGCTGTTAGTACTCTGCATAATAGTTTTCATTTCAGTCAGTGTCTTTATCATCTTCTCTTGGGTCTCACTAAATTTATCCATCTTTTCTAGCATATTCTTGCAAAACCTTATAAGCGTGGTTTTGAACTCTATATCCAGTCGTTTTTTTTCCTCCATTTCTTTTGCTTGTAATCCCTTCCCTTGTCTCGGCATTTTCACTGTGCCGGGGAAACTTCTGTGCTGGATTCAGCCACAGAAGCCTCTGCTGAGCTTGGGAGGGTGGAGTCTCAGGGCTTAAGGGACCGCCTTGCCTTCCAGTCGGACCCGCCCTCCACGGCCCCTGAGTCTCACGTGACTGGGTAATGGCTGGAGCGATCCTTGTGCGCACGCGCACCCGCAGCACCTCCGACCGCTGTCTTTCCGACTCCCCTGCGAACCAGGACCACACGAGTCTAGGTCCCCAGGGTTTCGCCCAAAACAGGGGCCCAGTGGACTCAGAAGTGGCGCAGTTGGGAGGGTCTGTCTCCCGTCCACTCGCGAAAGCCAGCGGCACAATCAGCAATCCGTCTTCCGCGTGGTGCCGTGCGCGACCAGACCTCCGATCCTTTGCAACTCCCCTAAATTTCTGTGCACTTCTCCCTTTTCACAGTCCAAGCTCCCCCGTATGAGTTTCGGTTGGATCTGGGGTTTAGTGTCGTAAGATAAGGGGTTCAATGCCGTTGGGAGTCTCCGTTTCCCTCCCGCCAGAGAAAGCCAGCCAGGTACTCCGGCACCCGCTCTCTCAGCGCGCGTCTCCGTACCTCAGCTTTTTGCAGCTCCTCTGGGTCTCCGCGAGCCCCTCTCTTTCCCTCTAGTTGTAGAACTTCCACTCAGCCAGCTTTCGTGTGGTTCTGGATGATGTCCGTTCTGTCTTTTAGTTGTAGTTTTGAAATTGTTGTGCGAGGCAGCAGTATAGGTGTTTACCTATGCCGCCATCTTGGATTCTCTGTAGTTAAGTTTTGATTGTTGTTGGTATCACTGGGAGGAATTGACCTCCAAGCCAATTGGTTGTGAGGATCAGCTGTGTCAATGCCAGAACTTCTATGCTGGACTCCGCCTTAAGACTTGCAAGATTGCAAAAGCCTCTGTGTTTGGCTTGGATGGGGCGAAGTCTCAGGGCTGAGCAGACAGCCTTGGCTTCCTGTCAGCCCCTGGTCTCAGTGTCCCTACCCTGTTTCCCCGAAAATAAGACAGTGTTTTATATTAATTTTTGCTCCCAAAGATGCGCTAGGTCTTATTTTCAGGGGATGTCTTATTTTTCCATGAAGAAGAATATGGTACACATTTATTGTTGGAAAAAAAAAGGAAATTTATTACCTCTATACGGTACGGTAGTAGTTGTCATCACAAACCAGCTCACTGATTGGCCGCAGCGCAGCTGGAGCTGTTCAGGCAGTGCATGGTCTCTTTAAATCAGGTGTCAGACGCCTATGGTAGCTTCGGGGGCCTTATATTCTGGGGAGGTCTTATTTTTTTGGGGGGATGTGAGAGGCAAAACTGGAAGTAGGTCTTATGTTCGGGGGATGTCTTACTTTCGGGGAAACAGGGTAGGTAATTGCTGCAGCCCTCTCTGTGCGCAGGCGTACACACTTCCAGATCTCTGCCTTTCGGCTCCTCTGAGTTTCTGTGTGCTCCGGGGACCTGTATGAGTCTGGGTCCCCAGGGTCTCGCCTGAAATTGGTTCATTGCAGTCCCACGTGGATTTCAGTGCATTTGGGAGGTTCTCTCTTCCTCCCGCTAAAGAAAGCCAGCGGCACAATCAGCAATCAACCCTCTGTGTGCGCATTTTCGCACACACCTGCAGACTTCGGTCTTTCGTGGCTCCCCTAAGTTTCCCTGCACTCCTCCCTTTTCATAACAGTCCAGACTTTCCCATATGAGACTCGCACAGAATTGGGGTTCAGTGTAGTCGGAAGTAGGGTTCAGTGCAGTTGGGAGTTTCCGTCTCTTTTCCGCTAGAGGAAGCCAGCTAGGCCCTCTGCCACCCGTCCTCTCCACACATGCGTCTCTGTACTCAGCTTTTTGCAGCTCCTCTGAGACTCTGTGAGCCCCTTTCTTTCCTTCTAGTTGTAGAATTTCCACTCAGCCAGCTTTTCTGTTGTTCTGGATGATGTCCGTTCTTTTAGTTGTAGTTCTGAAATTGTTGTGTGAGGCAGCAGTTTAGGTGTTCACCTATGCCGCCATCTTGGTTTCTCTTTCCTTTTTAACTTTTTAAAAAATTGAGAGCAAGAGAGAGAGACATCAAGTTACTGTCCACTTATTTATGCATTCATTGGTTGATTCTTGGATGTGCCCTGACCTTGGCATATTGAGATGATGCTCTAACCAACTGAGCTACCTGGCTAGGGCCTGGGGGTCTGGACACCTGTTTTTCAAAAAACTTCTCTGGTTATTTCAATTGGATATATTCTTTTTTGTTGTTAATCCTCACCTCAGGATATTATTTCCATTGATTTTTTTTTTTTTTTAAGATAGAGTAGGAGAGTGAGAGAAAGATTGATGTGAGAAACCCCAATCAGGTTCATGCCCTTGATCAATACTCAAACCCGCTACCCTTAGGTGTGTGAGCTGATACTCTAACCACACTGAGAACACTGGCCAGGGCTGAATTGGATATATTATTTAAAAAAAAATTTTTTTTTATTTGTGTGTGTGTGTGTGTGTGTGTGTGTGTGTGTATTTTAAATTTCATTTTTAATTTTTAAAAATTTATATTTTTTAAATCTTTATTGTTCAAAGTATTGCATATGTCCTCTTTTCCCTCCCAGTTACCCCCTCCAGCCTGCCACTGCTCCCCTCCCCTTGCCCCAGGCTGTATATACCTACCATGTCTTTGGTTGATTACCTTCCATCCACCCACGCTCCCCTGTTTCTTCTCTGAGATTCTGCATTCTATTCCATGCTTCCATGTCTCTAGATCAGTGGTTCTCAACCTTCCTAATGCTGTGACCCTTTAAGACAGCTCCTCATGTGGTGGTGACCCCCAACCATAAAATTATTTCTGTTGCTACTTCATAACTGTAATTTTGCTACTGTTATGAACTGTAATGTAAATATCTGATATGCAGGATGTATTTTTATTGTTACAAATTGAACATAATTAAAGCATAGTGATTAATCACAAAAAACAATATGTAATTATATATTGTGAAATATTTATTTCTAATTACAAATAAATGAAATTTTGTCTTGAATCCTGGTGTAGCATGGGTAACAGTCTTAATGTGACAACAGTAAACTACATTGCTACATTTTGCTACACCGAGGAACGGTGTGTTGGTTCCTAAGACCATGGGAAATAGGTGTTTTCCAATAGTCTTAGGCGACCCCTGTGAAAGGGTCGTTCGACCCCCAAAGGGGTGGAGACCCACAGGTTGAGAACCGCTGCTTTAGATTCTCTATCAGTATATTTTGTTAATTAGATTCCACATATGCATGAGATCATGTGGTACTTGTCTTTCTCTGACTTAGCATGATATTCTCCATGTCCCTCCATGCTGGATATATTCTTTTTTAAAAATATATTTTAATGATTTTTTCAGAGGGGAAGGGAGAGGGATAGACAGTTAGAAAGATCGATGAGAGGGAAACATCCATCAGCTGCTTCCTGCAGACCCCGTACTGGGGATGTGCCTGTAATCAAGGGACATGCCCTTGACTGGAATCAAACCCTGGACCTGTCAGTCCACAGGTTGATGCTTCATTCACTGAGCCAAACCGGTTAGGGCTGGATATATTCTTAAAAGTAGAAATGCTGGCCCTAGCTGGTTTGGCTCAATGGGTAGAGTGTCGGCCTTCGGACCAAAAGTTCCTGGCTTTGATTCTGATCAAGGGCACATACCTTGGTTGTAGGCTCCTCCCCAGCCCAGGCGATGGTTGGGGCTCATGCAGCGGGCATCCAATCGATATGTTACTCTATCTTTTCCTCTCTCTTCCACTCTCCTTAAAAATCGATGGAAAAATATCCTCAGGTGAAGATGAACAATAAATAAATAAATAAATAAATAAATAAATGTAATGAATAATAAGTAAATAAGTAAAAGTAGAAACCTAGGTGTAGACAATTAAACATTTTTTATCTGCATTGTTAAAGCTCCCTTCTAGAAAGGTTGCTTTAACTTTTTATTGAACCACAATTTCTTATAGGTATTCTCAGTCTTTTGAATCTTTGGCAGTTTCATTATTAAATATAGAGGCCCGGTGCACGGGATTCATGCACCGGTTGGGGGCATGTCCTGTGGGGATTGCTGTGGGAGTGCCGTTCATCCTGGTCAGCTGAGCAACTGGACCTGCCCTCTGAGCAGCTGCTCCCTGGTTCGGCATCTTCTGTGGAGCTGGAGCACTCGCCTCTCCATCGGACCCAGTCCGGGCCAGGCCCAGGGGCAATAACTCTGAGAGGTGGCCACAAACCCGCCTCCCAACTTCTGGTGTCAGCTTTGTGAGCTTAGCCGTAGTGGCGGTACTACGCAGCCTGTGGGCATCTGGAGGAGGCAGCTGGGAGCAAGGAGGAGGAGGAGCCGGAGCCCCGGGCAAGGAAGCAAAGATCACAGCCTGGATTCCTGCCCATTGGCCCGGGATTTGCAGCGGGAGCAGCCGCTCATTCCTGTCATCTGAGCTGCGCTCCCAATGTGGTAGCACACTGACCACCAGGGGGCAGCTCCTGCATTGAGTGTCTGCTCCCTGGTGGTTAGTGCATGTCATAGTGGCTGGTCAACCAGTCATTCTGGTGGTTCCACTGTTCGGTTGCTGGGCTTTTATTTTATAGGATATTTTTAAACTGTATTTAAAAAAAATCTTTTATTGATATTTTAGCGAGAGAGGGAGGGAAAGAGAGAGAGAGAGAAACATCAATGTGAGAGAGAAACATCCATCAGCTGCCTCTTAGATGCCCCCTACTAGGGATTGAGCCCACAACCTGGGCATGTGCCTTGATTGGAATCAAACTGGTGACCTTTTGTTGCATGGGCCGACCCATAACTAACTGAGCTACATGGGCCAGAGCTTTTGAACTGTATTTTTATATTTGCATTTTGGTAAGTGATGGTTGGCATGAGACAAAGATTCATTAAAATTTTTTTCTAGATCTTAGCCAGATGTCTGCCATTTATTAAATATAAGTTCTTAACATGTTAAGTTCTCACATTTGGATCTATTCTGCCTGGTTTGTTTTATACCACTTTGCTTGAATTGCTAGTTTGTGCTATCTATTTGTTAATGCAGATAGCTGTACCTCCCTCTTTCTTTTTTTCCTATGGTTAGCCTCATGTTTTTGTTTTTCCCACCAAATGAGATGTAGAATCATTTCCTAGCAATATTAAAACATTTCCTTTAGGATTTCTATTGGAATGCCATTAAACCTGTTAATTGGAAGAGATCTGCTCTCTGTATAGTTTTTCCAAGTTAAATATGGGGGGCAGAGGTGTAGTCATATATAAGAGACCAGAAGAAAACAGGCCCAGATGTTAGCAGTGCTTATTTCTGGTTAGATTAAGGATGTTTATTTTTTCCATTTAGGCTGTTTTTTAAAAAAATGTTCTTTGATATCATTTATTTTCCATAGTGTTCATATATTATATTAATCATAATCATATCTCCATTTTCAAAAGTTCTTACTTTTAAAAAACACCTGGTAATGTGCTTAGGATGTTGAGTCATGGGAGAGATCAGTGTGGAGGGTCATAGAAGCCTAGGACTTGGCTTTCGGCAGTGCTGAGGCTAATCCCAGAGCTACCCTGATCAGAGGAGTGCCAGCATTCGGTGGGAAGGTACACGTCTCCTCCAGGCTTGGCTGTCTGGATATTACAGCAGCACTAACATTTTTCGGTTTGGTCACTCTCTACCAGGTCCCTCTCTGCCTCCCATCATCGTGTATGACCGGAATGGATTCCGAATTCTGCTCCACTTTTCCCAGACGGGGGCCCCTGGCCACCCCGAGGTTCAGGTCCTCCTGCTGACCATGATGAGCACTGCCACCCAGCCTGTCTGGGACATCATGTTTCAGGTGGCCGTGCCAAAGGTGAGCCATTCATTGGTTAGATCCTTTGAGTTTGTCATTTCTGAGCACCAGATCCATTATCTCTCAACTAGGTGGAAAGATAGAATCTTCACTCGAAGTAGGTGAAGGTATATGGCCAGTGTGGCTCAGTAGTTGAGCATCGACCTAGGAACCAGGAGGTCATGGTTTGATTCCTGGTCAGGGCACATGCCCAGGTTGTGAGCTCAATCCTCAGTGTTAGGTTAGGTGTGCAGGAGGCAACTGATGAGTGATTCTCTTTCATGACTGAAATCAATAAAAGTATATTAAAAAAAAAATAGTTGAAGGTAAAATGGGGACTTTATTGGCTTATTCTGCTGGTGATTGCAGATAGGTTCTTAGAGGATTCCCTAAGAACTTATCTCTTCCCTCTCCTGACTGCTTTTCTATTTGGAGTCTGTTTTCTGACAGACTCTTCACAAAGCAGGGAAATGGTGCCAGCAGCTCTAGAATCATTAGGTTCTTAACTCTTGTATCTCAGAAAGAAACTCTCCTATGCTGTACACCTGAAACTAATACAAAATAATATTGAATGTAAACTGTAATTGGAAAATTTATTGATTGATTGATTTTTAAGTTGTTTTTTTTGGTCAGTCCTCATGAGAGGATATTTTTCCATTGATTTTTAGAGAGAGTGGAAGGGAAGAGGAGGAATATGAGGAGAAGGAGGGAGGGGGAGGAGGAGCAGGAGGAGGAGGAGGAGGAGGAGAGAGAAAACATTGATGTGAGAGAGACATTAATTGGTTGCCTCCTGGACAGGCCCCCACCAGGGATGGGGATCGGGCCTTCAAGAGAGGTACATGCCCTTGACTGGAATTAAACCCAGGACCCTTTAGTCTGCAGGTGGATGCTCTATCCATTGAGCCAAACTGGCTAGGGATATAATTGAAAATTTTTAAAAAACTTTTTAAAAGATAAAATTAAATGAATATGGAAGAGAAAAAAAAAGTAAGAACCCTGGTAGGTGGCTCAGTTGGTTGGAATGTTGTCTTGTGTACCAAAAGGTTGTGGGCTTAATTCCCCGTCAGGGCATCTTTCTAGGTTTTGGGGGCGAATTCAGGAGGCGACTGATAGATGTTTCTTTCTCACATAGATGTTTTTCTATCTCTTTTTCCCTTCCTCTCTAAAATCAATAAAATCATATCCTCAAGTGAGGAAGAAAAAAAAACAAAAAACGGGAGAAAGACTCATCTGGTATGAGGCAAGCAGACTAATTGCCAAGAAAACGTGAATAGGATTGGCACTATGGTGTTCCTTGTTTGCCTTGGCAATTAGTGTTCAGGAATATGAGGTACTCGGGTCAATTTGGATATTAGGTCTATCCCTTTACAAGAGGAGTAAGGCCCCACAGATTAACGGCCATACTAGAATCACAAAAGATTGGAAGGGAGCATGTCCTGAAAGGGAAGATTCAAGGCTGACAAACGTAAAAGTACACAATTTTTTTTTTAAGAAGTCAGACACCAAAGTTGACATTCTTATTCTTTTTTTTTTTAAAGTATATTTTATTGATTTTTTTTTTTTTTTTTTTTTACAGAGAGAAAGGGAGAGGGATAGAGAGTTAGAAACATTGTGAAACATCGATCAGCTGCCTCCGCCACACTCCCTACTGGGTATGTGCCCGCAGTCAAGGTACATGTCCTTGACCGGAATCGAACCTGGGACCCTCCAGTCCACAGGCCGACGCTCTATCCACTGAGCCAGACCGATTAGGGCAAGTTGACATTTTTTTTTTAAATTTAATTTTTTATTGGATTTTTTTTTTTTTTTTTTTTTACAGAGAGGAAGGGAGAGGGATAGAGAGTTAGAAACATCGATGAGAAAGAGACATTGATCAGCTGCCTCCTGCACACTCCCCACTGGAGATGTGCCCACAACCAGGATACATGCCCTTGATTGGAATTGAACCTGGGATCTTTCAGTCCACAGGCCGATGCTCTATCCACTGAGCCAAATTGGTTAGGGCAAAGTACACATTTTCCTAAATTTTTAAAAAAATTATTATGGATTTGAGAGAGAGAAACATTGATTTATTGTTCCACTTATTGATGTATTCATTTGTTGATTCTTCTATATTCCCTGACCAGGGCTTGAATCTGCAACCTTGGGGTATCAGGACAATGTTCTAACCAACTGAGCTACCTTGCCAGGGCCAAGATACATTTTTTAAAAATATATTATTATTTTTTTGATGAATTTTTTAAATTAATGTATTACATGTGTACAATGTGTACATATCTTCCCATTGCCTTCCCCCACCCCCAATATGTTTTTATTGATTTCAGAGAAGAAGGGAAAGGGAGAGAGAGAGAAACATCAGTGATGAGAAAGAATCATTGATCGGCTGCCTCCTGCGTGCCCTGTGCTGGGGATTGAGCCCACAACCTGGGCATGTGCCCTTGACCGGAATTGAACCCAGGACCTTTCAGTCCACAGGTCAACACTCTATCCACTGAGTTAAACCAGCTCGGGCCCAAGATCTACTTTCTAATCCTCATGGTGATTATGTGGGGCATATGTTATTGTTACTTCTGTTTTATAAATTTTGTTCTAAGGCTGGAAAGGTTAAATATTTACCCAAGGTGAAAGAGCTAGTGAGAGCCGGAGTTGGAGTTCAACTCGAGATGTGCCCTCGCTCTGCATGTGCCTCTCCGAAGCCAAGGACTGACACACACATCAGACACTTCTGCATGTGAGAGGAACCATCTTTTGAATCCTGTCATTAGTTGGTGGGGTGCAGGTCAAGCTCTCCTGTTCACCTGATCCCTTATTAAAGCTGTCATTTACTAGAAATGAGTTACATGTTGGATCTCCCCCATTCTTGTAGTCAATGAGAGTGAAACTACAGCCGGCATCCAGCTCCCAGCTCCCAGCGTTCAGTCCTTTGATGCCTCCAGCCGTGATCTCTCAGATGCTGCTGCTTGACAATCCACACAAAGTATGTTCTGGTGTCTTTAACAGCAGGGAGGTGGATGGGACCCTGAACTGTAGGGTGGCAGGGTGGGAGGTGGAAAGAGGCATGTTGAAGTCGTCCTCTGAAGTCTCTGGTGGTTGGGAGCGTTGGCAGGCTGTTCCCTGCTAGAGTGTGTTTTCATTTGAGGCTTTATTGAAAGAAGCCCCATGACCACATTGTCGTGGCTGGGAACCAAGGGAGTGACAAACTCTCTGTTACATGGAGTCCTCTGAAAGGGTGAGGCCTGTCTGTCGTCCTCAGCTGGTCTTTTAGCAGTGGTCCAGCTCAGGATTGCATAGGTGTGGGATAAAGTACTTGAATCCCAGGCTGTGGAACTGGCTCCCCTTGTATTTGTAGTCCCCCTGGATCTAGGCCAGAGTGTCACGGTGTGAAGCCCTCACCTGGTCGAGTTAACAGGCATGCGCTGTTGCTTGGTGACTACTGCATGGGAAAGGCTTTTACTTTGTGCTGTTTTCTCTGTTGCTCCTCACTAATTTATCTTTTATCTTTGCCCAGGAGCCAATCCGGTTACGGTATAAGCTGACATTCAACCAGGGTGGACAGCCTTTCAGCGAAGTAGGAGAAGTGAAAGACTTTCCAGACCTGGCAGTCTTGGGTGCAGCCTAACTTTCCTCAAGATTACACCCTGCCATTCAAGTGTAGGCAATGTTCCTTGTGTTGTCTAGATGGAACTAATTACAGTGACTGAGAGTGGAGTGCCAGGAGTGCTGTCCTGATGCAGCCTCTAGATGCCAGTCTCTGGCTTGTTTTGTACTGTGTGTGTGTGCTTGCACATGGCTGTACGGGGTTCATGAGAGGGTGGAACAGAACTTGGGTGTGGGCAGTATGGGAAGTGCAGAAGCATTTCTGCAAACACCTGCTACGAGCATATCTGTTTCTGTCTGTTTGGACACTGGTCTTTCTGCCCCAGGCAGGATATTTTATAGCCAAAGCTGTTGTTTTCATGTATTATCTTTTCACTCATCCACTCTGTGCCTTGTCAGCCTTTGAAAGTCTTGGTTGCTCCCTGGTTGCTGCTCTCGGGGACCTTAAAAGGGACCCAGTGGGTCTTGGGGCAGAGAATGTCTTCTGGGCCTTCATTTCCACTAGAGAATGCTGCTGGTACGTGTTCCGAAGATCTAAGTGGAACGCGTGTCATACTATTTTCTAGGCAAGAGGCTGCACCGACCAGAGGATCACACTTGATGGGCCAATCATGTTCTTCACCACTGTGCCTTAGAATCTCCCACAGCTGGACCTCAGGGCAGAGGGGAACGCAGATCCTAGGCCTTATTCAGGCCTTAGGTTCCATGGGTTGTGCGGCCTGTCTGTGCCCTTTCTCAGGACCCTCATCTCCATACTCTGTCTCCACAGGCATGTACTTAGAGCCCTATGGGGCACAGTGCCAGTCATTGTACATCGTAGCTAGCAGGCTCCCCCTCGTCTGTTGCCTTCGCAACCCAAGATGAACTGTGATGCAAATAAATATGAAAAGAGCTTAGCAGTGATTTAAATGGTGACTGAATACAGAAAGTCACTGAATAAATACCTGTGTAGCAAATATACTTTGTGGAGTTTTGAGTAAGTGGGAGGTGCAAAGCCCATTGCATTCAGAGATGATTGGCCCAAAGGGAACTGGCCTCTATTGAGGACGGAAGGAAGACTTTATGAGGAATCAGGGACCTCAGTGGCTTCAGTGAAGACACAAGCCCTGGGTCTGAATAGTGCTGGGAAAAAGATGTGGATTTTTATTACATTCATAGTTCCAAATCCAGGTGATTAACCCAACCTGTGTGGCCTGGTTGGTGGGCGAAGAAAGCTGACCCTGCTGATGGCCTGAAGAAGGACTGAAGTCCCAGCAGCTCACCTGTGTGGGGAGGATTCTACTTCAGAAGCTGCAAGGCTCTGTTTGGGGCTTTTTATTAAAAAAATGTGGCACTCTATAGCCTGCTCTTTCAATGTCTACATCTAGTTAGAAATCTGCCCACACTGATTGGTGGGGAAAGGTACTATAAAAGATCAAGGCATGCTAGTAATTTTTAAGCAAATGAGAAAACACATAAAACATAAATGATGGGGAGATTTTTTCATTTGGCAAAATGCACATAAGATACATTTTCATCTAAAGTTACTTTTATGCTCACATGCTCGGTATAGTTTTTATAGACTCTAGCTATTTCACTGTCTATAATGACAATGTCAGCCTAGGAAGAACTGCCATCAAAATGTGTGAATAAGACTTAGTTGTTCAGAGGTGAACTGCGTCTGACCTCTGCTGCAGTGGTGCTCTGCTTAGAGAGTACTGGACAGTATGGGGGAGGGGGTGGTCCTGAATGTGGCCCTGGTTTATGTTATCAGTGCCTTCTAGTTACCAAGTTCAGTAACCACTTCAAGCTCAATCCTTATCCTCTTATTCACTCAAGTATTTGACCAGCTACTATGAGGCAGATGCTGTTGTAGGCCCTGCGGATACAGCAGCACCAGAGTCCCTACCTTTCCTCATCATCTGTTCTAGTGGGAAAAGAAAAATCCATATTCCCTGGTGGAAGGGATCAGTATTTTCCTGTCCTGGAATCCTGCTCAGTTTTTTTTGTTTTGTTTTTTGTTTTTTTTTGCAGAAAAGACATTTATTAACGAGTTATAAATTAGAGGTGGAAGGTGGGGGGAGGTGGGAGGAGCCAAGTGGTCACGTTTGTGGCCTCTTCTCTTTCTGTCCTCCTCAAGGCGCTCCTTTGCTGGAACCACCTTTGACTGCAGGTAGAAGGAGCCGCCCACAGATTTATCATTCACCTTGAATAGGTGTTCGTACTTCTTCTGGATCTCCTCAGGGTTCAGCTTGGAAACATTGAGAATCTGCTGTGCCTCCTGGGGGCTGAGGCCGGAGAGGTTAGAGGCGGCTGCAGACTGGTGTCCAGCACGTCCCCTGGCATCACCTGCTGCCCGGCTGGCTGCAAATTCATGCCACAGGGCCCGGGCAAAGGCTCTGCCCACTACCTGCGCCCCCATCACAATGATCTGGGCCAGGTACTTGGCATGGCAGCCGCTCTGCCTCGGGGACGTGGGCTCCTTCTTCCAGGCCTCGCTGCCCCGGTTCAAGGGCAGCTTGCAGGTCAAAGGTCGAAGAGATCTACCGAGAGCTTGTGCGCGCCACCATGCTGGGCATGCGCGTAGCCTTGATCCTCACCCCAGTTCTTAACCTACCTCTGACTGTTCCACTCTGTCCCTGAAGTGTGGTGTTTCTGTAGGGTGTAGTCCTCAGTTCTTTTCTAAGCACTGTGGGCATTTCACCTCTAGATGGGTCCTAGACCTCTGTCTCAAGCTTCCACCTTCTTGCTGACATCAGATCCATGTTTCAAGCCATCAGCGGATCTCTCTATTTGGAGGTTCCACTGTGGCCTCAAACACCAAATTTTTTTTTTTTTTTTTTACCATTTAAAGTTATACATGTTTATTTCAATTCAAAATTTTTACAGATTAAAAGATTGTATTTTATTAGAGTCAATTTGTAGGCAGTTTGCAGTAATGATTTCTCATGAAAGAGAGAGAGAGAGAGAGAGAGAGAGAGAGAGAGACCACACTCATCCAGATTTCAGATGTGAATGAAACCTCTTCCTGCAAACCAAGCGCATGGCGATGTTCCTGCCAGTCCAGCAGATGATGAGTGGGATAGGCAGAACCCTATGTCAGACCCAGGATGTGGGGAGAGGCTCAAAGCTGCAGGCAGCAGACCTCTCACAAAGGCGAGATGCAACCCTGATCCCTACAGTGCTTCACAGACACATCACGGTCACACCAACGTCCAGGACCCTCCGTGTGGCAGTGATGACCCCCGCACACTCTCAGAGGAAGTGCTTTCCCTCTACCAGTGCGCAAATTCAGGCAATGCTTTATCAAAGTGATAGATTCAAAAGAAATGTTTGCTCCAAGGCACTGAGGGTGTATAGCTTTTTAGAAAATACACAGAAAAGAACAGACTAAAAAAGGGAATTCGTTCTCAATAGAGAACCCTGCTACATGTAAATAATTATTTCATACAGATTACAATCAAATGCACATCGCACAGACTGTGCTGGGTGGGAGCAGGTCGACCCCAGGGCATTCCTGCGGGCACTTGGGACGGCTGCTAGTGGAGCTTGCAGGGCTCTTCCCGGAGCCGAAGCACCTGTGCATCATTTGTATATTTATAAAACCCTTCTCCGGTCTTCTTGCCAAGCTTTTTCTCTGCCACCATCTTGTTCACGGACTGGCTGGGCTGAAACAGGGGGTTCTGTTTATCCATCTCATGCCACCCATCCATGATGAACTTCGTTGTGTCCAGCCCAACATAATCAAGAAGCTCAAACGGGCCCATGGGGTACCCAGCTTCATAGCGATGTCGATGTCTTCCTTGGATGCGTCACCTCGTTCGTACAGCCGGACTGCTTCCATGAGGTAGGGCACCAGCAGGTGGTTCACAATAAACCCAGGCGTGTCCTTACAAGTAACAGGATGCTTTCCCAGGGCTTTGCTGAAGTCTAGCAGAGATTCAAACGTCTTCTGGCTGGTCATTGGTGTTTTAATGACCTCCACGAGCTTCATCATGGGCACTGGGTTGAAGAAGTGGAGCCCGGCGAAGCGGTCCTGCCTGGTAGTGGCATTGGCTATGTTCGTGATCTGCAAAGAGGAAGTGTTGCTGGCAAAGATTGTGTGTTCGGAGGCAAACTTGTCCAGCCTCTTGAAGAGCTCATTCTTCACCTTCAGGTTCTCCACGATGGCCTCTACTACCAGGTCCATGCTGTGGACTACAGACGCTGCATCCGTGTTGGTCGATACGTTGCTCAGGGTCTTCTCCACAAATTCGCTGCCTGCCTGAGGATTTTCTGCAAACTTCTTGGCTATTTTCTTAAGGCTTTCCTCAATTCCCTTTTTGGATTTTGCCAGGATGTCCTCTGCCTGGTCCACCAACACTACTGTGTGGCCAGTTGCTGCAGCAACCTGGGCGATGCCGGCGCCCATCAGCCCCCCGCCGATGACCGCCACGTTTTTGATGACGATCTTCTTCGCCGTGGCTGAGGCTGTGGACGAGGAGGACACGCTGCGCACAAACTGCCTGGTTACGAAAGCCATGGTGCTGCGGCCAACGGAGGCGGCGAAGACGTCCAGACCCGGGGAAGAAGGCACCACTGCGACTCACCGACAGCCTGCGGAGCTCTCAACACCAAATGTTTTGAATGGAACCCAACCTCCTCCCTGTTTCCACCAATATTTTCTTTTTTATTATTTGTTTTTAAATCCTCACTGGAAGATATTTTTCCATTATTTTTAGATATAATGAAAGAGGAAAGGGGTTGGAGAGAAATATCAGTGTGAGAGAGAGACATCAATTGGTTACCTCCCCCATGCACCCCAAATGGGGCTGGGGAATGAACCTACAACCCAGTTATGAGCCCTTGACCAGGAAAGGAACTGTGACCCTTTGGTGAGTGGGCTGACACTAACCACTGAGAACCCTGACCAGGACTAAATTTTCTATTTGAAAGTATTTATCTGATCCCTCATGGATGGACCCTTCATTCCTGCTCCATCCATTCTACTTGGTACCCTTGTCTTGAGTCCTTATTTCTAAATACCACCACATCTTGCTCTCCCTGCATTCACATTAGTTGCTACCTCTCAGTTCTCTGAGCCATAGTACTTGCTATCACCAGAATTCTCTTAACAAATCTGGGTACTTGATCCCTTGCTGGAAAATTCTGAGTGGTTCTTAATGCCTGAAAAGCCTGTGCAATCAAATTTAAGTTGCTTACACTAGCATTCAGTGCCCCCCACACTGTGCGCCCTGCTCAAATGGCATCTGCCAAAAACAACAGACTTTCCACAGCCACAGTTTAGTCTGTCATGTTGAGATGTTTTCTCCCCTCTCTTTGGCTACTTCAGTTAACTCCTCATCTCTTCAATGAATGGAAGATGCTGCTTTACCTCTGTCACTGACATCAAAGTGCTATGGAGGTAGTAAGTGGTGAAAGGGTAAATGACTTCTAGTGGTCAGCAAACTCATTAATCAACAGAGCCAAATATCAATAGTACAGTGGTTGAAATTTCTTTTGAGAGCCAAATTTTTTAAGCTTCTAACGCCACTTCTTCAAAATAGACTCGCCCCGGCCATGGTATTTTGTGGAAGAGCCACATTCAAGGGGCCAAAGAGCCGTATGTGGCTCACGAGCCAGTTTGCCAACCACTGACTTAACCAAAAGAATCTGAGTATTACCATTAAAAAGAATATACCTGGTAGAAAGTGATATTCTAAAATGCAAAGTGCTGGTCTACTGCAGTGTCTACAGGTCACACATTCAATACATTCCAATATAGAAGACACCAGCCCAAAACCATAAACATCTGTCAACTAGGTGTTTTTTTTTTATTTTTTAAAAAACTAAACAGTAGAATTGTGTCTTGGAATACTAGCTATGGTTTTTTTGTTTTTGTCTTTTTAAAGGTGCGATTTGACACTCCATCTGGAAAGAGGGGAGCCAAACAAGGACAAAGCAGGCAGTGTCCTCATAAGATTATACAGTTAAGGCATACTTTTTAAAAATATATATATTTTATTGATTTTCTACAGAGAGGAAGGGAGAGGGATAGAGAGTTAGAAACATCAATAAGAGACATCGATCAACTGCTTCCTGCACGCGCCCAATTGGGGATGTGCCTGCAACCAAGGTACATGCCCCTGACCAGAATCGAACCTGGGACCCTTTAGTCCGCAGGCTTATGCTCTCTATCCACTGAGTCAAACCGGTTTCAGCTAAGGCATACTTTTTAAAAAGTACATTTTATTAATTTTTTACAGAGAGGAAGAGAGAGGAGAGTGATAGCTAAAACATTGATGAGAGAAACATTGATCAGCTGCCTCCTGCATACCCCCTACTGGGGTTGTGCCCCAAACCAAGGTACATACCCTTGACGGAATGAAACCTGGGACCCTTCAGTCCGCAGGCTGACACTATCCACTGAGCCAAACCAGTCAGAGCAAGGCACACTTTTAAAAAATTTTTATTTTTTAATCTTCACCTGAGGATATTTTTCCATGATTTTTAGAGAGAGTGAGGAGAGAGGGGAAGACAGTAACTTCAATGGGAGAGAAACATATTAATTGGTTGCCTCCTGCAGAAGCCCTAACCAGGGCCCGGGCCCAGAGTAGCCTGCAACTGAGGATGCGCCCTTGATCAGAATCAAACCCGGGTCTGATTTCTGAGGTGAGCCTGCTAGGGCAAGGCATACTCAATGTCACCCAGAATGAAGTTAACTCAAGCCTCTTGTACCTTCATTCAATGCAATCCCAAGTCTACCATGTTCACTCAGAAAAAACTTGCACTTTAAAAAGTAGTTTTCAGAGGTAGTTTTTAAAGTTGAAGAAACAATTGTTACAGGCCCCAGATACATCTGCTTTTAAAGATTGAG
This sequence comes from Lasiurus cinereus, assembly GCA_011751065.1. NCBI lineage: Eukaryota > Metazoa > Chordata > Mammalia > Chiroptera > Vespertilionidae > Lasiurus > Lasiurus cinereus. The sequence continues at coordinate 4,978,695 of JAAGEH010000024.1, forward strand.
GTCTTGTGCCTGCTTTGGCAGCACATATACTAAAATTGGAACGATACAGAGAAGATTAGCATGGCTCCTTTGCAAGGATGACTCGCCAATTCATGAAGTGTTCCATATTAAAACGTTTGAGGTCTTCTAAAGCCTTAACGGTTTGAAATAATGAAGTCAGACCTTAGTTGTAATTGTGTTTACCTTCACTACTGTCTCTATGTAGCCATGTTACACAGGTAAAATAATTTATCCTCTAAAGAGTCCTCCCCTGTAATGTGGATAGTAGGATTGTTTATATTTTAAAAATTAAGTGAGTTAATATATGTAAAGTGACTATAATACCACATGGCAGTTAGCTAAAGCTCACATTGCATTTTTGCTATTTGCTCTTAGTTTGTCCAACTGGCTTCCAATAGAGGAGCGGACTTGTCTTGCCCATAATTAAAGCTCACCTTATAAAATAAAATTTAAAAATTTGGTGAGGTGAAAATTAATACTGAGACAGTAAATGCCAAAGGTATAGGATAAATACATAAAAATTGTACTTCTATAACAAAATCATATTCGTAAGAGCATTAAAATGAATATAACACGAATAAATTTAATAAAGATACAAGACATTTACAATGTGCAACTACAAGATATTGCTGAGAAAAAATCTAAGGTCCTCAGGGAACTGCTCTCGCTAGGGACACTCAGCAATGTGTGGAGACATCTTTGTCACAACTTAAGTGAAGGTTGCTGCTGGCCTCTAACAGGGAGAGGCCAGGGATGTGGCTAAACATTGTAAAATGCATAGTATCAAGGTTGAAAATCCTGATCATAAGTGGAGAGGCATCTCATGTTCACGGACTGGAAGACAGTATTGTCAAGATGACAATTTGCAAATTGATATATTCAATATCCCTATTCTAGCATCAGTTTTTGTAGAAATTGATAAGCTGGTCATACGATGTATGTGGAAATACAAAGTTTAAAGTAGCAAATATTTTTTAAAAAGTGGGAGGACTTAACTGGATTTCAAAAATTACTATAAATAACAGTAATAAAAATAGCTTAGTAATAGTATAAAGACAGATAATAGAACGGAAATGAGTCCAGAAACCCTAACATTTATTTGATTAAAAAAAAAAAAGATTTTTCACCCGGTGGTCGGAGTTCCTCCAGCTCCCCAGACGCCCGGCGCACCGGCGCTCTCTATGGCAACGGTCCCTACTTCCGGGAGAAGTACGGCGCGCGACGCGGGCCCTTCCGGGTCGCTGCCGGCTTGCTGACGCGGGCGGCGGCGGGCTCTCAGGGCTTTGGGGCGGGCGGCGGCCATGGACTACTCCAGGTTCCTGGCTGAGGACTTCGACGTGAAGGAGTGGATCAATGCGGCCTTCAGGGCCGGCCCCAAGGAGGCGGCGGCAGGGAAGGCGGACGGGCACGCGGCCACGCTGGTGATGAAGCTGCAGCTATTCATCCAGGAGGTAAATCACGCTGTGGAAGGTGAGTGGAGGGTGAGCGGCGATAAGCGGTCGTGGGCGCTTCCCCGGGCGACGGGCAAGTTGGGCTCTGTCCACCTGCTCGGGCCCACAACACTTGCTCATTCCACCTCTGGTGGTGCTGTGATTACCTTACAAAACGTAAGCTAAAATAATTAATTTTAAGGATATCTATTTCTATAAAACCCTAATATGCAAATTGACCAAACAGCGGAATAACCTGCGGAATGGGGGATAAAGTCGAGGGGGGCGGTGCCAGGCCAGCCAGCCAAGGTGGGTGCCAGCCGGGCCGATTGTCCAGCAGATCACCCCACAGATCTGCCTTGATCGCTGCCCAGGCCTAGGAGCCCTACCCTATATATTGGGAACAGTGTCTTAGATTTAAAAATTAAAACCTGGCAAGGCTACTCTAACACTGAAAAAACAGGATGATGCGGTGATGACGTGCATGGACTCTAGCTTGCACATTTTGTGGTCAGCCCTGATTCTGACACTTATAACTGTGTGACAAAGCCAATTACTTTACTTCTCTCTGCTTCAGTTTTTCCACTATAAGATGGGGAAAATGGCACTACTGCCTCAGAAGGATCGTGTTATGTACTACTTTTTATAATCAGAGCAAAAAATGTAGCTGCCCATACAACAGCAAGATGCCTTTCACCTGTATGAAAAGTATGGTCACTGGTGCATGCAGCGTGATTGCGAGAGGGTTGTCCGACTGCCGGTTTAGGCCTGACATCTCCCTAAGGGGTCTGGATTTCTAGAGGGCATAGGCCAGGCTGAGGGACCACCTCCAACCCCCATGCATGAATTTCGTGCACCGGGCCTCCAGTTAAGTAATAATTCACTGATCCTTACATGTAAATGCATGACATAGACACATCTGGGTGGCATCATGTTCCTGCAAATTCATTGCGGCAAGAAAGCTGGGCTGGTCAGAATAAAGACTGCAATGTTCTGTAAGGGTAGTTAGTTTTAAAAACACACCAGCAGCCATCTCGCGAAGTCCTCCATGTGACCTTAATCCACTGTCTGTTTATTTGGTATGGACTGCGCCAGTCTCCCTACTGAGCTCTGGGAAAGATGAGGTTAGCAGGCTGCCCACTGGAAGCTTAGGGTCCGGTAAATAAAGGTCATGGAAAAGGACATTTATTTCACTTTAGATCCCCCCCTCCTTTTTATTTATTTATTTAAATTTTATAAATCTTTATTATTCAGATTATTACAATTGTTCTTCTCCACCCCTCCCACCCCAATAGCTCCCTTCCACCCGGTTCCTACCCCACCCTCTGCCCTTTCCCCTCCCCAGTATCCTCTTCCAAAGGTGTAAGATTTTTGTTCAGTCTCTTCCTGCACCCCCCACATCTCTTTCCTCCCAAGAATTGTCATTCCACTCCCTTTCTATGCCTCTGATTCTATTATATTCACCATTTTATTCTGTTCATCATGTTCATCAGATTTTTTATTCACTTGATTTTTAGATTTACTTGTTGATAGATATGTATTTGTTCATAATTTTTATCTTTGCCTTTTTTTTCTACTTCCTCTTCTTAAAGAATACCTTTCAGCATTTCATATAATACTGGATTGGTATTGATGAACTCCTTTAGCTTTTCTTATCTGTGAAGCTCTTTCTCTGCCCTTCAATTCTGAGTGATAGTTTTGCTGGGTAGAGTAATCTTGGTTGTAGATTCTTGCTATTCATCACTTTAAATATTTCTTGCAACTCCCATCTGGCCTGCATAGTTTCTGTTGAGAAATCAGCTGACAATCCTATGGGTGCTCCCTTGTAGGTAATGAACTGTTTTTCTCTTGCTGCTTTTAATATTCTCTCTTTGTCTTTTGCTCTTGGTATTTTAATTATGATGTGCCTTGGTGTGGCCCTCTTTGGATTCCTTTTGTTTGGGGTTCTGTGTTCTTCCTGGACTTGTAAGTCTATTTCTTTCACCAGGTGGGGGAGGTTTTCAGTCATTATTTTTTCAAATAGCTTTTCAGTATCTTGCTCTCTCTCTTCTTCTGGCACCCCCATAATTCTGATGTTGGTTCGCTTGAAGTTGTCCCAGAGGTTCTATCAATATCTCCACATTTTTGGATTCTTTTTTCTTTTCCAGTGGAGTGTTTTCTGCTTCTTCGTATTTCAGATCTTTGACTTGATTCTTGCGTTCCTCTAGTCTGCTGTTAGATCTCTGTATAATATTTTTTATTTCAGTCAGTGTATGTTTAATTTCTAGTTAGTTCTTTTTCATCTCCTCTTGGGTCTCGCTAAATTTATCCATTTTTTTCTAGGAAATTCTTAAGAAACCTTATAACCATGGTTTTGAACTCTATATCCAGTTGTTTGTTTTCCTCCATTTCTTTCGTTTGTGATCTGTTTTTTGTCTCCACATATTTCGCTGCTTCCCTGATTTGGTAGAGTAGCTTTGTGTGCTAGGTTTCCTATGTGGCCCAGTAGCTCTGCCTCCCCAGTTACCTGAGGTGGACACTCTTGGTGCACCCCTTTGTGAACTGTGTGTACAGCCTTGTTGTAGTTAATTCTTGATTGTTGTTGGTATCACTGGGGGGATTGACCTCTAAGCCAATTGGTTTTGAGAATCAGCTGTGTCTGTGCATGTGTGCTTTGCCTCCAGACCTCTGCCTTTTGTGCACGGGAACTTCCGGAACTCAGCCTTTTGGTTCTCCTGAGTTTCCGTGTGCTCTAGGGACCTGTATGAGTCTGGGTCCCCAGGGTCTCGCCCCAAACTGGGGTTCAGTGCAGTTGGACCTGGATTTTAGTGCTGTTGGGAGGTTCTGTTTTCCTCCCACTAGAGGAAGCCAGGCACTATCAGTAGACAGCGCTCTGTGTGTGCACTTTTGCACGCACTTTCGCGAGCCCTCAGACTTCTGTCTTTCGCGGCTCCCCTAAGTTTCTGTGCACTCCTTCCTTTTCACAACAGTCCAGCCTGGAACTGGGGTTCAGTGCAGTTGGGATTTTTCTGTCTCCTTCCCGCTAGAGGAAGCCAGCCAGACCCTCCTCCATCCATCCTCTCCAGAAGTGTGTCTCCCTACTTCAGCTTTTTACAGCTCCTCTGAGTCTTCGTGAGCCTCTCTCTTCACTTCTAGTTGTAGAATTTTCACTCAGCCAGCTTTCCTGTGGTTCTGGATGGTGTCTGTTCTGTCTTTTAGCTGTAGTTTTGAAATTGTTGTGCGAGGCAGCAGCTTAGGTGTTCACCTATGCTGCCATCTTGGTTTCCACTGCCATTTGTGATGTTTCTTTTTCTTCGCATTTTCACTTCTTCCCTGAGTTGGTAGAGTAGCTTTGTGTGCTAGGTGTCCTATATGGCCCAGTAGCTCCGTCTCTCTAATTATGTGAGGTGGACTCTCTTGGTGCACCCTTTGTGGACTATAGGTACAACCCTGTTGTAGTTAATTCTTGATTGTTGTTGGTATCACTGGGAGGAATTCCACTTTAGATTCTTTATTGTACTTTGCGTCTTTTACTAATTATTGAGCTTCTACTGTGTGTGTGTCAATAAATGGACACTGAGGATGAAAAATGTCTCTTCTGGAGCTTTTCCTGGGGACAATGAGGTGTGGCTTTCCTGAGACTGTAACCTGAGCCAGGAAAGCTGGAAGAGAGTGTATTACCTCCAGTCAAGGAAGGCTTCACAGGGCACCGAGGGGAGGACATTAAGAATAGCAAATATTTGAGTCCTTTGTATGTCAATCCCTGTTTTAAGTGCTATCTATGCATTAACTAAGTGGTTCTCAACCCAGGGTAGGAATGCCTGCCTCTCTCCCTGGGATATTTGGAAATTGGGATTTTTTTTTTTAATTGAAGTGGAGGACAATGTCACCAAGATTGACAGCGATGCCTAATATTCCACAGTGAAGGGCTGCACAGTGATGAAATGTCCCGGGCAAAAAGTTAACAGTTCCCTTTTACTGGCATGATTACCTAATTTAAGCTGGATAATAGCACTTAGAAGCGGGCACAGCTATTATTCCCACTTTGTAGTTGGAGAAACTGTGGCCGAGAGTAGTAACTTGTCCCACATCATGTTGTTAAGGAATCAGGGAATCTGGATTTGAACTCAGGAAACGGGTTACAGAGCCCCATAACTGGCATTCCTCTAATATTGGAGTCCTTCATTCACTCTCCTTGGAGAGGGTGTTAAAATTGAACTCAATTGATAGTGTAAAACAATTGAAAATGGGTCAGGTCATTGGTGTGCTTTGCATTAAATCACATGGCCCTCGCCCACCTGTCTGGAAGATATGGTTCTGGCAGAGGCCAGCTATCCTTTCACCCTCATGTCCCTCCCCCCTCCCTCCCTTCTTCCCTTCTTCACTCCCTTTCTTCCTTCATTTGCCTCCTTGCCTTTCAAAATCCTCACCAGAGGAAAGCTTCCCCTTTGATTTTCATAGAGTGAAAGAAAGGAGAAGGAGGGAGGAAGGGAGGGAGGGAGGGGGAGGGAGGAAGGGAGGGAGAGAGACAGAGAGAGAGAGAGACAGAGAGAGAGAGAGAGAGAGAGAAAGAGAGAGAGAGAGAGAGAGAGAGAGAGAGAGAGGCAACTATGTGCGAGAGATACATCAATTAGTTGCCTCCTGCATGTGCCTCTATTGGGTCAGGGATCAAACCTGCAACTCAAGTACATATATGCCCTTGATCGGTTTGTTTCTTTTATTTTTTAATATGTTTTTATTGATTTCAGAGAATAAGGGAGAGTTAGAGAGAGAGAAACATCAGTAATGACAGAGAATCACTGATTATCTGCCTCCTGCACGCCTCCTACGTGATTGAGCCTGCAACCTGGGCATGTGCCCTTGCCCAGAATTGAACCTGGGACCTTTCAATCTGCAGGCCGATGCTCTATCCACTGAGCCGAACCAGCAAGGGCCCCTTGACTGTTACTTGAACCCGAGACTCTTCAATGCACAGGCCAATGCACTAACTCAGTCGTTGGCAAACTCATTGGTCAACAGAGTGGTAAACCTTGCTCGCGAGCAGCATGTGGCTCATGAGCTGTAGTTTACTGACCACTGCTCTAACTACTGAGAAACACTGCCATGGCTCCCTCGAGCCCCCATTTTTCACAGGGTCAATAAATGGTGTGGTTAATAGACAACTCGCGTCCTGTCTGATTTTTATTGTTTATTGATGACTGGTCCAATTTTCACCTTCAGTTCCCCTTTCTGTTCTTGGGTTTTTGCTATAGAAACAAGCCACCAGGCCCTTCAGAACATGCCCAAAGTGCTCCGTGATGTTGAAGCCCTTAAGCAGGAGGCGTCTTTTCTGAAAGAACAAATGATTCTTGTCAAGGAGGACATTAAAAAATTTGAACAGGACACATCTCAGTCAATGCAGGTACTTTGGCTCCTGTCCGAATGCTGACTCATGGTTTTGGAAGATGTTCACTTTCAGAGTGGGAGGCCAATGATAGCTCAGAATTCTACCAAGCACTTAGATGGCTCTCTTGCTGTGTTTTTTTAGTTTATTCATCTGTTCCACACCCGCTGGACATTTAGCCATGTGATTGGTGGTGTGAGGGGCCCAAGAGCTCCCTGAGATAGGAATGTGCCACAATACTTAGGTTTCAAGTCACTAATAGGAAGTAGAGAAAATGGAACAGCTGCTTCCTTGGATTTTGACCCCTTTCCCTTTCAGGTGTTGATAGAAATTGACCAGGTGAAGTCCAGGATGCAGCTTGCCGCTGAGTCCCTTCAGGAAGCAGACAAGTGGAGCACATTGAGTGCTGACATTGAGGAGACATTCAAGACTCAGGTAAGTGTCTTGTTTAGTGGATGTTGTGAAATCTGTTCAGGGAACTTGAGGTTTGGGGAAATTAATGAGATAACCGTTCACTCACAACCATAGGGGCAGGAAATGGCCAAGACAGAAACATTCAGACACATAAAAGGGAGCGCCTGAGTGTGCTCTGAGCATTTCCACCCTCTTTACTTCGTACACTTTGCTGACTGAACCATCTTAGTCCCAGAGAATGAACTCAGGAGAAGCTCCTATAAGAAGGCAGAGAAAACAGTGATTTGAGAGTGTGGACTGTGGGCAGAGGGGCCTTACACACTGCAGGAGTTAACCCTGCCTGGGCTGCCGGATGTGGAAAGTAGTGAAACTTGTGTATCAGGATGAAGGGAGATGGGATCTTATGGAAAAGTCTTTTACTTGTAAAGCAAATTGGATTATTTATTATCTCTTGCTATTTTTTAAAAATTTAAAATGTTATGAATGTATGTGGGAAAAACTTTAGTAAAGAGGAATAAACAACAACAAAAAGTCTTTCTCATAACCCTGACACCCCCTAATTCCCTAAATTCCCCTCTCCGTACAGACTCTGTTATCATCTTTATGCCTATCCTTCCAGATACAAATGCACACACATACATGTTCCTTGCCCTTTTTCTCCACTAGTATGAGCACTTCTTTTTACCTTGTATTTTTTTTTTTTTTTTTTTTTAGAGACAGAGGAAGGGGGAGGAAGAGAGAGAGAAACATTGATGTGAGAGCACAATATCTATCAGCTGCCTCCTGCACGTGCCCCACCAGGGATCGAGCCTGCAACCCAGGCATGTGCCCTGACTGGGAATCGAACTGGCAACCTCCTGGTACACAGGATGGCACTCAACCAACTGAGCCATACCAGCCAGGGCCAATTATCATTGCCTTTATGTACTTTATGTACAACAGAACCATACTCCCTCCCCTTCTATTTCTCTCTCTCTCTCTCTCTCTCTCTCTCTCTCTCTCTCTCTCTCCATCTCTCTCTCTCCATATATATATATCTTTATACATATATATATTTCTTTATATATGTGTGTGTGTATGTGTATACCTATATATAAACATATATATTATTGATTTCAAAGAGGAAGGAAGAGGGAAAGAGAGAAACATCAACTATGAAAGACAATCATTGATTGGCTGCCTCCTGCACACCCCCCACTGGGGATCGAGCCCGCAACAAGGGCATGTGCCCTTAACCGGAATCGAACTTGGGACCCCTCAGTCTGCAGGCTGATGCTCTATCCACCGAGCCAAACCGGTTAGGGCCCTCCCCTTCTATTTCAGAGCCTTACAGGGTGCAGACAAGTCCAATTGATCTGGCTTTATAGATGTAGGTTGCCAATCTTACTGAATTCTTGGCATGTGTATGAGAAAGAATGGATTTAAGTACAGTCTCTGAGTTTAATCCTAGTGAACTACTAATGCTAATTGCTGTCCTGTTATTCAGAACTGCTTGCCTATAGTACCACATACATCCAGCTGCATTCCCCTTAGGCACTTAGAATCTGATGTCATTATTTCTGTTCTGAACTACTCTCCTCTTGCTCTTTCTTTTAGCCTTCCTGCCTTGGTTAACAGCATCATTTTTCCATGCAAGTACCTAGTTTGGAACCTCAGCAGTCCTTACTGTCCTACTCCACCCGTCCCTTATCTCTCCAGTTACCTGTCCTTTTCTTTCCTCTGCACCACTCTAGTCATGCTTCCCAGTTGTTTTCCTGCTAGACCTGGTCCACGGACCACCAGAGGTCCAAAAGGTTGGTGAACAATGTGCTAGACCATTTTAACAACCCTCATGGGTCTTGCTGCCAGGTCCCTCCCACGTTCCAGTGTATCTTCCACAAGGAACCAGGGAGAGATTCTAAAGTATAGATTGGCACAGGTAATTTCTCTGACTCTTGTGTTCCATTAAAAAAAAAAAAGTATTTTTATTGATTTCAGAGAGGAAGGGAGAGGGAGAGAGAGAAAGAAACATTAGTGATGAGAGAGAATGATTGAGCCTACAACCTGGGCATGTTCCCTGATCAGGAATCAGACCAGGACCTCCTCGTTCATAGGTCGATGCTCAACTACTGAGTTTTGCTGGTCGGCCTCAGTTCCCCAATTTCTTTCTTTCTTTTTTTTTTTTTCATTTAATCCTCATTCAAGGATATTTTTTCCTTTGATTTTTAGAGAGAGTGGAAGGGAGAGGGAGAGTCAGAGAGAAACATTGATGTGAGAGAGACACATTGATTGGTTGCCTCCCACATGCCCCCGGCCGGGGCTGGGAGCCTGCAACCAAGGTACATGTCCTTGACTGAAATTGAACCCGGGACCCTTCAGTCTGCAGGCTCTATCCACTGAGCCAAGCCAACTAGGGATTGATCCCCCATTTTCTACCAAATAAATCTTATGTACACTCACAGGACATAGCCTGTCTTTCACAGCAAGGTGTGTGTGTGTGTGTGTGTTTTGTGGAAACCCCTCCATATGAATTCTACATCATAGCTGCTTTGGACTGTTAACACCATCCCTTTATGTCTTCCTTCTTTGCCTACAAGGTCCTTCCTTTCCTTTTATTACAGACAGTAGACCTCTACTCGTCCATCAAGATCCAGCTGTAGTATTACCCCCTTTCTTATTCTCTCTGCTAGCTCTTGCTTTGCTTCCATTGTGCCTGTCCCGTGTGGCTCATAGTTGGGTCATCCACCTATGAACCAGGAGGTAATGATATGATTCCCCATCGGGGCACATGCCCAGGTTGTGGGCTTGATCCCACGTGTGGGGTGTGCAGGGAGTAGCTGATCAATGCTTCTCTCTCGTTTTTCTCTCCCTCTTCCTTTCTGAAATCAATAAAAATATATTTTTTTTAAAAAAAGAAGAGCTTGCTTTAAAAATAAAAACAAAGGGAGAAACCAAGATGGTGGCATAGGTAAACAAATAAACTGTTGCCTCCCACAACAATTTCAAAACTACAGCTAAAAGACAAATGGACATCATCCACCACCACAGGAAGGCTGGCTGAGTGGAAATTCTGCAACTAGAAGAAAAGAGAAAAGTACACTGAGGCCCAGAGAAACTGTGGAAGGCAGAAGTACTGAAGTGTGTGTGTGGAGAGGGTTGGGAATTGAGTGCATGACTAGCTTTTTCAAGCGGGAAGGAGGCAAAAACTCCCAATGGCACTGAACTCCAGTTCCGGGAGAGACTCTGGGGACCCAGACTCATTTGGGGAGAATCTGGACTGTCTGGCAGCAAGCAGAACTCGAAGGCGGCTTTCTCTCAGAGATGCTTGCAGCAATTACCACGGGACACTGAGACACAGGGGCTTTTTAGGTCAGGGCTGATGGGAAACCAATGATGTCTGCTCTGCCTTGAGACTCCTCCCCATCTAATCTGAGCACAGAGGCTTTTGCAAGTCTTGTCTCATAGAGGTGTCTCCAGCACAGAAGTTCTCCCAGCGTAGACACAGCTGATCATACAGCCAATTGGCCTGGAGGTCAATTCCTCCCATTGATACATACCAACAACAATCAAGGCTTAACTACAACAAACCTGTGCACACAGCCCACAAAGGGGCGCACCAAAAGTGTCCACCTCAGGTAAATGGGGAGGCTGAGCGACTGGGCCCTATAGGACACCTAGCACACAAAGCCACTCTATCAACTCAGGGAAGCAGCCAAAATGCGGAGACAAAGAGACAAATCACAAATGAAAGAAATGGAGGAAAACAAATGTGTGGATATAGAGTTCAAAACCACAGTTATCAGGTTTTTCAAGAATTTCCTAGAAAATGCTGATAAATTTAGTGATACCCTCAAGGATATGAAAAAGGACCAATTAGAAATTAAGCATACACTGACTGAAATAAAAATATAATATACAGCCCAAACCAGTTTGGCTCAGTGGATAGAGCATTGGCCTGCAGACTGAAAGGTCCCAGGTTCGATTTGGGTCAAGGGCATGTATCTTGGTTGTGGGCACATCCCCAGTAAGGGGCGTGCAGGAGGCGGCTGATCGATGTCCCTCTCTCATAGATGTTTCTAACTCTCTATCCCTTTCCCTTTCTCTCTGTAAAAAATCAATAAAATATATAAAAAAAAATAATATGCAGAGATCTAACAGCAGACTAGAGGATTGCAAGAATCAAGTCAAAGATTTGAAATACAAAGAAGGTAAAAAAATTCAATTGGAAAAGCATAAAGAAAAAAGAATCCAAAAATGGGAAGACAGTGTAAGGAGCCTCAGGGACAACTTCAAGTGTACCTACATCAGAATTATGTGAGAAAACCTATTTGAAGAAATAATGATAGAAAACTTCCCCAACCTGGTAAAAGAAGTAGACTTACAAGTTCAAGAAGTGCACAGAACCCCAAACAAAAGGAATTCAAAGAGGACCACATCAAGACACATCATAATTAAAATGCTAAGAGCAAAAGACAAAGAGAATATTAAAAGCAGCAAGAGAAAAACAGTTAAAGAAGCCAAGATGGCGGCACAGGTGAACACCTAAATGGCTGCCTCGCACAACAATTTCAAAATTACAACTAAGAGATATAACGGACACCATCCAGAATCATAGGAAAGATTGCTGAGTAAAAATTCTACAACGAAGTAAAGAGAGGGCCCATGAAGACTCAGAGGAGCTGTAAAAAGCTGAGGTATGGAGACACGCATGTGGAGAGGATGGGCAGCAGAGGGTCTGGCTGGCTTCCTCTAGAGGGAAGGAGGTGGAAACTCCCAACTGCATTGAACCCCACTTCTGACTGCACTGAACCCTAGTTCTGGGTGAGACTCATACAGGTGGAGTCTGGACTGTCGTGAAAAGGGAGGAGTGCACAGAAACTTAGAGGAGCCATGAAAGGCAGAGATCTGGAGGCACATGCAAAGAGGATTGACTGCTGATTGTGCCACTGGCTTTCTCTAGCAGGAAGGAGACAGAACTCCCCAACTGCGCTGTAATCCAGGTCTGACTGCACTGAACCCCACTTTCGTGAGACCCTGGGGACCCAGACTCATATGGGTCCCCAGAGCTCACAGAAACTCAGGGGAGCCAAAAAGGCAGAGGTCTGAAGGCAAGTGTGTGCGCACAGAAAGGACTACAGTGATTACCCAGGGGCACTGAGACCCAGGGGCTGCCATGTAGGGCAGGGCTGATGGGAAGCCAAGGCTGTTTGCCTAGCCCTGAGACTCCACCACATCCATGACCAGCACAGAGGCTGTTGCAATCTTGCAAGTCTTAAGGCTGAGTCCAGCACAAAAGCTCTCCGGGCGCAGACACAGCTGATACAACCAATTGGCTTGGAGATCAGTTTCTCCCAGTGATACCAACAGCAATCAAGAATTAACTACAACAAGACTGCATATACAGTCCACAAAGGGGTGCACTAAGAGTGTCCACCTCAGGTAACTGGGGAGGCAGAGCTACTGGGCCATATAGGATACCTAGCACCCAAAGCTACTCAGGGAAGCAGTGAAAATGCGAAGACAACGGAACAGATCACAAACGAAAGAAATGGAAGGAAACAAACGACTGGAAATAGAGTTCAAAACCACGGTTACAAGGTTTTTTTTAATAATTTCCTAGAAAAGATGGATAAATTTTGTGAGACCCAAGAGGAGATGAAAAAGGACCAACTAGAAATTAAACATACACTGACTGAAATAAAAAATATTATACAGAGATCTAACAGCAGACTAGAGGAAGGCAAGAATCAAGTCAAAGATTTGAAATACAAAGAAGCAGAAAACACTCCACTGGAAAAGAAAAAAGAATCCAAAAATGTGGAGATATTGTAAGGAACCTCTGGGACAACTTCAAGCATACCAACATCAGAATTATGGGGGTGCCAGAATAAGAGAGAGAGGAAGATACTGAAAAGCTATTTGAAAAAATAATGACTGAAAACCTCCCCCACCTGGTGAAAGAAATAGACTTACAAGTCCAGGAAGAACACAGAACCCCAAACAAAAGGAATCCAAAGAGAACCACACCAAGGCACATCATAATTCTAGGTTTTTGTATTGTCTACATTATACTTGTGTTTTTGATTCTTGTGATTTTATTTTTGTTGCATACTAGAGGCCCAGTGCATGGATTCATGCACTGGTGGGTCCCTTGACCTGCCTCCACCCTCTCCCAATCTGGGACTCCTCTGGGGATATTGGGGAGCCGGTTTCGGCCTGATCTCTACAGGCTGAGCCAAGGGACCCCACTGGTGCACATGCGCTGGACCTCTAGTATGCATAAAAGATCTTTGGTTAATCTCTTCCTATTCTCTTCCTTCCCCCTTCCCTCTGAGATTCATTAGTCTGTTCCACGTTTTCATGCCTGTGGTTTCTGCTCCTGCATGAGCATCTGCCCCCTAGTGGCCAGTGTGTGTTATAGCTACCAACTGGTTGGCCAGTTGGCCAGTTGCTTAGGCTTTTATATATATAAAGATGATTATTTTAATATGTGATTAAGAAAACTATGAAGTGGTACCTTTGTATAATGTTGTTAGGAGACCACTGTTGGTATTTACCTTAAGTGTAAAGAAAAGTGGACTGATTTTATTTATAGAACATTTGTTGAGATGTTATGATCAAAACATATAATGAATGAAAGTTGAAAACAATTCATTCAGTGATCAATACCTACCCCAATCTCTGCTCTTTTTTCAACATGTATGTGGAGACTATGTAGTTTAGTTTTCTGGGGACAGTTTTTTTTTTTTAAATATGTTTTTATTGATTCTTCTTTTTTTTTTTTTTTTGTTAGCAAAAGAGAAAGGGAGAGGAATAGAGAGATAGAAACACTGATGAGGGAGGAACATCAATCAGCTGCCTCCTGCATGCATCCCATGGGGAATTGAGCCTATAACCAGGAATCAAACTGGTTACTTCATGGTTCATGGTTTGTCACTTAACTGCTGAGCCATACCTGCTGGGTGTTTTCTGGGAACAATTTTTATTAGATTTTTAAATATTTTTATTTAAAACATTTTAAAGAATAGTTTATTGCCCTGGCTGGTTTGGTTCAGTGGATAGATCATTGGCCTGTGGACTGAAGAGTCCTTGGTTCAATTCTGATCGAGGGCACATGTGTGGGTTGCAGAATCGATCCCCAGTAGGGGATGTACAATGATTCTCTCTCTATTGATGTTTCTGTCTCTCCCTCTCCTCTCCTCTCTGAAATCAACAAAAATATATTTTTAAAAAATAATAGTTTGTTGATTTTTAGAGAGAGAGGGAGAGGAAGGGATCAAGCTTGCAATCTGGGCATGATCAGGACTCAAACCGGCAATTCTTCCGTGTATGGGATGATGCCCCACCAATTGAGTCACACTGGCCAGGGCTTTCTTTATTTTTAGTAAAGGCCAGTACATAGGTGTGTGTGTGTGTGTGTGTGTGTGTGTGTGTGTGTGTGTGTGTGTGT
>JAAGEH010000024.1:4993339-5067827 GCA_011751065.1 Lasiurus cinereus
TGTGTGTGTGTGTGTGTGTGTGTGTGTGTGTGTGTGTGTGTGTGTGTTTTCACTTGAGGATATGTTTTTTGTTGATTTTTAGAGAGAGAAAAAGATGGGGGTCGGGGAGAAAAACATTGATCAGTTGCCTGCTGTATGCACCTCGGACTGGGGATCAACCTACAACCTAGGTATGTGTCCTGACTGGAAATCGAATCCACAACCTTTTCGGTGTATGGAATGATGCTCCAAGCAACTGAGCCACTTGGCCAGGGCTAATTTTTTATATTATTTTTCACATAATCATTCTTAAATCTTTTGTCAAGCCCTGATCTGAGTTTAGAATTCATGGTCTTTTTATCTGTCCCTCTTTTTTTTCTTTTTTAATCTATTCCTCTTAACTAGTAACTGCATCTTCTAGCTGTCTCAACAAACATCTCTTGGCCTATATCCAGACTGAAAGACACTGTGTGTATAGGTGCTTAATTAAAGGTTTAAACATAAAAAAAGAAAAAAGAAAAAGGTAAAAATAAAAATTATGAACAACAAATACATATCTATCAATAAGTGAATCTAAAAATCAAGTGAATAAAAAATCTGATGAACAGAATAAACTGGTGAATATAACAGAATCAGGGTTATAGAAAGGGAGTGGGACTGACAATTCTTGTGGGGAAAGGGATGTGAGGGGCTGTGGGAAGAGACTGGACAAAAATTGTTCCCTATGGATGAGGACTGGGGTTGGGAGGGGACTGGGTGGAGGGGAGCTATGGGGAAAAAAGAGAAACAATTGTAATAATCTGAACAACAAAGATTTATTAATTTTAAAATAAAAATAAAAACAAAAATAAATGGAATAAATATCCTTGGGTGAGGATTAACAAGGAAATAAAAAAAGTGTTGATGTTGCTAACAGTGTGCTCATCACAGGCAATTGACAAGGTAGAAAGCCTTTGATGTTAAATGAAAAGGAGCCTGTGATAGCATGTTGGACACAGTGATATATGAAATAGTGAAGATGTTGCATGTTGACCTGAAAGAAGCTGGAAGGAGTGCTGAATGTAATTCTTTTAAGGCTAGTAGGGGGTAGTTTGTTTATAGATTGAACAGCACATTAGACATGTACTATATATAAGAAAGGTTAAAAGAGGGAATCATTTGGCAGTCTGGAATAACTTCAATTTACTTTTTAAAAAAAATATTTTTATTGATTTCAGAGAGGAAAGGAGAGGTGAAATAGAAATATCAATAATGTTAGAGCATCATTGATCGACTGCTTCTTGGACCCCTCCCACTGGGGATCCAGTCCTCAACCCAGGCGTGTGCCCTGACTGGTTTATAGGTTGATGCTTAACCATTGAGCCACACCAGCCAGGCCAATTTACATGATTTCTAATGGGGTGGAGAATGATTCGGTTTTTGAAGAAACTCCTCAAACAGCCTTCTGGAATGAATTAAGTTAGAGAACTGAGGTACTACTCTATTCTAGTGTCTATATGCTTTTTATTTTTAAATTTAATCCTCATCCAAGGATATGTTAATTGATTTTAGAGAGAATGGAAGAGAGGGAGGGAAGGAGAGAGAGAGAACAGAAGAGAATCATCCATTGGCTGCATTCTGTATGCCCCCTACTGGCAATTGACTTGCAATCTGGCATGTACCCTGACCAGGAATTGAGCCCGCATCCATTTTGGTGCCTGGGGTGGTGCTCCAACCAGCTGAGCCACCTGTCTAGGGCTCTGTTTTTTTATCCTGTTTATTTCACTTAATAGTAATAGATAAGTATTTTGCTGTGTAATTAATACTTTTCAATAACATAATTTTTTGTGGTTGTACAATATTCCACCTGCCATGTGAATGACCCATAATTTACATTTTATTTAGTATTATGCTAGATTTAGGTTGCTTCTAGGTTTTTGTTATTACAACACTAAAATCATACTAATCCTATATAATAAAAGCCTAATATGCTAAGTGTCTGGTCATCTGTTCAACCCATCAAAGTGTAATATGCTAATGATATGCTAAATCTGCTCAACCATTTGCTATGATGTGCACTGACCACCTGGGGGGCAGACAGTCGACTAGTCCAGTGGTCGGCAAACTGAGGCTTGCGAGCCACATGCAGCTCACGAGCCACAGTTTGCCGCTCTGTTGACTAATGAGTTTGCCGACCACTGGGTTAGGGGCTTAATCACAAGGAACAACAATAGCCTGTAATTATTGGCATTGAGAATCTAGGTCAGTGGTCAGCAAACTCATTAGTCAACCGATCACTGGACTAGTTGACTAGTCGCTATGTTGTGCACTGACCACCAAGGGGCTGATGCTCTGATTGGTAGGTTAGCTTGCGGCTGGGGTCCAGCCAATCAGGACTGAGCAAGATGAGCTGGACACACCCTGAAGCCCTCCTGCGGTCCCTCCCTGGCTAGCCAACTTCCCGCATCTCTCCTTGGCCCTGATCGTGCACTGGTGGAGTCCCTTGGCCTGGCCTGTACCCTCTCATACTCTGGGACCTCAGGGGATGTCAGAGAGCCAGTTTTGGCCTGATCCTGCAGGCTAGGCCGAGGGACCCCACTGGTGCATGAATTCATGCACTGGGCCTCTAGTTAATTATAACACATTAATATCTTTGTGTCCTCTGATTAGTTCCTTAGACAAAGTTCTAAAAGAGGGATTACCAGATCAAAGATGTGAATGTTTTTAAGTCTCTTGATGCATAGTACTGAATTGCCTTCCAGAAAGACAATATGAATTTATGGTACCAAACATACTTTTTTTTTTTGTACTTTCACAAACAATAGCTATTTTAATTTTTTAAATAAATAAATTTTATTGATTTTTTACAGAGAGGAATAGAGAGTTAGAAACATTGATGAGAGAGAAATGTCGACTTAGCTGCCTCTTGCACACTCCCCACTGGGGATGTGCCCGCAACTAGTTATTATAATTTTAAAAAATTTTTCCCAGCCCTAGCTGGTTTGGCTTAGTGGAAAGCATTGCCTATGGACTGAAGGGTCCTTGGTTCGATTCTGGTCAAGAGCACAGCCTGGGTTGTGGGCTTGATCTCCAATAGGGGGTGTGCAGGCGGCAGCCAATCAATGATTTTCTCTCATTACTAATGTTTCTATCTCTCCCTTTCTCAAATCAATAAAAATATATTAAAAAAAGTTTTTCCAGCCCTGGCTGGTTTGGTTCAGTGGATAGAGTGTTGACCTGTGGACTGAAGGGTCCTTGGTTTGATTCCAGCCAAAGGCACATGCCCAGGTTGTGGGCTCGGTCCCCATTGGGGGTGTGCAGGTGGCAGCCAATCAATGATTCTCTATCATCATTGATCTTTCTATCTCTCTCTCCCTCTCCCTTCCTCTCTGAAATTAGTAAAAAAAATTTATTAAAAAGAAAAGTTTTTTGTTTAGGAAAATGGCACTTTCTAATTTTAGTACGTCTTTTTTGGTACTAATTAAAGTAAACATGTTTTTTGGCCATTTTTTATGCTTTTCATGCATTTTATTTATTAACTGAAGTAGCAGGGGTGTTTTAAAATGAATATCCTTTGTGTTGGTCTTATAGGACATAGCTGTGATTTCTGCCAAGCTAACAGGTATGCAAAACAGCTTAATGATGCTCGTTGACACACCAGACTACTCAGAAAAATGTGTGCACTTGGAGGCCTTGAAGAACAGGCTGGAGGCCTTGGCCAGTCCCCAGATTGTTGCAGCGTTCACCTCGCAGTCTGTAGGTAAGTGCTGACTGTTTCTTACCTCTGTGTACCCCTCCTTACAAATATAAGGTTTTCTGAGTGTTCGATCTTTACAGTGCCTCAGTGTTGATGAAATTATATAGATTAAAAGTAAATTGTGACTTTATGGTGGTTGCTTTTTTCTCAACATTATATGTGAAAAATTTCAAGATATAGAAAAGTTAAAATAAGTCTACAATAAACACACCATCAGGATCCTAGTATTAGCATTAGCATTTTGCCATATTTGCTTTGTTACCTGTCTAACCATTTGACCATCTTTCTACTCATCTCTGATGCATTTCAAAGTAAGTTGCAGACATCAGTAGGCTTCACACCTACACACTTCAGATTCACGTTAGTAACTTGAGTTTAGTATTGGTTTGTGATTTTTTTCTTATTTGGGTAAAATTCTCATGTAGAGAAATGAACAGATCTTAAGTGTACCACTTGATGAGTTGTAACCTTTGTCAAAGAACATTATGTGGGTACTGCAGGCCTGGTGCATGAAAATTCATGCACTGGAGCGGGTCCTCAGCCCAGTCTGCCCCCTCTCACAGTCCAGGAGCTCTTAGGGGCGGGAGGCAACCCAGCAATCAGGGAAAGGCAATACCCCATCATACCTCTGCTGCTGCCACTGCCAGCAGCGCAAGCCTCGGCTGGCCCTAGTTACCTGCACCTTGGGCTGGACCTGGACGGCTGGACAGCTGACATCCGAGGCTTGCCTATGCCTTGATGTCACCTGGACAGCTGCCATCTGAGGCTTGCCCACGCCTTGGGCCGGTCCTGGGTGGCTGGGGGGCTGAGGGGACTGGGGGACTCCAGAGGCAGGCGCATGGAGTGGCCGGGCCTGCCTGGGGCAGGCAGAGCCTTGCCACATGCCTGCTGCCTCGGCGGGGCTGAGGAGACTGGGTGCCACCATCTTGTGGCTGTGGGCACCGCCATCTTTGCGGGTGTGACATTCAATTAGCATATTCCCTCCTTATTGGCCGTGGGCGCCACCATCTTTGAAGGCAGCCTAGTTAATTAGCATATTCCCTCCTTATTGGCTGTGGGCACTGCCAACTTTGCGACGGCATGATTTTTAAAATATATTTTATTGCTTTTTTACAGAGAGGAAGGGAGAGGAATAGAGTTAGAAACATCGATGCGAGAGAAATATTGATCAGCTGCCTCCTACATGCTTCCCACTAGGATGTGACCGGAATCGAACCTGGGATCTTCAGTCCACAGGCTGACACTCTATCCACTGAGCCAAACCAGTTAGAGCAACACATGTGTTTATCTGACTCTCCCTTTCCCTTTGCCCCACAAAATGATTCGTTAACCAGGAAGAAACAGCAGTAAAACAGTTTTCATTCACAACTATTTGTTTTGTTTTTTATTTTAGTTTTTGTTTTTTTCACAGCTATTTATATTGCACAAAACATAATCTGTCCACTGTTCCTGTTTCCTTCACTCACAAGCTCTTCTGCTCGGGTTTAATGTTCTTCTCATCCTGTTGCATTAAAGCTCTCCAACAACTGTGATCAGCAGAGGTCTCATCCATTTATACTTGGAGGTCTCATCCATTTATACTTTGCTGTTTCTCATTTTCAAGTTTTCATATTTTTTCCTGTCTTCTTTCTGAAATCCTTCCTTCCCTGGCTCCTGAGAGGCAGTATTGACTTTGTTTATATGTTGGCACATTTTTGATGATAAGTCACAAGAAAATGCTATCTTGGGTTCTGTGTGCTATCTTAAATTTGTTTTAGGGTGGTTGCATGTGCTGAGACCAGGCTTTATTAATTATGTCTTTTGGAAATCTATAGCTAGATAGTTAATATGAATATGCAGACCTGTGTATATACTAATGTAAACTCTAATCATACATATAAACATTATAACATTTCATTATACTGAGTTTGACCATATACTTTATTATTAAACTAGGACCCTTTTAAGAGGAAAAGGGAGTGCTTTTAATAGTGAAACTGGGATAACAGGTGTAAACTGTGCTGGGCCAGTTGGGAGATACAGTCACCTCTGTTCCCATATAGAACCCTTGAGAATGATCCTGTGGCTAGTTGAGTTTTCATTGTGGGTGAAAGCAGCTTAATGACTTCTTTGTGCCAAACAACTATGCTGTCCTCCTTCTGAAAATTTGCTAATTGGGGGCTTTGAAGTTCAGTCCTCCTGGTAGTCAGGGCCTGCAAAGGCCTGGCCTCTCTCCCTGATAGGGAAGCCACACCAAAATGGAACTCACAATCAGTCCTCAATACTATTGTTAGATAGGCGCAAAAATTATTGTAAAATTTTATTAAATGCCTTTCAGCATCTATCAAGATCAAATGTATTATTTTTATTTTCTCTGACCTACTAATATGGCAAATCACATTAATAGCCTTTCTGATGTTGCATTATTCTGCAATTCAACAAGCCCCACTTGTCCATGGTGAGTATATGTATGTGTGTGTTAACGTCCTACTAGATGTTTGCTGACATTTTACTTAGAATTTTTTGTTGAAATCCCATAAGTGAATATATTTGTCAGGTTGTAGTACCATGATTCTGTTGGCCTCATGAAAACAATTGGGAAGCTTTTATTCTTTCTTCTTTTTAATTCCCATTTGATAATATTTTTCCATTGATTTTTTTTTTTTAAGAGAGAGTAGAAGGAAAGGGGAGAGACAGAGAGAGAAAAACTATAATGTGAGAGAGACACATTCATTGGTTGCCTCCTGCACGCACCCTGACCAGGGCTGGGTCAAACCTGCAACTGAGACACATGCTCTTGACAGGAATTGAACCTGGGACTCTTCAGTCCACAGGCCATTGCTCTTCCCACTTCTCTTTTAGGATTTAAATAGCATTTTTATCAATATTGTTATGGGCCCCATGACTACTTTTGTCTGCAGTTCCACTTGCATGGAACTGCAAGTACCACACTATTTTGATTATTGGGCTTTGTAGTAAGTTTATTTTTTATTTTATTTTAGAGAGGAAGGGAAGGAGAAATAGAGAAACATTGATCATTTGCCTCTTGCGCGTGTCCCAACCAGAAATCAAACCCAAAACCTGGGCATGTGCCCTGACTGGGAATTGGAACCACCACCTTTTGGTATATGGGACAATGCTTCAACCAGCTGAGCCACGGGGGCCAGAGCGGGTACGTTTTGAAATGAAATGTGAGATCACCAGTGTGGATGAGCATTGGGGTGTCCAGTGATACCATGCGGCACAGGTCTTCTTCCCACACCTGTCTTCACTTCTTTCTAGCATGCTGCTTCGTGCTTATGTTCAGAGCTCTCTCAGCAAACCAAAATGACTGCATAGCATTCTTTGAAGTTGGTAGTACAGGTATTTTCCTGGCTTCAACATAGATGAAATGGTGTTATGTTTCTTTTAGTGGTTAATTTGGTATCAGGAAGGGCCCCACCCCACCCCCCAAAAATGAAAATCTAATATGCTCTTTAATCAACCATCTTTCCTGGAAGGCCAAGGTGCTGCTTCTTTTTTCTTTTCTTCTTTTTTTTTTAAACATATTTTTATTGATTTCAGAGAGGAAGGGAGAAGGAGAGAGAAATAGAGACATCAGTGATGAGAGAGAATCATTGATTGTCTGGTTGCCTCCTGCATGTTCCCTACTGGGGATCAAGCCTACAACCCAGGCATGTGCCCTGACCAGGAATCTAGCCATGACATCTTGGTTCATAGGTTGATGCTCAGTCATACTGGCCAGGTAAAGTTCTTCTTTATCTAGCAGTTTTTAAAGGGGAAACTCTGACAAATTTGTACATCCCCAACACATTACCCTTTTCTATTTGTGTCCTACAAGGAAATCTCTGTAGTATACATGCCTACTTCGTTTTATACAACCAGTTGATAAGTTGAATCAACTTTCTGTGGCATAATTTTACATGTAATAGAAAGAGGCATTTATTTATGCCATTTTATGAAAAGAATAAGCATTTAAAGGCAAATAGTAATTTCCTCACCTACATTCCTATTCATTAAAGTAAGATCTATTGGCAGGTTTCCAGAGTTTAGCTGGATTTTCTCTGCAGTGATTGCGATTACAGATTTTCCTTCTTAGCAGTTTATTGGGCTTCCTAGAGATGAAGGGGAATAAAGCAGTTATAAAAGGTGAGTCAGCTCAGGTTTTTTTTCTTTTTAATTGAATTCTAAGATTGTGACATCTATGCTTTGGCCAGAAGGGGGCAGACAAAAGACAGGTAGTGCTGCTGCACGTTGAGGGCCAGCAGGGACAAGCCTTCCGTGTTCCTGTGGTCATCCTAGGAGCAAGGGCTTGTGTAGTCCCTTCTTCTCAGGGAAGCATACCAGAAATTACTTGGCATTAGACCCAGGACTGGCTCTTAGAGTCCTTCTCTGTGTGTGGAATTGCTGGTGTTTACCAAGTTATTCACTTATTCCTCAAGCCACCAAATCTGGGGGTTGAGTTTGTGTTTTTTTATGGTTCCCATCTGGGATCACAGTAAGAACTTTCAAAGGGCTAACTAACTGGTAAATGTTACTTCAGTGCGAGGAACAACAGGGAATATCAGGATGAGTCACATAAGGCTTCTGCTGGTCAGGACAGCTTAGTCGAGGGTGAGGCTGGGAGAGAACAGGGCACATTAGTTATGAGATGGAATGTGAAAGCCGTCTTGGCCAGGACCAAGGGAAGGACGAAGGAAAAGGGAGGACGCTTTTATGCAGGAGCTAGTATATGTGCAGAACCATGAAAGAGATGGATTTAAACCATCTAAAAGTGTTTCTTATTATAAATGTAATGCTTACATAGGTTATTGGAAATTTGAAAAATAGAGAAAAGAAGATTTAGCAGTAAACTCACCATCTAGAGATGACTGTTAATGTTTTCTTCCAGTTTTCCCCCTTTGTATACATGTTTCAAGGAGTGTATATATATTGAGTATATACATTTTTATTTTGTTGCTTCCAATTAGCAATCTATTATGAGTATTGTCTCCTAAGTGTAAGATTTTGATAGGTGAGGAGAAGCATTTGGCAAAGGGAACATGTTTGAATGGTACAAAAGTAGGAAAACTGGGTCTTTTTGGGGGAATAATAATTAAACTGATTTTTGTGGAGTGAATGTTGGGAAATGGTCATTGATGAGGTTGGAAAGGAAGGTTGGGAACAGCGTGATTTGCCTGAGCAGATGAAGAAGCTTCTGTTCAGAGAATATTCATCGCTGACAAGAGTTTATTAGTAAGTCTCCTGAGGAGTCTGGGTTAGAGGAAGCAGTGCTGACTGGAGATTGAATAGACCTAGCTTTACCAATAAACCTCTGGGCTACGGCATATGAACAAGGAGACCACAGTTTCCTCTCAGAAAGATGAGTGGAATATGACTGTGCTGTTCTTGGGGGGATTAACGGAGACAGCAGGAGCTGGTCCAGGGAGACATTCAGGGATCATTCATTCCTCTGGGGCCTCCTGTTTTGAGACCCTGTGGTTCTTAGAGTAGCCCAAAGGGGACAGTTTCTGTGAGGCTAGTACGGAATGCCTGGAGGTTCTGCTTGAATGAGAGTTGCAGCATTTCTAAAAGGTCTGCAGCTCAGCAGATTTAGCTAAACTACAGATTGGAAGTGCAGGCCCACAAATGAGTTAATTGGCTTTGCTTTTTCTTGAGTTTCGCTAAATCTCACCCCTCTCATCCCCCACTACCCTCAACCCCTGTCAGCTACAATGTTGAAAAAGTTAAATGGTACTGAAGGTCTTATAGGGGAAAATAGCTTCTCTTCCTCTACTTCTTCATGCCCCACTTCCAGTCCCAGGAGATCACCACTTTTTATTTCTACAGCTCTAGTTTTCTTGTATTTCACTTTGCATTTCTGCATAATAAATGTATTACTTTATTTCTTCATATGTCTAATATCTATTGACTCCATTGTTATAGCTAAGGATTTAGCTCTAATAGCTGTCTTCTCCCCCTTACACATTCTCCCCCTATATCATCATTTTATTGATTTATTTAATATTTAAAAAAATATTTTTATTGCCCTGGCAGGTTTTGCTCAGTGGATAGAGCATCAGTTTGCAGACCGAAGGGTCCCAGGTTTGATTCTGGGTCAGGGCACATTCCCGGGTTGCGGGCTCAATCCCCAGTAGGGGGTGTGCAAGTGGCAGCCGATCAATGATTCTCTCTCATTGTTGATATTTGTATCTCTCTCTCTCCCTCTCCCTTCCTCTCTGAAATTTTTGTATGTCCCCTGACTGGGGATTGAGCTCTGACTCCTGAATGCTCAACCACTGAGCCATGCCAATGAGGCTATATCATCATTTTAAATCAAATTGAATAGTATTCATATTACCACAATTTTATAAATAGTTCCTTTATTTTTAACTCCTTTTCTGTTCAGCTTCATGTTTATCCTGAAGTGTCTGATTGCTTTTTATTCTTTCTTCTTACCATCCATAGTTCTTAATTTTTTCCAAACACTGTATCTTGGGAGTAAGGCATTCTTCTGAGTTTTTCCTTGTCCCAGAGACTTAACCTCTGGAGCACTCTCTTCTCTGGTCTGAGCCAGCACACTCCTGGAATTTGTTGCTAGGTCTGAGATTAAAATCTTGTGTGTGTCAGTTGTCATTATGGACAAGTCATAGGTGTTAGAGGATGAGGTTTAGGCCAGTAGTCAGCAAACTGCAGCTCGAGAGCTACATGCGGCTCTTTGGCCCCTTGAGTGTGGCTCTTTCACAAAATACCACAGCCTGGGTGAGTCTATTTTGAAGAATTGGCGTTGGAAGAAGTTTAAGATTACGCCGAAACTGGTTTGGCTCAGTGGATAGAGCATCGGCCTGTGGACTGAAAGGTCCCAGGTTCGATTCCGGTCAAGGGCATGTATCTTGGTTGTGGGTACATCTCCAGTAGGGGTGTGCAGGAGGCAGCTGATCGATGTTTCTCTCTCATCGATGTTTCTAACTCTCTCTTCCTCGCCTTTCCTCTCTGTAAAAAAATCAATAAAATATATTATAAAAAAAAAAAAGTTTAAGTTTAAAAAATTTGGCTCTCAAAAGAAATTTCAATCATTGTACTGTTGATATTTGGCTCTGTTGACAAATGAGTTTGCCGACCACTGGTTTAGGCTAGTTGGGACACACAACTTTATCCCATGGTTGGCACATATGCAAATGTACAGTTGGCCCTAAATGGTAGTTTCTGTAAAAAGGTCATGCTTACACCTTAGCCAGATGAGTTAAGTTCCTACACCTCAAGACCGAAGCCCATACACCCTTAAACTGCTCAAGGCCATAGCCCATTTCTCTGTCCCTTCTCTACCACCATCCACACTATGATAACAACCTGCATGTCTCACTGATCCCTAGGAAAGAGGAGAGCTGGAACTTAAAGGGCAGGCACAGGAGAAGTGCGGGAACTAGGGAGCAGAGCCTACAAGGTCCCTGACTTCACCCTGGCATTTCAGCCTTAGCTTAAGGACTGGGTTGTCACAACTCCTTCAACTCTCCCCCCCCTCTAACAACCCCTCCAAAAAACCTGCCCTGGCAGCTCAGTGCTGCCCTGTGGCCCGCAAACATAGTGGGAGCCGTTCTTCGCAAGCATGGGCTCTGGTGCTGCAGCCTGACCCCAGCACCACTGGGCAGCGTGGCTCAAAGACTTAAAGGCAGCGCATTTACTAGTACTGCCTACCTAGACTGTGCTAACCCCTAGAAACAGTGAAACAAGACAGAAGAGGCCCCAGCCTTGTTTTTAGAGAGAATGGGAGAGAGAGGGAAAGACAGAAATATCCATGTGAGAGAAGCACATCAATTGGTTGCTTCCTGCATACACGCCAACCAATCGGGGAGGAGCCTGCAACTGAGGTATGTGCCTTTGACCAGAATAGAACCCAGGACCTTCAGTCTGCAGGTCTATGCTCTATCCACTGAGCCAAACTGGCTAGGGCTGGAGCATATGTTTTCAAGAAAGACCATAAGCTATTATACAAGTAACTAAATAGAATAATATAGATTGTGATTAGTTTTATAGAGGGGGAGATGTGATAGGGAGGAGGAGCAATAATCTAGCCGAGGCTGGCTGATGGGGAAACAGAGAGAGAGGATCCTCCCCGACTTAGGAAGTGTGAAGGCCTGTCTGTCTGGGTCAGTGTTCTTAGTTCATGAAAGTGTTAGATGGGACCGTGTAGGTCGGGGCTGGAGGAGGAGTGGAGCTCATGTGGATTTGCAGTTGACTTGCAAGCTGCTGACGCTTTTTGGCCTGCATTTTCTCTGGCTTGGGATTGGTAGATAGTTGTTGGAATACCTTTCTGAGGCTGACATGTTATGCTTCTCCCTTGGATCCAGGCAGATGAGTTGCTAGAAGCATAGAATTGCCGGAGGTTCTCACCCTCCCCTTGCACAATTCTGAGTGGCAGTTCTTTCAGTTTTACAGCCTAAGCCCCACCTGTGATTCTAACTTTTTTCTAGTCCCACGTGGAATGATTACTTGGCTGATGTATAAACTTAGCTATATTAATGGTGCTTATTGATGCATTATTCTGAACAAGCAGTGTTCAATTGAGACAGATTCTCCCTCAGCTTCTTTTATGATCTCCACGTGTGAGTTACACCATGGTCTAGTTAGGAATTTCTGAATACTAGCTCATGTGTCATCCACATTTATTTTGGTAAATTCTTTCTCTGGCTGCAACAGAAAACCTTGTAACAGCATTTGCATGTTCTATGTTCTCCTTTAGAGCAATCCAAAGTGTTTGTGAAGGTGTTTACTGAAATTGACCGGATGCCCCAACTCCTTGCATACTACTACAAGTGTCACAAGGTGAGGAGCTGCACAGGGTCATGCTTGTGGAATCCTAGTTTTCATGCTCTCAGATAAAAATTGCCTCCTTGCTCTTGACCTTTATCTTTTTATTAGCCAGCAGGGGGTGCTTGGGGTCCAGCCTGGGGATTTAGTCAGTTGCCAGTTGGAAAAGAAAGCGTCAGTTTTGGTCTCTCTTTATTTATAGACTAAAAAGTTATTTTTTTTTCCTCTTAAGAGAGATTCATGTCTTAAGCTTTATTATGCCTTCACCCGGCCATGAGAATTTCATATATTTCCTAGGGTTGTTGAAGTTAGGTTCCTGAAAAACTTGATAGTGTCCTGGGCCAACCTGATTTCTTTCAGGTCTGATGCTCATGTGTCATTTAAGCAGTAGTGTTAGGACTTGAAGCTAAAACACAGTCCCCTACCCCCCTTCAGAAGGGTGGAGACCTACTGAGGAAAGTACATTGGCCTGCTTTTGGAGCAAGATAAAGGAGAAAGGATCACTAGAGGGAACAGATCCGGTTTGGAGTGATGATCAGAGCTGGTAATTAAGTGGCTTTTCCTGTCTTCTTTGGAAGTGCACGACCATCAGTGGGGCCATGCTTACTCAGGATAGGAGGCAGCAGTACATTGCTTGCCATGGAAGGGGACAGGGTAGTTTAGTGGGCAGCGTGTGTTGGTGTACCCAGTGGGGCCCCTTTGTTCTGCCTGTACAGGTGCAGCTTGTAGCAGCTTGGCAAGAGCTGTGCCAGAGCGACCTCCCGCTGGAGCAGCAGCTCACTGGACTTTACGATGTCTTACTCGGAGCTTGGCACACGCAAACCCAATGGGCTACACAGGTAACAGCTCGCTTGTGCTCTGGGGAGAACAAAGCCTTGGTGACAGAAGACAGGTACCTGCTCTGGGAGTGGCCTCTCAATTGCCGAGCACCCCTGAGGAGCCTCCTGCTTGCTGCCAGCGTGGAAGGGGTTAAAGATAAGCTTTAAATCTCAAGGCAATAAGGCCTCCAGATCTGTTAAAGCTCTTATAATCATTCTTGTCTATATCTTAAGTAGAATCTAATGTGGCAGTGCTAGTTGTAGTTCAGCAGGGGAGCTGTGGAATTCCTGAGGCCATTATCTTCTGATCAGAAAGCAGGCAGCTCTTGGTCAGGTGCTATTTGTGAGAACAAGATCAAGATCATTTTTATCTTAACTTTGGATAAAATTTTCCTGGGCTATATTAGTTTCTCTTGTTCTCACAATACCTTGAGAATTAGCAGAAGAATGTGGTTTTACAGGCATCCTCTGACTTGGGTCAGAAGCGAGACTGGGCAGCTTATGTGAAGCAGAACCTTTTCATCATTTCTTTCCAAAAATCTCTTGCTGTAAAGGGTGTGAATTATTGTCCCCTTGTCTTTTTATTGATTGATGGATTTTATTTATTTATTCTAGAGAGGAAAGAAAAGAGAGAGAGAGAGAGAGAGAGAGAGAGGAGAGAGAGAGGAGAGAGAGGAGAGAGAGGAGAGATTGACTTGCTGTTCCACGTAGTGATGCATTCATTGGTTGATTCTTGTATGTTCCCTGCCCTGGGATGGAGCCACAATGTTGGCCCATTGGGATCATGCTCTAACAAACTGAGCTACCTTGTCTCAGTGCCAGGAGGCCCCCTTGGTCTTCCTTTAGAAAGGAGAAGGCTACCTGACTTCTGAGTGATGACTGACTGGGTCTGTTTATGGTGTAACACATATTTTTTCAAACTTAGTTGTGAATCCCTCTTCAGATGTTTGTCAGTCGTTTGCTGGAGCGAATTCAGCTGCAGTCGGAGAGAAGTCCTGTGGGGTCATGACATGAAAGGTGGTGAAGCCATTCTTCTCCATCCTCATTTCTTCCTCTTGTAATCAACCTAATTCAGACTGGAAAAGAAAACTGGGAAACAATGTCCTATAGAAGTTTCACAGTGTTTGTGAGCCCTTAATTTTCACTGGCCCTGTTCACTTGTGTCCTTGCCTCTTCTGCTGCTATCACGAGGATGGAGACAGTCTTGTCCATGTGTACCAATGTTCTTCGCCATCTAAGGAAGGATTTAGACTTCCCAGACTTCTGTTCAGGCCACATCCACAATATTGTTGTCTTAGAACTCCTGGCACTGAGACAAGGTAGCTTCCCTTAGTATTTTACTATGAAAAGAAAATGGGTCACAGGCCCATTATTGCTGTTCCACTTAGTGATTCATTCATTGGTTGATTCTTGTATGTTCCCTGCTCTGGGATGGAACCACAATGTTAAGTGAATATACTTAATATTCTTAAGTATATTTCCCTTAGTATTTTACTATGAAAACTTTCCAACATATAAAATCTGGAAATAGCCGAGACCGGTTTGGCTCAGTGGATGGAGCGTCGGCCTGCGGACTGGAGGGTCCCGAGTTCGATTCCCGTCGGGGGCATGTGCCTTGCTTGCGGGCACATCTCCAGTGTGGGGTGTGCGGGAGGCAGCTGATCGATGTCTCTCTCTCGTCGATGTTTCTGACTTTCTATCCCTCTCCCTTCCTTTCTATGAAAAATCAATAAAAAAAAATCTGGAAATAATTGTACAGCACCTGTGTACTCACCTCCCAGGTCCCACAGTGAACATCTTATTGAATTAGCTTTATCACAGATCTAGGCATCTGTCCATGTATCTGTCCTGTCATTGACCCATCTTATATTTTTATTGATTTCAGAGAGGAAGGGAAAGGGAGAGAGAGATAGAAGCATCAATGATGAGAGAGAACCAGCAATTGGATGCCTCCCACACGCCCCCCACTGGACATGGAGCCCACAACCCGGGCATGTGCCCCTGACCAGAATTGAACCCATGACCCTTCAGTCTGCAGACCAACACTGCATCGACTGAGCCAAACCAGCTAGTCCCCTTTTTTCCTCCATTGACCCCTTTTAGCCCACCCTTGCCCCCTGCCCCAGGCCTTCACCATCTTATTGTCTGTGTCCATGGGTTATAAATATATGCATACAAACACCATTCATATTTTAACTAAAATTTAACATTTGTTTATGCTTTTTTATAAAATTGGGGAATGCAGTAATCTTAAATATGCCATTTGATTAGTTTTGACAAATGCAGCTATCTGTGCAGCCGCATCCCTATTAAGGTACAGAATATGAGACCACCACCTAGAAAGTTCCTCATGCTCCCTCCGCATCATTCTGCACCAGCACCTGGGAAGGCATCCACTGTTCTGCTGGTTTCAATCATGAATCAGTTTGCCTGTGTTAGAATGTGATATGAAGGGAGCCTTGCAGTGTGTGTCTTTTTTGTAAGGCTTGTTTCAGTGCGCTTTTTGAGATTTATTCATGTGGTTTTGTGTATTGGTAGTTTTAAAAAATATATATTTTTATTGATTTCAGAGAAGAAGGGAGAGAGAGAGAGAGAGAGAGAGAGAGAGAGAGAGAGAGAGAGATATCAATAATGGAGAATCATTGATCGGCTATCCCCTGCACACTCCCTACTGGGGATCGAGCCTGCCACCCAGCATATGTCCTTGACTGGAATTGAACCCAGGATCCTTCGTCTGCAGGCCAACACTCTAGCCACTGAGCCAAACCAGCTAGGTACCACTTTCACCATATTTAAGTGTACAATTAAGTGGCATTAAGTATATTCACAAAGATATCTTCCCATTGATTTTGAGAGAGAGTGGAAGGGAAGGTAGAGACACAGAGAGAAACATTGATGTGAGAGAAACACACCGACTAGTTGCCTCCCACATGTGCCCTGACCAGGGCCAGGGATTGAGCCTGCAACTGTGATATGTACCCCTGACTAGAATTGAACCCGGGACCCCTCAGTCCATGGGCCGCTCTATCCACTGAGCCAAACCCCTAGGGCTGTGTCCCTGTTCTCAGTTCTTTTGGGTATATACTAGGACTGGAACTGTGGGGTTATACTGTAATTTTTTGACATTTTGGGGAGCTTCCAACTAATTTGCGTAGCAGCTGTACTATTTTCATATTCCTACTAGTAATGCACAAGGTTCAAATTTCTTTACATCAATGGTTCTCAACCTTCCTAAGGCCGCGACCCTTGCATACAGTTCCTCATGTGGTGGTGACCCCCAACCATGAAATTTTGCTACTGTTATGCATCATGATGTAAATATCTGCATTTTCCGATGGTCTTAGGCGACCCCTGTGAAAGGGTCGTTCAACCCCCAAATGGGTCGCGACCCACAGGTTGAGAACTGCTGCTCTATATCCTTACCAACACTTCGCTTTTAAAAAAATTTTTATAATAGCCATCCTAGTGGGTAATGTGGTGTGTCTATTTGTATTAGCTTATTTCGAGATATGTCTTTTGTTAAAAAAAAACACTATTGATTTCAGAGAGAAAATTATTGATTTCACCACAGCACATTTCTTCTTCAGTTTTTGGAAGAGTTGGAGAAGGATTCATGTTAATTCTTCCTTAATTGTTTGGTAGAAATTCACCAGTGAAGAATCTGTTCTGGGTTTTTCTTTGTTGGGAGATTTTTGATTATTGATTCAATCTCCTTACTAGTTATAGGTCTGTTCAGATTTTCTATTTCTTCTGAGTCAGTTTTTTAAAAAAATATATATTTTATTGATTTTTTACAGAGAGGGAGAGAGATAGTTAGAAACATCGATGAGAGAGAAATATCGATCAGCTGCCTCTTGCACACCCTTTACTGAGGATGTGACTGCAACCAAGGTACATGCCTTTGTCCAGAACTGAATCTGGGACCCTTCATTCTGCAGGCCGATGCTCTGTCCACTGAGCCAAATCGGTTTTGGCCTGAGTAAGTTTTGATAAATTTTATTTCTTAATTTGTCCATTTCATCTAAGTTAATTTGTTGGCATATAATTATTCATGATATTCTCTTTTAATTTTTATTTTTATAAATTTTGTAGTAATGTCCTCACTTTCATGTTTAATTTTATTAATTTGAGTCATCCCTCCTTTTTCTTCATCAATCTAGATAAAGATTTGTTCATTTTAATTTTCTCAAAGAACCAGCTTCTAGTCTAAATTGATTTTAAGTTGATTTTTTTTTATTCTTTCATATATCTCTACACTAATCTTTATTATTATTATTATTTCCATTTTGTAATTAATGTATTACATGTTTATATATCTTCCCATTGTCCCCCTCACTCCACTCCCATGTATGCTCCCCACCCCAGTGTCTTGTGTTCATTGGTTATGCTTATATGCATGCATACAAGTCTTTCGGTTGATCTCTTATCTACCTCACCTCTCCATAAACTTCCCACTGTAATTTGACAGTCTGTTTGATGCTTTACTGCCTCTGTATCTATCTTTTTGTTCATCCGTTTATAATGTTCTTTATTATCCATAAATGAGTGAGATCATGTGGTATTTTTCTTTCATTGTCTGGCTTATTTCACTTAGCATAATGCTCTCCAGTTCTATCCAGGTTGCTGCAAATGGTAAGAATTCTTTCTTTTGTATGGCAGCATAGTATTCCATTGTGTAGATGTACCAGAGTTTTCTAATCCAGTCATCTGCTGACAGGCAACTAGGCTGTTTCCAAATCTTAGCTATTGTAAATTGTGCTGCTATGAACATAGGAGTGTATATATCCTTTCCTTTTTTTTTTTTATAATTTTTATTTTCCTCAAATTTTCTATTATGAATTCTTTTTAAAAAAATATATTTTACTGATTTTTTACAGAGAGGAAGGGAGAGGGATAGAGAATTAGAAACATTGATGAGAGAGAGACATAGATCAGCCGCCTCCTGCACGCCCCCTACTGGGAATGTGCCTGCAACCAAAGTACATCCCCTTGACTGGAATCGAACCTGGGACCTTTCAGTCCACAGGCTGATGCTCTATCCACTGAGCCAAACCGGTTTCGGCCATATATTCTTTCTGATCGGTGTTTCTAATTTCTTAAGATATATTCCTAGAAGTGAGATTACTGGGTCAAATGGGCGTTCCATTTATAGTTTTTTGAGGAAACTCCATACTGTTCTCCACAGTGGCTGCACCAGTCTGCATTCCCACGAGCAGTACACGAGGGTTCCTTTTTCTCCGCATCCTCCAACACGTGTCATTTGTTGATTTGTTGATGATAGCCATTCTGACAGGTGTAAGATGGTATCGCATGGTCATTTTGATTTGCATCTCTCGGATAATTAGTGACTTTGAGCTTGTTTTCATGTGTCTCTTGGCCTTCCTTCTGTCTTCTTTTGAAAAGATTCTATTTAGGTCTGTTGCTCTTTTTTTATTGGATCATTTATCTTCCTTTTATTAAGTTGTATAAGTTGCCTGTAGATGTTGGAGATCAAACCTTTATCAATGATAACATTTGCAAATATGTTCTCCCATACAGTGGGCTTTCTTGTTGTTTTGTTGATGGTTTCTTTTGCTGTGAAAAACTTTTTATATTGATGTAGTCCCATTTGTTTATTTTCTCTTTAGCTTCCATTGCCTTTGGAGCAGTATCAGTGAAAAAGTTCTTTCGGCATATGTCTGAGATTTTGCTGCCTGTGGATTCCTCTAGTATTTTTATGGTTTACTGTCTTATGTTTAACTTCTGTATTTATTTTGAGTTTATTTTGTGTGTAGTATAAATTGGTGGTCTAGTTTTGTTTTTTTGCATGTATCTGTCCAATTTTCCCAACAACCTTTATTGATGAGACTGTCTTGACTCCATTGTATGTTCATGCCTCCCTTGTCAAATATTAATTGAGCATAGTAGTTTGGGTCAATAATCTAGATTCTCTATTCTATTCCATTGGTCTATATCTCTGTTCTTGTGCCAGTGCCAGGCAGTTTTGAGAACAGTGGCTTTGTAATACAGCTTGAAATCTGATATTGAGATTCCTCTACTTCATTCTTTTTTCTCAAAATTACTGTGGCAATTTGGGGTCTTTTTTTGTTCCATATGAATCTTTGGAGAATTCTTTCTAGGTCTGTGAAAGATGCCATTGTGTTTTTTTTTTTAACTTTATTTTTTTAAATTAAATCTTTATTATTCAGATTATTACATTTGTTTCTCTTTTTTCCCCTCCATAGCTCCTCTCCACCTGGCTCCCAAACCTTCCTCTACCCTTACCTCCCTCCCGTTGACCTCATCCAGTCTCTTCCTGTACACCCCTCACCCCTTTCCCCCTGAGAATTATCAGTCTACTCCCTTTCAGTCTGCTTCTGATTCTATTATATTCACCAGTTTATTCTGTTGATCAAATTTTTAATTCACTCAATTTTTAGATTCATTTGTTGATAGATATGTATTTGTTGTTCATAATTTTTTATCTTTTACCTTTTTCTTCTTCCTCTTCTAAAAGAGTACCTTTCAGCATTTCATATAATACTGGTTTGGAGTTGATGAACTCCTTTAGCTTTTTCTTTTCTGTGAAGCTCTTTATCTGCCCTTCAATTCTGAATGATAGCTTTGCTGGATAGAGTATTCTTGGTTGTAGGTTCTTGCTATTCATCACATTGAATATTTCTTGCCACTCACGTCTAGTCTGCTTCGTTTCTGTTGAGAAATCAGCTGACAGTCGTATGGATGCTCTCTTGTAGGCAATGAACTGTTTTTCTCTTGCTGCTTTTAATATTCTCTCTTTGTCTTTTGCTCTTGGCATTTTTTCTTTTAAATATATTTTATTAAATTTTTACAGAGAGGAAGGGAGATGGATAGAAAGTCAGAAACATCGATGAGAGAGAGACATTGATCAGCTGCCTCCTGCACGCCCCCCACTGGAGATGTGCCCGCAACCAAGGTACATGCCCCCGACCGGAATCGTACCTGGAACCCTTCAGTCTGCAGGCCGACGCTCTATCCACTGAGCCAAACCGGTCTCGGCTGTTCTTGGCATTTTAATTATGATGTGTCTTGGTGTAGTCCTCTTTGGATTCCTTTTATATGGTGTTCTGTGTGCCTCCTGGACTTTTTTCTTTTACCAGATGTGGGAAGTTTTCAGTTATTATTTCTTTAAGTAGGTTTTCAGTATCTTGCTCTCTCTCTTCTACTGGCACCCACACAATTCTGATGTTGGTACGCTTGAAACTGTCCCAGAGGCTCCTTACATTATCTTCGCATTTTTGGGTTCTTTTTTCTTCTTTCTTTTCCAGTTGAGTGTTTTCTGATTCTTTATATTTCACATTTTTGACTTGATTCTTGCATTCCTCTAGTCTGCTGTTAGGTCTCTGTGTAATATTTTTTATTTCAGTCAGTGTATGTTTAATTTCTAGTTGGACCTTTTCCTTCACTAGTTGGTTCTTTTTCATCTACTCTTAGGTCTCACTAACTTTATCCAACTTTTCTAGGATATTCTTGAAAAACCTTATAAGCGTGGTTTTGAACTCTATATCCAGTCATTTGTTTTCCTCCATTTCTTTTGTTTGTGATCCCTTCCCTTGTCTTGGCATTTTCACTATGCCGGGAGAACTTCTGTGTTGGATTCAGCCTTATGATACCAGACTTGCAAAACTGCAAAAGCCTCTCTGTTGATCTTGGGATGGGTGGAGTCTCAGGGCTTAAGAGACTGCCTTGCCTTCCAGTTGGCCCTGCCCTCCACGGCCCCTGAGTCTCACGTGACTGGGTAATTGCTGGAGCGGTCCTTGTGCGCACATGCACCTTCACAGTGCCTCTAGACTGCTGTCTTTCCAGTTCTCCTGCGCTCCGCCACCATATGAATCTGGGTCCCCAGGACTTCGCCCGAATCTGGGGTTTAGTGGAGTTAGAAGTGATGTAGTTGGGATGCTTTGTTTCCCGCCCTCTTGTGAAAGCTAGTGGCACAATCAGCAGTTAGTATTCTGCGCGCAGTGCTGTGCGTGCCGCCTGACTTCTGCCCTCCTGCGACTCCCCCAAATTTCCGTGCACTTCTCCCTTTTCACAGTCCAAACTGCCCCCGTATAAGTTTCAGCTGGACCTGGGGTTCAGTGTTGTAGGATAAGGGGTTCAATGCCGTTGGGAGTCTCCGTTCCCCTCCTGCCAGAGAAATCCAGCCAGGTACTCTGGCACCTGCTCTCTCCACACAGGCGTATCCGTACCTCAGCTTTTTGCAGCTCCTCTGGGTCTCTGTGAGCCCCTCTCTTTCCTTCTAGTTGTAGAATTTCCACTCATCCAGCTTTCCTGTGGTTCTGGATGATGTCTGTTCTGTTTTTCAGTTGTAGTTTTGAAATTGTTGTGCGAGGCAGCAGTGTAGGTGTTTACCTATGCCGCCATCTTGGTTCTCTCTGCCATTGGTATTTTTATGGGGAGTGCATTGAACCTATAAATTGCTTTGGGTAGTATGGACATTTTAATGATGTTGATTCTCCCAATCCATGAGCATGGTATGCTCTTCCATCTGTTTACATCTTTCTTTATCTCTTTTTTCAGTGTCCTGTAGTTTTCTGCATATAGGTCTTTTACCTCCTTTGTTAAGCTTATTCCTAGGTATCTTAATTGTTTTTGGTGTGATGGTAAATGGGATTGCTTTTCTAGTCTCTCTTTTTGTAAGTTCACTATTGGTGTATAGAAATGCCATAGATTTCTGGGCATTAATTTTGTATCTTGCTACATTGCCATTTCTTAAGTCTATTAGTTGTTTTTTTTTTAAGTATATCTTTATTGACTTCAGAGAGGAAGGGAGATGGGAGAGAGTGATAGGAACATCAATGATGAGAAAATCATTTATTGATTGCCTCTTGCATGTCCCCTACTGGGGATCAAGTCCACAACCCAGGTATGTGCCCCTGACTGGAATTGAACCTGAAATCCTTTAGTCCGCACATTGACACTCAACCCACTGAGCCAAACCAGTTAGGGCAAAGTCTGTTAGTTTTTTTATGGAGTCCTTTGGGTTTCTTATGTACAATATCATGTCATCTGCAAGCTTTACTTCTTCTTTTCCAATTTGGATGCCTTTTATTTCTTCTTCTTGTCTAATTGCAATGGCTAATACTTCCAGTACTGTGTCAAACAAGAGTGGTGAGAGGAGAATCCCTGTCTTGTTCCTGTTCTTAGGGGAAATGGTTTTAGTTTTTGCCCATTGTATATGATGTTAGCTGTGGGTTTATCATATGTGGCCTTTATTATGTTGAGGTATGATCCTTCTATTCCTATCTTTTTGAGAGTTTTTATCAAGAAAGGTTGTTGGATTTTGTCAAATGCTTTTTCTGCATCAATTGATTTGACTGATTTTTTATCTCTCAATTTTTTTATGTGATGTGTCATGTTTATTGATTTGCGGATATTGTACTATGCTTGCATTCCTGGGATAAATCCTACTTGGTCATGGTGTATGATCTTTCTGATGTACTGCTGGATCTGATTTGCTAGAATTTGAGGATTTTGTCATCTATGTTCATGAGGGATATTGGCCTGTAATTCTCTTTCATTGTGTTGTCTTTATCTGGTGTTGGTATTAGGATGATTCTGGCTTCATAGAAGGAGCTTGGAACTGTTCCTTCTTCTTGAATTTTTTGGAATAGTCTGAGGAGAATAGTTTTTTTTTTTTTGTTAATATAAAGGATTTTCTTTCTTTATTTAATTTTTATTAATTTTTATACATATCTCCCCATTGCCCCCCCCTCCCTCCCAGGCAGACCCCAACCCCCCAGTGTCTATGTTCATTGGTTATGCTTATATGCATGCATACAAGTCCTTTGATTGATCTCTTATCTACCTCACCTAACTTTAATCTTCCTGCTGTAATTTCACAGTCTGTTTGAAGCTTTACTGTCTCTGTATCTATCCTTTTGTTCATCAGTTTACAATGTTCTTTATTATCCCCCAATGAGTGCGATCATGTGATGCTTCTCCTTCATTGACTGGCTTATTTCACTAAGCATAAGGCTCTCCATTTCCAACCAGGTTGCTGCAAATGGTAAGAATTCCTTCTTTTTAATGGCAGCATAGAATTCCATTGTGTAGATGTACCACAGTTTTCTGATCCACTCATCTGCTGACGGGCACCTAGGCTGTTTCCAAATTGTGGCTATTGTAAATTGTGCTGCTATGAACATAGGGGTGCATAAATCCTTTCTGATTGGTGTTTGTAATTTCTTAGGATAAATTCCTAAGAGTGGGATTACAGGGTCAAATGGGAGATCCATTTTTAGTTTTTTGAGGAAACTCCATACTGTTCTCCACAGTGGCTGCACCAGTCTGCATTCCCACCAACAGTGCACAAGGGTTCCTTTTTCTCCGCATCCTCGCCAACACTTGTCGTTTGTTGATTTGTTGATGATTGCCATTCTGACAGGTGTAAGATGGTATCGCATTGTCGTTTTGATTTGCATCTCTCGGATGATTAATGACTTTGAATATGTTTTCATGTGTCTCTTGGCCTTCCTTCTGTCGTCTTTTGAAAAGGTTCTATTTAGGTCCGTTGCCCATTTTTTTATTGGATCCTTCATCTTCCTTTTATTAAGTTGTATAAGTTGGCTGTAGATTTTGGAAATTAAACCTTTATCAGTGATAGCATTTGCAAATATGTTCTCCCATGCATTGATCTTTCTTGTTGTTTTGTTGATGGTTTCTTTTGCGTGCAAAAGCTTTTTATTTTGATGTAGTCCCATTTGTTTATTTTTTTCTTTAGCTTCCATTGCCTTTGGAGCAGTATCAGTGAAGAAGTTCTTTCAGCATATATCTGAGATTGTGCTGCCTGTGGATTCCTCTAGTATTTTTATGGTTTCCCTTCCAATGTTTAAGTCCTGTATCCATTTTGAGTTTATTTTTGTATTTGGTGTAAGTTGGTGGTCCAGTTTCAATTTTTGCATGTATCTGTCCAATTTTCCCAACACCATTTATTGAACAGGCTATCTTGGTTCCATTGAATGTTCATGCCTCCTTTGTCAAATATTAATTGAGCATAGTGGTTTGGGTGGATATCTGGGTTCTCTATTCTATTCCATTGATCTATATGTCTGTTCTTGTGCCAGTACCAGGCTGTTTTGAGAACAGTTGCTTTGTAGTATAGCTTGAAGTCTGGTATTGAGATCCCACCTACTTTATTCTTTTTTCTCAGAATTGCTGTAGCTATCCGTGGTCTTTTTTTGTTCCAGATGAATCTATGAAGAATTCTTTGTAGGTCTGTGAAATATGTTGTTGGTATTTTAATGGGTAGTGCGTTGAATCTGTAGATTGCTTTGGGTAGTATGGACATTTTAATGATGTTGATTCTCCCAATCTATGAGCATGGAATGCTCTTCCATCTGTTAACATCTTCCTCTATCTCTTTTTTCAGTGTCCTGTAGTTTTCTGCATAAAGGTCTTTTACTTCTTTAGTTAGGTTTATTCCTAGGTATCTTAATTTTTTTGGTGCGATGTTAAATGGGATTGCTTTTTTAGTTTCTCTTTCTATAATTTCACTGTTAGTGTATAGAAATGGCACAGACTTCTTACCATTAATTTTGTATCCTGCTACATTGCGAAATTCATTAAGTCAATTAGTTTTGGAATGGAGTCCTTTGGGTTTTTTATGTACAATATTATGTCATCTGCAAATAAGGACAGCTTTACTTCTTCTTTTCCAATTTGGATGCCTTTTATTTCTTCTTCTTGTCTAATTGCAATGGCTAATACTTCCAGTACTATGTCGAACAGGAGAGGTGAGAGTGGGCATCCCTGTCTTGTTCCTGTTCTTAGGGGAAATGGTTTTAGTTTTTGCCCATTGAGTATGATGTTAGCTGTGAGTTTATCATATATGGCTTTTATGATGTTGAGGTATGATCCTTCTATTCCCACTTTGCTGAGAGTTTTTATCAAGAAAGGGTGTTGGATTTTGCCAAATGCTTTTTCTACATCAATTGATATGACTATGTGATTTTTATCTCTCAATTTGTTTATGTGATGTATCACATTTATTGATTTGCGGATATTGAACCATCCCTGTATTCCTGGGATAAATCCTGCTTGGTCATTGTTTATGATCTTTCTGATGTACTGCTGGATCCGGTTTGCTAGAATTTTGTTGAGGATTTTGGCATCTATGTTCATGAGAGATATTGACCTATAATTCTCTTTCATTGTGTTGTCTTTATCTGGTTTTGGTGTTAGGGTGATGCTGGCTTCATAGAAGGTGTTTGGTAGTATTCCTTCTTCTTGAATGTTTTTGAATAGTCTGAGGAGGATAGGTTTTAATTCTTCCTTGAATGTTTGGTAAAACTCTCCTGTGTAGCCATCTGGACCCGGGCTTTTATTTGCTGGAAGCTTTTTGATGACTGCTTCAATTTCTTCCATAGTTATTGGACTATTGAGATGTTTGGCTTCCTCCTCATTGAGTTTTGGGAGGTTATATTTTTCTAGGAAAATGTCCATTTCTTTCAGGTTGTCCAATTTGTTGGAATAGAGTTGTTCATAGTATTTTTTAACAATCCTTTGTATTTCCACAGGGTCTGTTATTTCTCCTCTTTCATTTCTGATTTTGTTTATTTGGGTCTTCTCTCTTTGCTTCTTGGTGAGCCTGGCTAGGGGTCCATCAATCTTGTTTATCCTTTCAAAGAACCAGCTCTTTGTTTTGTTGATCTTTTGAATTGTTTCTTTGGTCTCCAAGTTGTTTATCTCCGCTCTGATCTTCACTATTTCCTTCCTTCTGAGTACACTGGGCTTTTCTTGTTGCTCTCGTTCTAGCTCTTTGAGTTGTAGGTTTAGGTAATTTATTACCATTGTTTCCTGTTTTTTGCAGTAGGCTTGTAGGGCTATGAACTTCCCTCTCAAGACTGCTTTCACTGTGTCCCATAAATTTTGTATTGTTGTGTTGTCATTGTCATTTGTTGCCATGATGTTTTTTATTTCTTCCTTGATCTCTCTGGTTACCCAGTCGTTGTTTAATAGCATGCTGTTTAGTCTCCCTGTGTTTGATTTCTTTCTATTGTTTTTATTATAGTTGATTTCCAGTTTTATGCCACTGTGGTCAGAGAAAATGCTTGATATGATTTCTATCTTCTTGAATTTGAAGAGACTTTTCTTATGACCCAACATATGATCTATCTTTGAAAATGTGCACTGGAGAAGAATGTATATTCTGTGGCTTTGGGGTGAAATGTTCGGAAGATGTCAATTAATTCCATCTGGTCTAGTGAGTCATTTAGGATTGATGTTTTTTTTTTTTTTTTTAATATATTTTATTTATTTTTTACAGAGAGGAAGGGAGAGGGGTAGAGAGTTAGAAATATCCATGAGAGAGAGACATGGACCAGCTGCCTCCTTCACGCCCCCACTGGAGTTGTGCCTGCAACCCAGGTATGTGCCCTTAACCGGAATCGAACCTGGGACCCTTCAGTCCACAGGCCGAAGCTCTATCCACTGAGCCAAACCGGTCTTGGCTATTGTATTTCTAATACCCAGCCCTGCTTGACACACAGCAAGTAAAGGATTGATGTTTTTTTGCTGATTTTTTGTTTAGAGGATTTGTCCAATGGTGACAGTGGGGTATTAAAGTCTCCTACTATGATTGTATTGCTGTCAATCTCTCCCTTAATATCCTCCAAGAGTTTTTTTTATGTATTTAGGTGCTCCTATATTGGGTGCATATGTGTTTACCAGAGTTATTTCTTCTTGTTGGATTGTTCCCTTTAGTATTATGAAGTGGCCTTCTTTATCTCTTGTTATGTCCTTCACTTTGAGATCTAATTTGTCAGATATAAGTATTGCAACCCCAGCTTTTTTTTCATTTCCATTTGCCTGAAATACCATGTTCCATCCCTTCACCCTCAATCTGTGTGCATCTTTTTTCCTAAGGTGGGTTTCTTGCAGACAGTAGATATATGGATCATGTTTTCTCATCCAATCGGTTACCCTATGTCTTTTGATTGGAGCATTTAATCTGTTTACATTTAAAGTTATTATTGATAAGTACTTATCTGTTGCCATTTTTAGTCCTTACCCCCGAGTTCCTTCTTCGCTTCCTCTTTCTTTTTATTACAGCAGACCTTTTAACATTTCTTGCATTGCTGGTTTGGTGGTAATATAGTCCCTTAGTCCTTTTTTGTCTGTGAAGCTTTTGATTTCACCTCCAATTTTGATTGAGAGTCTTGCAGGGTACAGTATTCTTGGATTCAGACCCTTCCTTTGCATGACTTTGTATATTTCATTCCATTCCCTTCTGGCCTGACGAGTTTCTCTTGAGAAGTCAGTAGCTAGTCTTATGGGGGTTCCTTTGTAGGTAACTTTCTGTTTCTCTCTGGCTGTTTTTAAGATTCTTACTTTGTCGTCGGTGTTTGCCAATTTAATTATAATGTGCCTCGGTGTCGGTTTGTTGGGGTTCATTTTGCTTGGGACTCTGTGAGCTTCTTGGATTTGTGTGGGTTTTTTCTTTTCTATATTGGGGAAATTTTGTCATTATTTCTTCAAACACGTTCTTTAATCCTTGTTCAGTTTCCACTCTTTCTGGAACCCCAATTATGCGGATGTTATTTTGTTTCATGTTATCCCAAAGTTCCCTTAGACTCTCCTCTTGCTTTTTAACTTTTTTTCTAGAAGCTGCTGTACTTGGGTATTTTTTCCTACCGTGTCTTCTAGCTCACTGATGCGGTCCTCTGCTTCTTCTAGTCTACTTTTGATGCTTTCTATTGAGTTCTTTATAGCAGTGATGTCATTTTTCATTTCTTCTTGTTTATTCTGCACCTCCTCTAGGTTCCTCTGCATTTCTTCTTGCGTCTTCTTTATTTCCTCTTGGCTCTTACTCATATTGTCAAATTTGTCTTCCATTCTTTTCAACCACATTATGATAATTTCTCTGAACTCTTTCTCTGGTAGGCTTATTTGTGGTTCTATTTCGTTTACTTCCTTTTCTGGTGAAACCTGCCTTTCTGTCTTTTGTGGGCTGTTTCTTTTTTTGCCCATGGTCTTTCTTCTCTGGGTGTCTGGTTATGTAGTTCTCTCTCCTACGTTGATTGAAAGGCACAAACTACAACACGACCAGGTACAGCACACAAGGCACTGAGTAGAAATGTATTCACGATGTTAATAATCAGAAATAAGGTGACCACCAATGAAGGACAAATTAGGGGTAAATAGAGAAAGAAGAAGAGGAAAATGAGGAAAAAAGAAAAGAAAGAAGTGCCAAAATCAAATTGGGAGAGTGAGAAAAAAAAAAGATAAATAAATGAACAATAAAATAAAATAAAATAAGAAAATAAAATGGAGAAAAAGGAGAAGGAAAGAGGAAGAGAAAAAAGTCAGAGAGAAAAGAAAGTGTATAAGAGAGAAAAGAGGAACAAAATATAGATGTCAGGAGACAACTCCTATAGAACAGTCACTAATCCCAATAAAGGCCAGCAACCAGTACCTAGAGATTAATGCAAATTGCAAATAGCAACTGGTATGGAGGGAGATAATGGAAAAGAGAGGTAGAAAACAAAGCAAGCAAAAAGCAAAATAAAACAAGTAGAATAAACTAAAACAATCTCACAAAAAAAATTTCAAAAAATCGATATAATCACTTTTCAGGCAAATAGCAACAAAAGGACAGAGAAAAAACAACTTTTTGGCTAGTGAAGACAAGAGGAGAGAGGTTTGTGTGGACTTGTAGTAGGGGATTTGAAATTAGATATATAAATGGGGTGAAATTTTAACCAGGTAAAAATAGGGAGAATCTAAAGTTGGAAAAGGGAAAGAGAAACAAGACAGCAAAATGGGGAAAGTTAGGAGGAAAGTGTTGGCATAAAGGTAGAGTTGAGTTGGAGTAAAATTATGCTAAAGGGAAGATGAAAATAGAATGTAGAACTCTAATCCTGAAATAAAATAAAGAGAAAACAAAATGACACTTTTTTCCCCCCAAAACGGTAAAGTACTAGTAGTAATTAATAATACTAGTTTAAAACAAAAATGTAATAATTATAAAGGAAAAATCAAT
Source organism: Lasiurus cinereus (assembly GCA_011751065.1). Taxonomy (NCBI): domain Eukaryota; kingdom Metazoa; phylum Chordata; class Mammalia; order Chiroptera; family Vespertilionidae; genus Lasiurus; species Lasiurus cinereus. The sequence goes on from JAAGEH010000024.1 coordinate 5,022,639, forward strand.
TGAGGCAGAAAGAAAAAAAATATTCTTTTAATTAAAATATGTGAAAATGAAAAATAAAGAATTAAAAATTAAAAAAAAGAGAAAAAAGGAAAAATAAAAAAAAGAAGAAGAAAAATAGAATGGTCCTTCACCTCCACTAATTATTCTGCTTGGCACTCCTGTTTCCCAGTAGGGGAGGTATTGCAGTTCCCTGTGTTACCCTCTTGGTGTTTTTAATCTCTTTATTCTTTTGTGGTTATGCGAGAGTCAATTTGTGTGTCATCCATTGGGTGGCAGTGTTTCGGAATTGATCTCTGAGACAAAGCACAGGACCTCTCTAGGCTGTGCTCAGATCCTGTACTCTGTGGTTCCCAAAACCAGTTTGTGGGGCTTTTGCAGCCTGGACACTGCAATAACTCCCAGGCTGTCCCTCTGTCCCAGAAAAAAAAAAAAAAGAGTCGTTTTCCAGAGCTCTCCTCTGTCAACAGCTCAGAGGGTCTGCCTTCACACTCAGGAATCACGCCCTGACCACCTCCTCGGACCTCTCCAGAGGCAGCTCTCCTGCAGCCCGGCTCCCACAGTGCGCGTCTCTGCCCTGTGGGGGTAGGAGACCGCACCCTGGCCCAGGCGAAATCTGACCCTTCCGCGCCGTGTGGATCTCTGAATCCTCCGCCTGCGCGTCTGTGCTGCCTGGGAAGCCGCGCTCTGGGTCCTGGCTGCTCTGTGGGTGCCTTCGTCAGCCGCAGCTTTCAGACCTCGGCAGACATCCACCTCCCCCTTAAGTCAGGCACAATCTGACCTTTCCGTGTGCTCTGTGGATCTCTGGTTCCGCCGCGTGTCTGCGCCGATTGGAGAGCGGAGTTCTGGGTCCCCGGGTCCCTGGCTGCTCGATGGGTGCCCAGCCGAAGGCTTCAGACCGCTGCAGACATACACCTCCCACTGCAAGATGGCTCGGGCTCCACGTTCGCGCTGGTGGCTCCGGCCAACAAAACCCTCGTGGCAGTGGGGCTGCCTGGCCGGGAGAGCCCATCTTCCAGCAGTTCCCCGCCTTCCCCTGGAGGACAGCTGACTCCTAGCTTGCCAACAAACACTCCCAATGCAACTCTCAGCCGCTCTCTTTCCCTCTGCCCAGTGACAAAGCTCCAGATGCTTCCGTCTATTCCGCCGCCATTTTCTCCTCTCGAGAATAGGTTTTAATTCTTCCTTGAATGTATGGTAAAACTCCCCTGTGTATCCATCTGGTTCTGGGCTTTTGTTTGTTGTAAGCTTTTTGATGACTGCTTCAATTTATTCCATAGTTATTGGTCTATTGAGATGTTTAGATTCTTCCTCATTCAGTTATGGAAGGTTATTGTAGTGATTGAAATTGGGAACTACTGAGGAATCCCCTCACGGCTAGGCTTGACACTTCCTCCCCTAAAGCCAGGTCTGCAAACTATTAAAGAAGTGGGAGGGGAAGGTTCAGAATCAGGGTTAAAAGTGTGAACCTGCCTCTGATTAACTGCAATCTTGACCCTCTTCGGCCAGACCACAACACCTGAAACACAGTTTCCTGAGTCAGTTGGGCTAACTAGGTCAATCAGCCTTACTGGGAACCTCCTGGGTTAGCTGGTCCCTTACTGCCTGAGAATCAATTAGAGATTGCCGAGTCAGCATTTATGAGCCAATAGGGGAAGGCAGAATGTGTATAAAAAGAGGGACTGCCCCTTTGTCGGTGCTCTTACCAGGCGAGCCTCTGGCAGCCCGGCAGTCAGGCCCCACCTGACATGATGGTGTGCCAAGTGGGTGGTATTGAGGCGCACTGTCCTTCGTGCTGGTGACAGGGAGGACATCACTGAGCCTGCCATCTGTGCTCTTCATCATCTGACCAGCCGACACCAGGAAGCAGAGATGGCCCAGAATGCTGTGTGCCTTCACTATGGACTACCAGTTGTGGTGACCTCCGATTTATGCAACTGGAAGAACCAGAACCCTCCTTTCTCACTCGCTTCATCCAGAGAAGTAAGTTCTACCAGAGGAGCCAACATGTGATACTGTATGTGCGAACTTTGGAACATGAAGTCATCGCTTCTATTAAATTGTCACTCTGAGGCTGAGGGTTCTCAGTTGGTTTGAAAAACACCATCTGATGCTGGTTCTCTGCTCTGGGGGCCCAGGAGAGGCTGCCCAGGGTGGGCCAGTGAGTGAGTGATGTTGGCTAATTCTGGTGAGCTGGGTTTGCTGTGCCAGAAGTATCCATCAACCCACCTGGGACGGTTGCCAACAGCTGGTGAACTGTGTGGATTGCAAAGGGGGCATCATCGTGAGCAGCTCCACGGACAGAACGGCCAAGGTATGGTCTTTGGCCTCAGGCCGGCTTGGCCAGTGCTAACACACCATCCAGACTGAAGATCGAGTCTGGTCCATTGCTATCAGCCCATTACTCAGCTCTTTTATGACTGGGATGGCTTGTTGTGGGCACTTCTCACCCCTGAGAATCTGGGACCTCAACAGTGGGTAGCTGATGACGCACCTGGGCAGTGACTTTCCCCCAGGGGCTGGGGTGCTGGACCTCATGTCCCCTTTCACGCTCCTGTCTTGTGGTTATGACACCTATGTTCGATACTGGGACCTCTGAGCCAGCGTCAGGAAGTGTGTCATGGATTGGGAGGAACCCCACAACAGCACCCTGTACTGCTTGCAGACAGATGGGAACCACTTGCTGGCCACAGGTTCCTCCTACTACGGGGTTGTACGACTGTGGGACTGGCGTCGAAGGGCCTGCCTACACGCCTTCTCGCTGACGTCGACACCCCTGAGCAATCCGGTGTATTGCCTGCGCTTCACCACCAAGCATCTCTATGCAGCGTTATCTCACAACCTTAAAACCTATGACAGGCAGGGCCATCCCAGCTGTGGGCCAGGGAAGCCAGATACTCAGGGACCTCTCTTGCTTGGATGGTGCAGTGATGATGATCCCCACCCGCACCCACAGTACTTGTGTGCTGTAGTCACCCTAGACTTTGTCATCTGGGTGCAAGGCCTAGGACATGGGATCTCTGCCCAAAAGGCCGAGCTGATGCCCTCACTCAGGCACTCCGATGGGGAAAAGGAGCCAGGCTGCTGCGTCAGCTAAGGTTTGAGCCCAGATTCGAATCTGTAATAAACTTAGGCCTGTTTGAATTCGGTTGGTCTTTGTGGCCTATCTTGTGGGGACTCGCTCCGTTACAGTTATATTTTTCTAGGAACATGTCCATTTCCTCCAGGTTGTTTAGGTTGTTGGAATAGAGTTGTTCATAGTATTTTTTTTAACAATCCTTTGTATTTCGATGGGGTCTGTTCTTATTTTGCCTCTTTCATTTCTGATTTAGTTTATTTGGGTCCTCTCTCTTTGCTTCTTGGTGAGCCTGGCTAGAGGTCCATCAATCTTGTTTATCCTTTCAAAGAACCAGCTCTTGGTTTTGTTGATCTTTTCAATTGTTTCTTTGGTTTCTGTGTCATTCATCTCTGCTCTCATCTTTACTATTTCCTTCCTTCTACTTACACTGGGATTTTCTTGTTGCTCTCTTTCTAACGCTTCGAGTTGTAGAGTTAGTTAATTTATTACTAATGTTTCTTATTTTTTCAGTAGGCTTGTAGAGCTGTGAACTTCCCTCTCAAGATTACTTTCACTGTGTCCCATAGATTTTGGGTTGTTTTTTTCATTGTCATTTGTTGACATGATGTTTTTTATTTCTTCTTTGATCTCTCTGGTTACCCAGTCATTGTTTAATAACATGCTGTTTGGTCTCCATGTGTTTGATTTCTTTGGATTGTTTTTATTGTAGTTGATTTCCAGTTTTATGCCACTGTGATCTGAGAAGATGCTTGATATGATTTCTATCTTCTTGAATTTGAAGAGACTTTGCCTATGACCCAACAGATGGTCTAGCTTTGAAAATGACCCATGTGCACTTGAGAAGAATGTATATTCTGTGGCTTTGGGGTGAAATGTTCTGAAGATATCAATTAATTCCATCTGGTCTAGTGAGTCAGTTAGGATTGAAGTTTCTTTGCTGATTTTTTTGTTTAGAGGATTTGTCTAATGGTAATAGTGGAATATTAAAGTCCCCTATTATGATTGTATTGCTTTCAATCTCTTCCTTGATATCCTCCAGGAGTTTTTTTTTATGTATTTGGATGTCCTATATTTGGTGTATATATGTTTACCAAAGTTATTTCTTCTTGTTGGATTGCTCCCTTTAGTATTATGAAGTGGCCTTCCTTATCTCTTGTTATGTCCTTCACTTTGAGATCTAATTTGTCAGATATAAGTATTGCTACCCCAGCTTTTTTTCATTTCCATTTGCCTGAAAAACGCTTTTCCTTCCCTTCACCCTCAGTCTGCGGGTGTCTTCTTTTTTGAGGTGTGTTTCTTGTAGGCAGCAGATACATGGGTCATGTTTTCTAATGCAATCCATTACCCTGTGTCTTTTGATGGGCATTTAATCCATTTACATTTAAAGTTATTATTGATAGATACTTAGTGTTCGTCATTTTTATTCTTTACCCTTGTGTTCCTTCTTCACTTCCTATTTCTTTTCTTTCTTTCTTTCTTTTTTTTACAGCAGACCCTTTAGCATTTCTTGCATTGATGGTTTGGTAGAAATAAATTTCCTTAGTTTTTTTGGTCTGTGAAGCTCCTGATTTTATTTTCAATTTTATTGATTTTTTACAGAGAGGAAGAGAGAGGGACAGAGTCGGAAACATCGATGAGAGAGAAACATCAATCAGATGCCTCCTGCACACCCCTTATTGGGGATGTGCCCTCAATCAAGGTACATGCCCTTGACAAGAATCTAACCTGGGACCTTTGAGTCCACAGACTTACACTCTATCCACTGAGCCAAACCAGCTTGGGCGAGACATTTCTTTTTTAATGTCTGCATCTACAGCTATAAATTTTCCTCTTAGCATTGGTTATGCTGTATCCCCTAAGTTTTGCTATGTAGTGTTTTCATTTTCATTTATCTCAAGGTATTTTCTTTTAAAAAAAAATATTTTATTGATTTTTTTTTACAGAGAGGAAGGGTGAGGAATAGAGAGTTAGAAACATCGATGAGAGAGAGACATCAATCAGCTGCCTCCTACATGCCCCCTACTGGGGATGTGCCTGCAACCAAGATATATGCCCTTGACCGGAATCAAACCTCTCAGTCCACAGGCCAATGCTCTATCCACTGAGCCAAACCGGTTTCAGCTCAAGGTATTTTCTAATAATAGTTTTAATTTATTGATTTTGTAGTTTTTAAACTCATACCTTTTTTGGCTTTAGAGCTGCATAAGAACAGTTTTATATCTTGCCTGATGTTTGTGCATATTTAAATTATATATATTAGAGTTCCGGTGTACAAAATTTGTGCATGGCGAAGGTGTGTGTTCCTCAGCCCAGCCTGCACCCTCTCCAAACTGGGACCCTTTGGGGGATGTCTGACTGCTGGTTTCGGCCTGATTCCAGGGATGGACCCTAAATTGGCAGTCGGACATCCCTCTTACAATCCTGGACCTCTGGTTCCTAATTGCTTACCTGCCTGCCTGCCTGGTTACCTCTTACTCTCCCCTTTAACCCCCCCTCCCCCCGGTTGCCTGGTCACCTCTTACTGCCTCCCCTGCTGGCCTGGTAGCCCTCACCTGGCCCCCTCTGCTGGCCGGTTTGCCCCAACTGCCCCCTTCTACTGGCTTGGTGTCCCCCAAATCCCCCTTCTGCTGCTGGCCTGGTCGCACCAAACTGCCCTGCCCTGCTTGGCCTTTTCACCCCTCACGGCATTCCTGCTGGCCTAATTGCCCCACATAAGCTGCTGTTGATTCATTTGGTATTCCCTTGCTAGCCCCTTTGCCGGCCTGGTCGCCCCATGAAGCCTGCTTGTTCAGTCGTTTGGTCACTCTTCATGGCCCCTCTGCCAGCCGGGTTGCCTGATGCAGCCTGCTGTTCATTCATTTGGTCGTCCCTCAGTAACCTCCCTGCCAACCTGGTCGCCTCACCAGCCTACTTGTTCAGTCGTTTGGTCATCCCTCACTAACCCCCCTGCTGGTTGTAGGCAGCCATCTTGTGAGGGTGTGAGGATCAATTTGCATATCACCTCTTTATTTATATTTGTGTTTATAAAGACACAGTGTCCATAATGTCCAAAATGAGCAAACAGATGACCAAACACTGAAAGTCAGTTCTGTGGTCACATTGTGGGGGCTGTGGCAACCCACCCTGACTGCTGAAGGGGCTGCAGATTAGGCTTGGAGAGAGGCCTGGAGAGAGAAGCAAGGTCTGATCTACAGCCTTTGTGCAGCTGTTGATCAGCCCTTGTCTCTCTTTCTCTCCGGGCCTGTCCAGCAGCCACGGGGGCTGCTGCTCAGCCCCACCTCTCTGATCAGGCCCAGAGATAGGCCTTGAGACACTGACTGGTATAGGAACCAACTAATTAGAACCAAATCTGGGTTAACTGTGAGGAGCCAACGGCTGCCTAAGAGGTGGAGCTTTTGATGCTGACTGGCATAGAAACTGACTAGTCAGAACCAAATCTGGGTAAACTGTGAGGAGCCAATGGTTGCCTAGGAAGTGGAGCTTTTAATGCTGACTGTTATAGAAACCGACCAAGCAGATTTAAATCTGGGTGAACTGTGAGGAGTCAATGGCTGCCTAGGAGGCAGAGCTTTTGATACTAACTGGCATAGAAACCAATCTATCAGAACCTAATCTGGGTGAACTGCGAAAGCAGAATCTAAGGTGGGGACTGAGGAGAGATTTTAAGGACAACAGCTGTATGGTGTAAGGTGTAAGAAAGCAGTTTAATTTTTTAATGACCAGTTTGGCAGTATTGTGCATATGGCTGGTTATCAGCCCAGATATAGGGATTATGTGTTTTTATCTGCCAAGAGCATCTCCTCCTGCTGAAAAAGGCTTCCCCCCCATTTAAGCAATCTTATCCTATATAATCTATACTAACAAAAGGGTAATGTGCTAATTATAATTAGACTGGGTTGACTGGTCATCTTCTGGACATCTGACTTCCTTCTGGAGAAAGCCATGGTGGTGGGGGCTGAGGCAGAGGCATTTGGGGCAATTAGGCTGGCAGAGTAAAGCAGTTGGGGGCAAGATCAGGCGGACAGGGGAGGGCAGTTAGGGGCGATCAGGCAGGCAGAGGCAGTTAGGGGCCATCAGGATGGTAGGGACAGCAGTTAGGGGCAAAATCAGGCTGGTAGGGGAGGGCGGTTAGAGGTGGTCAGGCAGGCAGGCAGGTGAGTGGTTAAGAGCCAGTGGTCCCAGATTGCAAAAGGGATGCCTGATTGCTTGTTTGCGATTGGTCCCAAACCAGCAGTTGGACATCCCCCAAAGGGTCCCTGGTTGAAAAAGGTGGGCTGGGCAGAGGGAACCCCCCATGCACGAATTTCGTGCACCGGACACTAGTATGGGATACCAAAGCCTAAGCAACTGGCTGACTGTTCAACCATCTGACCAGTATCTATGATGTGCACTGACCACCAGGGGGAAGACAGTCAATGTAGAAGCTGTTGAGCTGTGGTAACTTGGCAGCTCTTGGGTGATGTAATCGGAACCAGGGAGGAGGGAGCCCCATTCTGAGGTGTGTTACCTGAGAACTACCCTCTTGCAATCTGGGACCCTTCAGGGGATGTCGGGGAGCTGATTTCAGCCCAATTCCACAGGCCAGGTTAAGGGATCCCACTGGTGCATGAATCTGCGCATCGGGCCTCTAGTCCTATATATAAAGAGGTAAAATGCAAATTGACCCTCACAAGATGGCTGTGCCCACAGCAGAGGCATGGTTTCTGTAATACAAGATGGCTGCACCCACAGCCCAGGTGGGTTTCCATAACAAGTCATAATATGAGTGATCAGCCGGGCCCTGAGGCTACATGGCACTGGACCGGGGTGGGGGACCTGAGGTTGTGCCCCCTGCCCGGCAGGACCTGAATGGGGGACCTCAGGCTGTGCCCCCCACCCAGTGAGGCTTGACGGGGGATCTCAAGGCGCATCTCCGCCCCGGCGCCAGGCCAGGGCACCTCAGGCCATACCCTCCTTCCTCTGCCCGGAGGGGCTTGACCAGGGACCTCAGACCATGCCCCCCGCCCAGCGGGGCTTGATGGGGGTTCTCAAGGTGCTCCCCCTGCCCTGGTGCTGGGCTGGGGGACCTCAAGGCATGTCCCCCACCCCAGTGCTGGGCTGGGGGACCTCAGGCCATGCCTCCTGTCTTGGTGCTGGGCTGGAAGACCTCAGGATGCACCCCCTGCCTGGTGTGTACCGCGAGACCTGAGGTTGCACCCCTCGCTAGATGGAGCTTTACGGGGGACCTGAGGCTGTGTCCCCTGACCTGATAAGGCTTGATGGGGGACCTGAGGCTGCACCCTCTGTCCAACGCCAGGCCTGGGGGACCTGAGGTTGCGCCCCCCCCCCACCTGGCAAGGCTTGATGGGGGTGAGGCCGGCCAGCTCTGGACCTTGCCCAATGTGGGTGGGGCTGGTGGGTCTGGGTCTCATGTGATTTCAAGGCACACGCAGGTGGGTGGGGACTTGACTGTGTCCCGTGGCATGCCACAGACTCTGACAAGAGGAAGAATTTTGTATACACTTTACTAATTTTCTTTCATCTCTGATACTTCTATTATAGAGAAAGGGCAATTAGCAATATTGAAATATTTCCTCTAATTCCCTTTTAATGTGCACGAATTTCATGCATCAGGCCACTAGTGTGATAATAAAAAAGCATTTAATCATCAGTGGTGGTCTGAAAGCATCCCTCTGTAACTTCACTGTGTTAGTTTAGTCTAATGCAGTGGTCAGCAAACTGTGGCTCTTTGGCCCCTTCAAGTGTGGCTTTTCCTCAAAATACTATGTGCGGGCACTCACATCCAGGGCAATTGAAACTTTGTGGCCCATGTGCAGAAGTAGATTTTCGGCTCTCAAAAGAAATTTCAGTTGTATTGTTGATATTTGGCTCTATTGACTAATGAGTTTGCCAACCACTGGTCTAAGATAGCTGTTGTTTACAGAATGGGATAAAGCCTCAATGAATAGATCAATCTATAATCTGAAAAGCTCTGGATACACTATTCCTGGTGGTCCTTCCCTTTACTGAAGATCTGTGTCAAGAGGAGAGGTGGCTGCGAGCTGGAAGGTCCTTCAACTCTTTTTCAATGAGTTGCTCTTTAATCCTATTTTGTTCCTTCTTCTATACCCTCCCAATTTCTGCATTGCCATCTTCACAGTCCTCTTTCTAGCCAGTTTTTAGTGACTATCTGAATACCCCATTTCGTTGATTTGAAATAGTTCAGCTCTTGGGGCCTGTGACAGGCATGTAATAATAGCTAATGTTCTGGACAAGTTGCAGGTCCTGCCAGTTCTCTTGTTTCTGAGCATGTTCACATGTGCTATGAAGAAAACTTGGGGGCTCATAGCTTTTGTTTTTGTTTTTGTTTTTGTTTTTTTGAGCTCAGGTCAAGTGTACAAACCTTCAAATTACAAAGGTCAGTAGTTGAACCTTTTCATCATTGCTCAGAAAAGATCAGCCTTTCAAATACATATGTTCCCACCTTCCCACACCCAGTCTCGTTCATCCATCAGCAAGTCCTCAGTTACCACTATCACCTTTACAAACAGGAATACACACTCTCTCTTTCTTTCTCTCATACACACACACACTCATTGTTTTAAATTACTTTATCCTTTTGCTTCTCAGAACTAGAGATTACGCATCAGGTGGACTGGAAGGTCTTCTGATGCTCAGATTTGGCTATTTTCATCACTGATTCACTTCAGCAGGCGCTCATAAATAGCTCTTGATTAGGCCCCTTGGAGATTGCTTCTTTAGAAGGCATGTACCCATTTGATCTCACATGCTAAAGCATGTACTTCTCTCTCACTGCAGGTTTTCAAGAACCCCTACGAGGTGGTGACTGTGCTGCTGATTCAGACCCTGGGGGACTTGGCACCCTCTCTGCCCATGTGCCTGGGCTCTAGTGTGGAGCGGGCAGGACCCGAGCTGGAGCTTCCCAAGCTGCTGGAACTATACACTGCCACTGCCCACTTTGCCAAAGGGCTGGAGATGGCACTGCAGCCCCACGCAGGTAAACAGCCCTCTCCTAGGCTATGGCTTGTCTTGATTCACTTTGTTCATGCTTCTGAGGCCTGGGTTGGTTTGCCTTTTTAGGTGACTGATTTTACAGGAATGGAAGAAGTCACTGTTTTCCTTCTTAACAGATATGAAACCTTTTTCCATGAAAACAGTGCCCTTATGGGAATAGTTTCTGCTGCATAGATTTACCTAGCAGCAGTGCTGCTGATGCTCGGCATGCTCAGAGGCGCTGCGCCTTTCTAAGGGTCTTAGATGGTAAAAGAGACAGGTGGATGTAGTGGCCATCAGTTGGCAGAGTTTTCTGTGGGAAGGTAGTGTTCTCTTGCTTTATTTAAAACTGTTTTCCTCAGTCCTTACCCAAGGACATGCTCATTGATTTTTAGAGGAAGGAAGAGGGAGAGGAATGAGGAGGGAGAGAGAAAGAGAAACACTGATATGAGTGATATGAGAGAGAAACATTGATCTGTTGCTCCCACACGTGCTTCCTGCCCCCCCCCCCCCCAGATTGAATCTGCAGCCAGGAATATGTCCTGACCGGGAATCAAACTCTCAACCCCCTTGGTGTATGGGATGACGCCCAACCAACCAAGCCCCGGGCCGGGACAGTGTCTTCATCCTTTTAAGTAATCATATCAACTTAGGCAGTTCAACTTAAAAGTTAGGTTTCAGAGGAGTTTTTTGCTGTGACAAGTTTTGAACAGGGATGCTGTGTCAGGACTAAAGGTGGCCACAGGGAGAAAGGGCATCCCATGCTGCCATCTGAGAGCAGAACACTTCCTGTCTTCGTTCAGGCATATGATGCTGAGGGTGCCACGCATCCCCAGCGGTTTCCATCTGTTCCTAAAGCACCATCAGCTCTTAGGTACCACAGACATTGTGACGTATGCTGCTGTCAGATCAGGAAATAGCTCCAGGAAGGGCTGTTTGTGCTGTGTGGCTACTGTGTCACCAGCTCAGCTTATTTTAATAGTATTCTCTTTAATTACATTGGCATATAATTGCCTTGGACATTCCAGGGAGTATGTTTATTGTTCAGGCTCTTGGTGACTCATAGGTGTTATTGGCACACTCACTGGTCAGGTCTTGGTTGTGGGAGAGGCACAGTGGCTATTGCGGTTTCTAGGGGATCAGAGGTGCCCTTCCAAGTGGCTGGAGAGGGTGTGGAGACCATGCATCCTGCTGGAGCCAAGTGGGGGCACGTGCACCAGGGGCAGGTGGCCTTCCTCCCTGGCCATGGACCGTGTTGCAGAGAGGAAGGAAGAGAGAGAGGAATGAGGAGAGAAGTACTTTAGTAGTCAGCCATAGTGGGTAAGATTTTTAATGGTTCCTAAAGTGAGTTTTAAAAAGGTATTTTTTAAAATGTAAAAGTCTTTTGGAAACAAAAATATAGAGGATAAAAATGATCTGTAACCTTATCACTCAGAGAGAATCACTACAACATTCTATATGTCTCCCAGTAATTCAAATATAAAGATACATTTTCCATAAATACATGTAAATACTTTATATGCACATGCATGTATATGTGTATATATTTTTAAATACTTGTTGTATATAATCTTCTCTTTTTGCTTAAAATAATATAAGGAGCATTTTCTTATGTCATTAAATGTTTAATGGCAATTTATGAGTTACTATGTCTTTTTATTGGTTCTTAGAACATTTTGTGTCAAAAAGCAAGAAAGCACTCAGAATGATAGGAACATATCAAAAAGGTACAGGCACCAACCTGAAGGACCATGGTTGAAATAATTTAAATATTAAAATGAATTATGACAGTAGTGGCTGAAAACACAACGAATAAAAAAGAATTCATGAGTTCATATTAAAGAGTGAGAAAAAGCCCTGGCTGGGTGGCTCAGAGCATCGTCCCATGCACCAAAAGACTGTTGGCATGGTTCCCGGTCAGGGCACACACCTAGGTTGCAGTTCAATCCCTAGTCAGGGTCATGTGGGAACCAACCGAAAGATGTTTCTCTCTCCCTGTCTACCTTCTCTCTAACCTTTCCCCTTTTTCTTCCCCCCTCCCTAAAAATCAATAAAAACATATCCTCAGTGAGGATTTAAGTAAAAAAAAAAAAGGAAAAATCCATTTATGGTCAATAATGATAAAGTCTGTTCAGGCAAAGATTATCAATGTCAAAGCCACTGGGTAAATGGTCATTTTAGAAGTTGAATTGCTGTGTCATTTAAATTTTTGATACAAGAGTTTTACATTTTTATGTGTTGAAGATGGGCATTTCAGGAATCCCCGGTATGAGCACCTGTTCTGTAAAGCCCGGGAGAGTGCTCTCCTGCAGGGGGCCTCTGCATCATTTGAAAGTGTTCTTTTCTTTTTTACTTTAAATATATATATATATTTTTAAGGCTGGTCCAGTATGAAACAGTCTTTTTTTTTTTTACAGAGAGGAAAGGAGAGAGATAGAGAGTCAGAAACATTGATGAGAGAGAGACATCGATCAGCTGCCTCCTGCACAACCCCAAATGGGAATGTGCCCCTGACCGGAATAGAACACGGGACCTTCCAATCCGCAGGCCGATGCTCTATCCACTGAGACAAACCGGTTTCGGTGTAAATAATTTAAAAAAATATATATTTTATTGATTTTTTACAGAGAGGAAGGGAGAGGAATAGAGAGTTAGAAACATCGATGAGAGAGACATCTATCAGCTGCCTCTTGCACGCCCTCTACTGAGGATGTGCCCACAACCAAGGTACATGCCCTTAACCGAAATCGAACCTGGGACCTTTCAGTCTGCAGACCGATGCTCTATCCATTGAGCCAAAGCGGTTTCGGCTTAAATGATTTTTTACTTTTCAATTACAATATGAAGGGGTTCTTAACCACAATGGGTTGTTGGAGTTAGGGGGTGAGAACTTTAATAGTGCTTTTTAGATAAACAGTACACCAAGTTCAAATGTATCAAGATATTTGTGAATGTTGCAGTTCCGAGGGACAGTAAAGGCAGGCTAGTGACTGTCCTAGTAGTTACCCTGAGATGAAATGGGGGAGTCCCAGTAGTTGTCCCTTGTTGTTTCCCAGACTGATTTCTGACTGTGTTCATGATTGCCTCTCCCTTCTTATTCCCTAAAGACGAGCACAACCCGGTGAAAGTCATGGAGCTGGTGGGTGCTGTTTACAGTCCGTACAAGCCCTACCAGCTCAGATACGGCGAGATGGAAGCCCAGAACCTCCTCATCCAGATCAGTGCGGTGCCTCTGGTAATGTCCCCACCTCCACTGGTTGCTTGGCTCATTCTGTTTGCCAGGCAAGGGTTGGAGGTAGCATGCCCTGGAGAAAGTATGAGCTGGCTTTAGGTGTACACAGAAGTGGAACAGGTGTGCAAAAACCAACCTTAAGATCCATCTGGGCTCTTAGGAACCAAATGTAAGATGAGAGCACAGATGTGCACTCCCACTTTTCTACTTCAAATCTCCAATAACAGTCTAGCCAAATGGGAAGCTTCCATCTGGTGGGGATAAGTTGATTGTCTCCTTGATAAACATTTTATTTGTTCATTTCTTTTTGTTGTTTATTCTCTCCTGAGGTTATTTTTTTCATTGATTTTTAGAGAGAGTAGGAGGGAGGAGGGGAGACAGAGAGAAATATTGATGTGAAAGACACATCGATTGATTGCCTCCCACACAGATCCTGACAGGGTTAGGGATCAAACCTGCAACTTAAGTTTGTGCCCTTGATCAGAATCAGACCTGAGACCCTTCAGTCTGAGTGCTGACACTCTAACCATTGAGCAAACTGGCTAGGGCTTTAATAATGAAAAAAAAAAGTTTTTATTACAGAGAGAAGAAGGGAGGAGGAGAGAGAAAGAAACATCAATGATGAGAGAGAATCACTGACTGACTGCCTCCTGCATGCCCCCTACTGGGGATTGAGTCCACAACTTGGGCATGTTCCCTGACCGGGAATCAAATAGTTGTCTCCTGGTTCATGGGTTGATGCTCAACCACTGAGCCACACGGGCCGGGTTAATTGAAGTTTTGGCCATCTTTTGTTTGAGGCAGATGAGCAAGGGGCCCATCAGCCAGGCACTTACAGACAGGGCTCTAGGAGCACTGGAGGGAAAGGAAGGTCATGTCTCGGGTAGGTGTTAAGGTTGGTGTGAGGTGAGTTGACATTTAGGAACAGATCTCATGGTAATTAAACCTTCCTCCTGCACCACTGTTCCTTTTCCCTGGGATGCACCCAGAAAGTGTTCTGCTTCGGTGACATGCTGGCCCATGAAGGAGGCATTTTCTTTTCCATGGCATTCTTTTGGAGAGTCTGATACAGAGAATTTGAGTCCTAGCTTGAGAAGAGGAAGGAAAGATGCCATTTTAATCATAGGAAAAGGGGAAAGGGATGAAAATGTAAGGATGAATGTCAGGATTTGATTGCACCTTTCTGCCAGGAATTAATTTCTGTGATCTCGCTGGCCACTTAAACTACTCTCCTCTACTTCAGGCTGGTGAAGAGCTATCCTAGTTGGGGACTGCATTTTTTTTTTTTAATTCTTACCTGGCAGTATTCATTGATTTTTAGAGAGTGGAAGAGAGAGGGAAAGACAGAAATATTGATGTGAGAGAAATACATTGATTAGTTGCCTCTTGCACGAGCTCAGATCAGGTCCCGGGCTGGAGAGGAACCTTCAGCTGAGGCACATGCCCTTGATCGGAATTGAACTCAGGACCCTTTGGTCTGCAGGCTGATGCTCTATCCACGGTGGGGACTGCATTTGTGATGTCCCTGCTTAGTGATGTTACCGTGGATGAGGAGGCTTGAAAGTCACCTGTCTCAGTGTTGTCTGTTTATTTGTTCTCAAGTCTGAGGTAGCTTGTGTTTGTCCGTACTTGCTGACCAGGAGCATGGGGAAGTCATTGATTGCGTGCAGGAGCTGAACCACTCTGTGAGCAAGCTCTTTGGCCTGGCATCCGCAGCTGTTGACAGATGTATCCGATTCACCAACGGCCTGGGAACCTGCGGCCTGCTGACAGCCCTGAAATCCCTCTTTGCCAAGTAAGGCTGGGCGAGGGGGCTGGGCCACCACATAGGAGGGCAGTGTCTGTCCCAGTAAATGTGTGTGTTCCATATGCCTGCTTTGAACCCTGGAGCACTCCAATAGCTGAATGTCCATTAAGTTGGCAATGGCTCCATGAGATGTGGTATATTCACACAGGGAACTCTATGTACACGCACCAACATGGATGGAGCTCAAAAACGTTGGAATAAAAACCAGTTGTAGAATAATACATAAAATCTCCTACTTTACATAAAAGGAATGTACACAATCTATGGTATATTTTCTGTATCAGGTTTTGGAAAACCTTATCTGCAAAGGGCCAGATGGTAAGAATTATTGGCTTTCGGGCCTCATGGTCAATGGAGACCTTTGTGGCACCTGGTAGATGATACGTAAATGAATGGGTATGGCTGCATTCTAGTACAACTTCATGTACAAAACCACAGTGCCATCCCCTGTCTGGATCTTTTTTTAAATACTTCAAAATGCATTAAAGTTGGGTTTGGCTAACTCCAGCTCATGAGCAAAATCTGGCCTGCCATCTGTTTTTGTAAATAAAGTTTTATTGGGACAATCATCTCTTTCACTTACCTGTGAAAGGCAGTTTGTGACTGCCTCCTACTGTGAAGGTAGAGTTGAGTAGTTAGGACAAAGACCTGTGACTCCCAAAACCTAAAAGATCTGGACCTTCACAGAAAGTTTGCTGAGTCCCAATGTGTGGAAGGTTAGACGACAAACTCAAAAGACTAGTTATCTTTGGAGAGATGGGGAAGGACTAGTGTGGTGGTCATACTGGATTTAGTTTTATTTCTTAGGTTCTGTTTTTTTAGGAAGGAGCATACATATATTCACGTATTTCTTAGGTAATAAAAAATAAATATGTAAGCTGAGACTGGTTTGGCTCAGTGGATAGAGCGTTGGCCTGCAGACTGAAGGGTCCCAGGTTCGATTGCGGTCGGGGGCATTTACCTTGCTTGCGGGCACATCTCCAGTGTGGGGTGTGCAGGAGGCGGCTGTTGGATGTCTCTCTCTCATCGATGTTTCTGACTTTCTATCCCTCTCCCTTCCTCTCTGTGAAAAATCAATAAAATACATTTAAAAAAAATATGTAAGCATCATGCTGAGTGAAAGAGGTCAGCCACAAGGCCCACGTTACATGATTCCATCCAATGAAATGTCCAAATATGCAAACCTAGAGATACAAAACAGACCAGTGGCTGTCTCGGGGTGGGGGGAGGGGACCATTTGGGAGAGATGGGGGATGCTTGCTAAAGGTTAAGGGGTGTCTTTGGGGCAGTGAGCGTGTTCTGACGTTGATTGTGGTGATGGTGGCACTAAAAACCAGTGAATTGTGCTCCTTAGGTGGGTGTACTGGTAGGTGAGTCATATCACAGTATGACTCATATCACAATGAAGCTGTGGAAAGAAAGAAAAGAAGGGGAAACTAAAATGAATCCAAGTTAGTAAAAAGTAGGGTCAGGTTGGATTCTCTGATGGTCCCTGAGAAGGCAGCCTCTGGCTTGGAGACAAGTGCATTCTTGGGCTCTCCCAGGCGGCCTACCTCCGTGGCCTGCTCTGGAACTCAGTTGCCTTCAGTCTCAAGTGATTCCTTTTATTGGACTGAATGGTGTTTGATGTTGAAAGTTTAGGGAGCTCTTGTCATTCCAGAAATACTGAGCATGCCCTGGGAGCTCTGAAGGTCCTTGGGCCCTGTGCTCCCCATTACTCCTGAGGGCGCTCACAGCATCGGCCTATGTCCTACCAAGGACGTGTTCTGCTCACAGACAGAGGTGCGACCAGATGGGCCCAGGGTGCTCCTGTAGAAAGAGAAGCATTGGTGACAAGATTAATCAAGTAGAATTTGACCTCTTCTCTGCCATCAACTGGGATCTGGTGGATGGAAAGAATTTTTTTGAGATCTCGAAATTTTACTGTAAAACAAAAATAAGGCTTTTAAAATAATTTTTAAAAAAAGATATAAAAAATGGAAAGCCTTCCTTTCTTCCTTTCTGCTGACACTCAGGCCTTCTCGTTAGGAGTGACGAGCTGTGGACATTTCACTCTTAGATGTCTGTGCCCTCCAGACTTTCAGTGTTTTGCTTCTTAACCGTGAATGTCAAGGTGCTGAGCTGATTCAGGCCAGTCCTCCTCCGTGCCCTGCTTCTCCCAGCTCTTGTTAGGAACACTTTTATTCTTGGTTCTACCATTGGTTATTTTGACTACTTTATTTTAAAAAAAAAAATAACACACATCTGTGTTAGAACTTCAAACAGAACCCAATCACTTGTTCTTAGAAGGAGAGATTTTGAAGCTGCTAAGACAGCTGATGTTATAAAATCGGAACGCAGGGTGAAGCTGATTTGTGCAGGGTTCGAGGGGGACAATGTTCAGTAGAGGGCAGGATATGGGGGGTGGAGCACGAAGGGGTGCAGGAGGAGACTGGCCTAATTTGAACCAGGGTGATGCTGCAGCTGATACGGTGTCAGAGAATTCGGGATTTACAGCTGTGATGGGAGCATGGGCTCTGGAGTTGGGGTCACCTGGGCTCAGATCCTGGCTTTGACACTTACTGGTCGGGACCCTGGGTGGGTAAGCGCACCTCTTGGAGTCCGGATGTCTCCTCTGAGGGGATGATAACATCCCCTTTCCTAGTTGTGACTGTTAAGGGAAAGTGTGTCATTAGAGCCCCTAAGGCAGTGGCTTTCACATGGTCATGCTGATTGTGAGAGCATGGGGAGATTGGGGACAGAGGTGATGCACACTGTGGTCTGCTTACCACCCCCAGGACTCTGTCATCTGAGCATCTGCAGAGCATGCATGTTGGATGCGTATTCTTAAGTATTTGTCAGAGCTGCAGTGTGGTGACAGTTATCTGCCTCCTACAGCTGAAGCCCAGTTCCTCAGCAATCCTTTGCCATGTTATGCTAGAGGCTTACTCTCCCAAAGCTGCTTTCCCAAGAAAGCTGTCACTGTCTTGGTGGAAAGGGAAGATGCTGTCAAGATCTGGGTTTCACGGAAACCGGTTTGGCTCAGTGGATAGAGCGTCGGCCTGCGGACTGAAAGGTCCCAGGTTCGATTCCGGTCAAGGGTATGTTATCTTGGTTGCGGGCACATCCTCAGTGGAGGGCTTGCAGGAGGCGGCTGATCGATGTTTCTCTCTCATTGATGTTTTTAACTCTCTATCCCTCTCCCTTCCTCTCTGTAAAAAATCAATAAGACATATTAAAAAAAAAGATCTGGGTTTCGGGGCTCTCCATGGTAAAGGGGAGGCCAGGGACAGGGGGCAGCCATGGCTGCTGTGGGCCGGGTCTGGTGGAAGCGATTTCTGCTGGTTGGCTCCTGGAATGGCCTTTCTTTCCAGCACATGAATGTGCTCCTCGGGCGTCTGTGGTCTGGGAAGCAAGAGAGGCATAGGTTCCTGTGATAGCACAGGTGCCATAGGTTTTCAGGGAGCCTCTTGGCTCCCAGCTGTGTGCTCAGCACACTCCCAGAGTCGTGCACTCACTTGTGCATGTGCTAAGAACTGTCCTTTAAAATCAACATCCTACAGCGTTCATGTCATATTTGTCCATTGATTCATTTATTTTAGCATCATGACAGTTTGAGGCAATTTAGAAGGCGTCACTAAGTCCATTTTTAAAAAGTTCCAACAAAACACTTTGCCATAAATTTTGAAATTCTTTAAAAAATTTATGAATTGATTGGGGTAATGTTGGTTAATAAGATTGATTATATAGGCTTCAAGTGTACATTTCTATGATACATCATCTGTATATTGCATGGTGTGGTCACACAGTCATGTCTCATTCTGTCGCCATATATTTGCCATTGAAGTAACTTAATTAAGTTTTAGTAGTTTGCTTTCTTGTTATATGTATTTTGGAACTATAAAAGCATAAGGAAATTAAGGTATGATATTTCTTAAAAATACTTTATGATCTTGATACTCCAGTTTACTTTAGCTCTTAATTATTGTTTAGAATAAAATTCTCTAAATCTGTATTTTTTGGGGGAGTACTTTGTGATAACAGCCTTGGATGGCATAATGGAGAACAGTAGATACTGTAACACGAGGCCCAGGGTTTAGGAAGGCTGAAGGTCTGGGGCCATCATGAAGCTGCTGTTGCCCGGACAAATGAGAGCCAATGGGCCGTCGGCAGAGATCCTAGAGATCTAAGGCCGTTTCGTTTGAAAGAGGTTCAGAAACACCTAGGTACTTGCCCAGGCCTGTAGTCAAGTCTTTTTTTTTTTTTTAATATATTTTATTGATTTTTTTACAGAGAGGAAGAGAGAGGGATAGAGAGTTAGAAACATCAATGAGAGAGAAACATTGATTAGCTGCCTCCTGCACACCCCCATTGGGAATGTGCCCGAAACCAAGGTACGTGCCTTCGACCGGAATCGAACCTGGGACCTTTCAGTCCGCAGACCGACGCTCTATCCACTGAGCCAAACCGGTTTCGGCTGTAGTTCAAGTCTTCATTCAGGGCTTATTTCTGGTGTCTCCTTTATTTTATTTTATTAATTATTTTATTTTATTTTATTTTATTTTATTTTTTATTGATTTCAGAGAGTGAGAGAAAGGGGGAGAAATAGAAATATCAATGATGAGTATCATTGATTAGTTGCCTCCTGCACGCCCTCCACTGGGGCTAGAGCCCACAATTCAGGCATGTGCCCTTGACCCGGAATCGAACTATGACCTGGTTCATAGGTCGATGCTCAACCACTGAGCCACCCTGGCCGGGGCTGGCGTCTCCTTTGTGCCAGCTCTGTGCTATTCCTGGGGATACGATTATGAGCTGCAGTGGGACAGTCCTTGTCTTCCCAGAGCTTTACTTAGGTGCTGGAAGGAAGGATGTGGTGTGCAGTCTCTGAGGAAGGGGATTTCAACTTTGAACCCATTGTAATTGTGCTATTGAAGTCGGGCTCTTCCAGTCTTGGAGTTGGCTGTTTAGTCCAAATTTGAGAGGTTAGAATGCAGTAAAAGTACCATGGGCATCAGGGAACTGCCTTATAGCATCCCAGGTAACAGTCGAGTGTTGTAGTGGGTCCATGAGATTTAAAATAGTCCTTTGAGCCAGCTTCCAAAGAATGTATCTGTTGGGACAAGGGAGTAATTTGCCTGCCTCGTTTTTTACCTGGCTGTTCTCCAGAGTTGTGGTCTTCTGGGCTATCCCCTCCCCTCACTTGAGCAGCTGTTAAAGCTGCTGCCAGTGGGAAGACCTCTGTGTGGCAGGGTTATGAGCTGTCTCGCCCTTGGGAAGGAGCCTCTGCGGGCTCTCTCACGGTCATTAGCATTGGTCCAGACTATGACCCAGGAGTCTGTAGGTCTGAGGAGTTTATGACCACAGCTTTGTCCCTGTTTCCTTTCCCCACAGGTATGTGTCTGACTTCACCAGCACTCTCCACTCGATACGCAAGAAGTGCAAGCTGGATGACATTCCTCCCAACTCCCTTTTTCAAGAAGATTGGACTGCCTTTCAGAGCTCCATTAGGTGACGTGGGGGATGCAGTTGGAGCACGTGCCTCATGCAGGCTGCATCGACATGCGCAGTGTAGCATATAAAATGACAAGTGTGTTTGTAAGGGGTCGTTCTTTTCTCTTTACTGCATTTCTTTTGAAGCACATACTTTAAAAACAAGTCATGAATAAAAATCCAACCCAACTAGACAAACACCAAAAAGACTCCTCTTGCTTTAAAAATATTTTTACAAGTTCTTTATAAACTCATCTCCTAGGATGACTTAAATTTTTACATTTGGTTTAAGATTTTCTCTCTCTTAGCATACAGTTGTTAGAGACCTGAAAGAGCTTAGAGCTTATCATGTGGCAGATGCCTAGCAGCTGGCTCCTGTTGCTGGGTCTGGATGCCATGGTGCTAGGTGATGGCCAGTGCTGCCTGGCTGTGTTGGCCATGAGGGTGCCCTGGAAGGTGTGGAGGTGACCCTCCTAAGTGGTTGTGACAGCCAGCTCCTGAGATAGCCAGTGTGGCCTGTAGGGCAGTAGGTAGACACCTGCTGCCCCAGCAGCCTGATCAGTTTGGCCATTGATATGTTCAGACAGAGAGTGCAGATTGCTGGCCTGTGGTCAGGTCTGATCTATGGACATGTTTGGTTTGCTCACAGCATTACAAAATGTATTGGATTAGTTGCTAACATTTAAATGAAAAACCTGATTTAACAAAACACAGATTTCTCACATCACTTATAGATTGGAATCTCTGGAAGCACCAGGTCCACATTGTCCCAATATAGGACCCACTGGGGTTGGTAGCCACAGTCCCCGTTAGACTGGCCATATGTTCTCTGCTGTGTTATGGTTCTGCCATTCCCAGGGGCTTGATAGCTATACCATTAGGCTGAGATAAAAAGCAATCTAGAAATTTATTTTCCTTAAAATCATTCTTCTTGGATATACATTCTGAAAAGAGAAGCTGCTCTTTCCCCACTTGCATTTCTTGCTTGACCTGTGGCTGAGGTGGTGTGAGCAGGGTGCCTGGACACGTGGTCTAATGCAGTGGCCCCCTGAGCAGCTCCAGGCCTCCCTCAATCACAGTGGATACAGGACCTCCCAGCACCATTTGGATTATCCCTTCATGGGCTCTGATGTAGACTTGAAGTTTTTTTTTAATGAGATTTAGTGCTCTAGATGCTACCAGTACACCTATCAAGTTGTGTGGCCTGGAATACCAGAAAGGGTGGTGTACAGGTTGTTCTGTTGTACCTGAGGCAAGTGGAATCGTTCACTTTCTCAGGAACCTTTCTTACGATGGAATGTCTAGATAGCCTGGTGATGACAGGCACTTTTAGAAAGTTAAAAGTTAACTAGACTTAAGATGTTTTTAATCCTTGGATTTGTCCTGCATTATAGTTTGGTGTTGAAGGACTCAGGAGCCTAGCATAAAATTACTTGCAAATTAAGATGGTTAAATACAAATCTGATAATCATTCGGACTTTATCTCTGAGAAATAAGTAGATTAATCTCTGCCTTTCATGTGATCAGAGAGAGAATTTTCTAGTAGCAAGACAATTTTCTATGCCTGACAAATGGCAGGCATCTATAAAACATTAAATAATGAACTGGATTTTAAATTTTAGATATGGAGTATTTTCAGTCCATTTTCTCAAGGAAAAAGCCCAAAAGCACCTGAGTAGTTGAAAATGTAATGTTATTTGAGATCATATTAGATAGAACTGTGATTCTTAGCAGAGAGGCCTATGACATTAGGCTGTTAGAAGAGGTTGTCATGTACCTTTTATGTTAATCACCAACGAATGCAGCTTTCAGGTAGGCTATCAAATGGTTAACTTGCTTTCCCAGAACCCAGCATTCCACCAAAGGAGTGAATAGTTAGAATTTTTATGAATGAGACAATGTTTGTGCTGTAAATGTTGGCATTCCAGATACTTGCACTTAAGTGCTTTCTGTTTTGTATAGGATAATAGCCACCTGCGGAGAGCTCTTGAGGCAATGTGGGGACTTCGAGCAGCAGCTAGCAAACAGGTAGGCAAGAACTGGGGTGAGACCCTGGTTCTTTCTGGGAAGAACTTGACACAGCATACAGCACACAGCAGCGGCAGCTTATGGTCAAATCTGAAGCCACAGAGTTCAAGGATTCTGTGTACCAAGATATAAGGTGTCATTGTTGTCATCATTAAACATTTATTGAGCACCCAAAAAGGTCAAGGCTCTGACCTACTTGGCAATGGTCGAATAATTTGGATTAAATTTGGAAGTCTCAGCCTATATGAGGAAGCAGTACATGTTGTTCCCAAATTATGAATGGGCTGGGTTCTACTGCTTGTTTATAAATCAGTTATTGGAACTGAAAATGAATTTACCCAGGGCAATGGTGTTTATAAGTGGTGGTAAGTCCCCCGAGTCAGCCTACCAAATCAGAATTCACCCAGCTAGCTTGCCTTCTGGGTGCTGCAGCAGAATTCTGTGCTGCCCAAGGAGTGCATCTTTATGGAGGGTTTCTGGGGTTGGCCTAGGAGAAGTCCCTTTGCCCTTTCTCTATTCTGACACTTGCCAGGGCCTTATGTCGCCCCACTGTACCTTTCAGGCTGATTCTCCATGCCAGTGCTCCATAGAATTTGGCACTTTGTAAGTAAAAGAAGTTATTTACAGAAATAGCTGTGTCTGAGGTGATACAACTGTGAGGCAGTGGTTTGAATTGGTATCAGCCGAGCCATCCAGAGTGTGTGACCCACTCATTCTCGTGCTGCTTGTTCTCACAAACTAGTGTCTGCCCTTGGACTCATCTCTCCACATTAGAACATATACTTTCCTTAATTTTTTTTAATCCTTACCTGAGGAGATTATATGATACATGTATATTTAAATATGTTTTTATTGCCCAAGGGAGAGAAAGATAGAAACATTAATGATGAGAGAGAATCACTGATGGCTGCCTCCTGCACACCCCCTACTGGGAATTGAATCTGCAACCTCTTGGTGTATGGGAAGATGCTTCAACCAACTGAGCCATCCAGCCAGGCTCCTCAATTTTTTAATGAAGGCAAATAGTACATTCTGAAGGTTGGGGAAGGATCTGATTAGGAAGATGATGGGGCTGAGGGCTTGAAAGCCTGGCCCAAGCTTTGGTGTGAGAGAGAAAACAGACTGGGGGTCCCCAGGGGCCTCTCTAAGAGCTGGCATCATGTTGGAAGCATGGAGCCTAGATAGGGACAAGCACAACAGTCACTATCTGTGCTCCCATCAGGGAGGCCATGTGTGTGGCAGTGCCCACACAGCGTATCTTACCTCCCACCAGTCTTTCCCGAAGAGCCCATACTCGGAGCAAGGACCCTCCCTGGCAGGCGCTGGAAACACTGGTTACGCCAGGGGAAGAATGGCTAGAAGTCACTTCTTTGCAGGAGGGGGTCTTTTTGTGATTTATGGGTTGGGACAGCAGGACCAAGTTGGGAGTTGCATAAGGGATTTCCCTCTCTTTAAAAATGTTTTTTATTTTTCAACTCCAGTTTATTTCATTATTACTTTGTATTGGTTTCAGGTGCACAGCATAGTGGTTAGAGAGTCATGTACTTTACAAAGTCTTCCCCTGGGTATTCCCAGTGCCCACCTGGCACCATACATACCAATGACAATATTATTGACTATATTTCGCCCACCTGGCACCATACATACCGATGACAATATTATTGACTATATTTCCTATCCTGTGCTTTACATCCTATGACTGATGTGTAGCTACCGATCTGTACTTACTAATTCCTTCACCTTTATCACCCAGCTTCCCAAATCCTCTCCTTTTGAAAGTTTGCTTACTGTATCTGTGAGCCTGTTTCTGTTTTATTTTCTTCTTTAGATTCCATGTATGAGTGAAATCATATGGTATTTGTCTTGCTCTGTGACTGATTTCACTTATAGCATAATGCCTTCTAGGTCCATCCATGTTGCAAATGGTAAGATTTCATCTTTTTAATGGCTGAGTGATATTTCATTGTATACATGTACCACAATTTTTTTATATTTTTAATTTTTATTTTTTTAAAATCTACTCGTCTCTTGGTGGGTACTTAAGTGGCTTCCATATCTTCTGAGGATTTCTCTTGACAGCCGAAACCGGTTTGGCTAAGTGGGATAGAGCGTCGGCCTGTGGACTGAAAGGTCCCAGGTTTGATTCCGGTCAAGGGCATGTACATTGGTTGCAGGCGCATCCCCAGTAGGGGGCGTGCAGGAGGCGGCTGATCGATGTCTCCCTCTCATCAGTGTTTCTGACTTTCTGTCCCTCTCCCTTCCTCTCTGTGAAAAATCAATAAAATATATTTAAAAAAAAATTTCTCTGACACAGGGCAGCTGAAGCGGAGCATGGGCCTGCCCAGGCCCGCCTGCACCTTCATGGTGCCACTACTTCTTTTGAGCAGTGGTGTTTTCACCAGCGGCAGGTTTTAGTGGGGTAGTTCTGTGGGACAATTGGGTTTGGGGAATCTAATCTAAATTTCAAGTTGCATGACTGAGGGATGGGAACTTTTCATGAAAAGGAAGTGAACTGAGGAAGTAGATGGAACTATAATTTGAATCCTACATGGGCCCATCTTAGCCTCCCCCATTAATCTCTGAGCTTACGGGCAATGACTGTGTTCAATCATAGTCCCAAGACATAGCTCAGAGCCAACTGCAGTTAGGAGAGAGCGTTTCTCTAATGAATGAGGAAGTCCAATGTCATTTCAGGTGGTTGAACTCATAGTACTAGTAAGTACACAGGCCAGGGAACCAGACTCTAATGGAGATTGCCTAGTATCTGTGGGCAAAAAGGCCAGGCAGGGATGCCCTTAGTTCCTGGGGCTTGGAGTGATATTATTTGAAACTTTTTAATATTAGGTTTGGTTTTTATTATAGAGCACACGATTCTGACGTTTTAAACTGTAACCTCTAGTCCTTCAAACATCCCCATCACATCTGCTGCTTTTCACCTCAGTTGGCAGGCAAGGCCAGGTCCCGGCTGCCAGTCCTGCAGAGGGCGAGATGTGCAGCCCCTACCTCCTGTCACCACGTGGGGCCCACCTGGCATTCAGGAGATAATTATTGAGCTCCTGACATGTGCGGGGACTGTGCGAGGTGCTAGGGACTCGGAGCTGAAGCACAGCCTCACCTTCTAGTAGGATAGAAATGAGACAAGATGATAAATGCCACAGGAGAGGTGAGGGGCCGAGGCAGCAGAAGGCTGGTATCTTGGGGGGCATGCCAGGAAAGAGGTGGCGGAGAGAAGCCCCTGGGCCAGTATGTGCAGGAGGAGTGGGTTTCCCCAGGTGCACAGAGCAGGGCAGCATTTTGGGCTGAGGGTGAGCACGGCATGTGCGTGTGTGAAGCGTGGGGTGGGTTGGGGTTGGAGGGGATGACGAGGGACTGCCAGAGCTCCGGCCATGGAAGGCCTGGGTGCCCTGCCTCGGGCATGTTTAGATGTGTCTTGGCACTGAGGGCTGCCCAGGTATGACTTGGAAAGCTCATTCTGTTGACCCAGAGGAGGACAGAGCAAGTGGAGTGTA
This sequence comes from Lasiurus cinereus, assembly GCA_011751065.1. Classification (NCBI taxonomy): domain Eukaryota; kingdom Metazoa; phylum Chordata; class Mammalia; order Chiroptera; family Vespertilionidae; genus Lasiurus; species Lasiurus cinereus. Next base: position 5,048,756 of record JAAGEH010000024.1, read on the forward strand.
GAAGGACTGGAGAGAGGGAGGCTGCCGAGGTCTAACTGAGGAATAGTGAGGACTTGGGAGTAGGGCAGCGGCTAGGACGGCCATAACTTGGCAGATAAAGGACCCATGAGCCTAAGTTACAGGCAGGTGACTGCCCTTAGTGTCAGAGGCTCCTCAGGAGGGGCTTGTCCCAGCGATTGTGTGCAAGTGCAGCGCTTGTTTCTTGGCAACTCACGGGATTTATCTTTTGGGGAAAGTGCTGAGTGCAACCTAAAAGCGGCATGTCCAAAGCAGTGTTTTTCATAAGAATGACAGGGAGGGCCAGGGATTAGCCGAGTTTGGGATGTCTGGCGATACTTGTTCTCCTGGTTACATATGTTCGTATCATTTGGCACCTGTTGAGGTGTGTAGGCTGGAGGATAAAGTTGGGCTAAGGAAAAACCAAGTGGAGGCTTTTCAGGACCCCCCGGCAGGCCATCCTTGTTGGAGACAGAACTCCAGCTTCCCTCGCAACACTGGGGTTGGTCATCAGAGAATTTCCTGGAGGCACTTTCCTTTCTCCAAGAAATTAGGATGGGCCAGCTTCTCCAAGGAGATGCCCCAGCACCTAAACCATAAAGGTAAACGTCAGTGACATTAACACTGTGTGTGACGGCGAGTTCTGCGGGTGGGGAGCGGGGGAGCGTGCAGTCTGCTGTTGTCAGCTCTCCAGGACCAGCTGTCCCACTACCCTGTCCAGTGTTCCTGGGACTGAGGTGCTAGTGGCTCCTGGGGCTCTGACTAGCTCACCCAGTGATGGGCACGTGGAAGGAAGGTCCACTCAGAAAGTGCTCGGGGTCCCGATTGCAGTGGGATGTGCCCTGTAGCTGCTGGTCCTGTTAGGAAGACAGCATATTCTGGAGGAGTGAGTGTTCATCACCAACACCTGGTGTCTACTGTGTGCCTGCGGCCAGCTTACTCCTAACTGGGGACAGACGCCTTTGTTTCCTTATAAATGGTCCTAAGTCCACCTGCCTCAGATATCCGGGGTGGAATAAGGAGCATTCTGAATGCTTCAAGAAGCCACTTCCATACAAAGAGATGAGGCGTCATGCTCCCACTGTCTTTGCAGGATTCTGTCCACAGCCGGAAAGTACCTGTCTGACGCCTACAGCCCCCGGAGCCTGAGCGGGGTTCAGGACAGCATCCTGACAGACAGGAAGAGCTCTGTCAAAAACCCGTGGCAGGAATATAATTACCTCCAGAAGGACAGCCCTGCTGAGTACGCCAGCCTGATGGAAATGCTCTACACCCTCAAGGTATGAGACCAGCCTGATGGCATTCTTGCCCATGAAAGCATTCCATTGTCACTCACCTTTCCCTGATCCTGGCTTTTTGGCCCTGTGTGGGTGTGTGCTGTGGCATGTCCTGCTGCCTCATCTCTGTCTCATTAATGTCGTGGCGTTGAGGGGCTCAGCATGAGAGTGGGTTGGAACCAGTTACAACATAGGTGTAGGAGTCGGGTGGCTGGAGCATCAGTACTGACAAAGATAGGCTGGAGCATGTGGCTCTCGTTCTGCGGCCAGATGAGCTTGCTGTCCTTCTTTCCAGTGTTAAGCCTTCAGCAGCTCCTGGTCCCTTTTTACTGAGTGGCAGGGAGAATCACAATGTGAACTGCCTGCCGGTGGGCAGAGCCCGGAGAGGTGGACTCCAGCACTTAGTGATGTGGTGCCTCTTCCCCGAGAGGAACAAGGGTGGAGCGGACCACGCCACTTGCTCTTTTGGTGCAAGTTCCTGCAGGAGGCAAATGAGGACCGGAGGCAGTGCCCTGCTCCCTGGCCTTTCAGAGTCTCAGTGTGTCTACCACAAAGCTGCCCTTGCCTTGGAGCTTAAACCCTTGGGGTCCAGGCATAGAAGGACCTCCCAACAAATGGAATGAGTTGCACATCATCCTGCGAATGAGCCCCAGGTTCCCAGAAGGCCACAGGCATTCCAGCATCATCTCCTCTCTCTCCCCCATCCACCACCCCGCACCATGTAAGGGTTTGAAGCTCATCTCTCAGTAATAGGCAGAGGAGACATTGCTCCTGTAACACTGAGCGCAATCTGGAATATTCTGATGGCTCCAGGCTCTGGGAGACTGCAGGGTGCTTCTGTTGCCCCCTGCCCTGCTCCCAGTCCCTGCACTCTGGCCCATGGGCTGATTGCACTGGAGTGTGACAAACCCCTGTTCAAGCAGTTCTGCAGGTCAGTCATCTGCTTCTGCATTAGGGCACAGCAGGTCTGCTTATCTTTATTGCTGATCTGATTTATTTCTGCTGCTTCTAATCAGTTCATTTATAATAGCCAAACGAAGGTTCCATTCTCCATCTCTGCACTCTCTTAGGCTGATGGAATTCCTGGGGCTTGCGCAGGTTGTGAACACTCTGGCGTATAGTCCAGTGTAATTGAACTGACCTCACTGCGATCAGGGCTTCGTCCATCACTCTGGTCTATACATGACACTTCTGATTGGCTTTTCCCTGTTCCTTTATCCCTGAGGGACAGTCACAGTCACAGATCAGTTTTTCCTAAACTACCAGCCCACGAACTTGAGTTAGCTCAGCTGCATCAGAATCACCTGAAAAAGTGATTTTAAAAATGATTGCTGGGCTCCAGCACACTGCTGATTCCAAGTAAGTAGTTCTGGGATAGAGCTGTGTCTTCCTAATGGGGTCTGTGCCTCCGGGGTCCTGCTTTGGGGACAGCTGTTGTCTAGAGTCCCCTCACTGTTTTCCTCTCAGTGACTATTCAGAATGTGTAACTAGCCAATAACCTGGGCTGGATTCCAGGCCTAACAAAGTGTCTTTTGTATGTTTTTATCTTAGGAGAAAGGGTCCAGCAACCACAACTTGCTGTCTGCCTCCCGAGCAGCCCTGGCTCGGCTCAACCAGCAGGCCCACCAGTTGGCCTTTGACTCAGTTTTCCTGCGCATCAAACAGCAGCTGCTGCTCATTCCCAAGATGGAAGTGAGTTTCCAACCGCCCTGCCTCCATCCCAGGAACATTCTCCCTGCTCCCCCAAAGCTTTAGGAGGGGCCTGCTGTTGCCCCCCAGAGCAATCAGTCCCCCTGTACAGAGGCAGCTCACTGCTAGGCAAGAATTCCTTATCTTAATTGCAGTTACTGTTATGCTGTATTTCCAGGCTGTTTCGTGGGGTGATTACTCTTGCTTGATTAACTTCAGCCTTTAGGAGTGTGGCTGTGCCCTCCACGGGAGTAGAGAGCCTGGGCCCCTGGCTGGGTTGGGCAGGTCAGAAGAGCTAAGTGTCTTGTGATATGGTTTCATTACGCCGCAGAATGGAAGGGTTGGTTCTGGGACTTCACTCAGGAGACTGCCCCCCAGATTCGACCTGGGGCTGGAGGGTCTGGAAGGGCTCTGCTCTCCCGGAGGCTGTTCTTCCTGACGTCCTTCCTTCCCTTCGCTTCTCTCTCCTGATTGTCCCGATTCCTTCTCCAGGAATTGTCCCACAGGCATATTTTCTCTACTGGTGCAGTCCTCCCTGGTCCTGATCTCATTGCTTTCCTTTTGGATTCCTGGGACCACCCCCTGGTTAATCTTTCACTGTCTCCTCAATTCTGTTAGGATTTGGCTTTAAAAAAAAAAAAAAACACAACACAGTCTTTTGGGAAAGATCCAATTATGGTGATTTAATAATGAGGGCATCCTTTTAGGAAGCAACAAGAATGAGTTTGACATAATTACAAGTTCTGGACTTTCCGCTGCCTCCCTGAAAGCATACAGGCCGGGCAGCAAGTGTTCACTGTGTGACCTTGGCAAGTCTCAGCCCCTCTCGGCATCTTACAGTTACCATCTATAGAACGACCTGGTTGAACTACTGGTACATGATGTCAGGGTTCTTCCTACCCCTGGAATTCTGTGATTTTTAAAAATCGTTTGTCTATGCAAAATGCCATGACAATCTGTTCCAAACAGACTGCACATTTCTTGCATAGTTGGGGTGGGGTGAGATTGGAAGACAGTCATGCTGTCACAGTGCAGTGGAAGGGATGTCGATGACCAGTGCTATCTATCCCTGGCCACTGCCATACTGTATGTGGCTTTGGATCACAGGGCTGAGGCTGCTTCTTCCTCTGTGACCTCATTCCTCATCTTTAAAATGGAGCCATAGTAATTCTCACCATACAGATATGTAAGGATCAAGTAAAGTTTTGTATATGATAGAATTGAGCACAATGGCCACGAAATGAGTAGATGATGCTTTACAAGGGGTTGTTTTCTTTCTTTCTGTGGTTCTCATTTTTTAAGAGGAATGAGAATTTAAAAAATACCTATATTTGTTTTTAGAAATTAAGCAATAAAGGAAGGTGTGAAGGAAAAACAAACCCCTGCAAAATCTCAACACCTAGAAATATAAGGAGTGTGAACATTTGTTCATCCACCCACACTTCTTCCCATGCCTGCCCATGTCAAAGGCTACACGGCACTACAGGAGAAAGTGCAATTGGACATCCAGGCTGTTTTTAAAAAATAAAACATATACCATATAAATTTTATTTGAATTTAACTAAAAAAAGAAGATAAAGGAAACCAAGGAATGTTTAAATTTGAGATACTAGTTTCTTCATTGCAAAAGAAATTAGTTTCAAGCCCTGGCCGGTATGCTCCGTGGTTAGAGGGTCGGCCTGTGCAATGAAGGGTCACAGATTTGAATCCTGGTCAAGGGCATGTACTTGGGTTGTCATCCCCAGACACTGTAGGGGCACATGCAGGAGGCAATCAGTTGCTGTGTCCCTCTTATTGATGTTTCTCTCTCCTCTTCCATCTTTTCACCTCCTCTGAAAATTAGTGGGGAAAAACATCCTTGGGTGAGGATTAACAAAAAAAGAGAGAGAGAGAGAGAGAGAGAGAGAGAGAGAGAGAGAGAGAGAGAAAGAGAGAGTTCCCAGATCTCTCCAAGGTTAAAAAAAAAAAGATTATGGAAAGTATTAGACATCAAAGTCATTGTCTTTGCTGATCATGCTGCCATTTTATTTTATTTATTTCTGTGTGTTTATTGATTTGAGAAAGAAAAAGAGGAAGAGAGAGAGAAACATTGATTAGTTGCCTCCCATGCACAGCCTGACCAGAGATGAATGCATAACCTGGGCATGTGCCCTGACCAGGAACCAAACTGGAGCCTCTTAGGGCACAGGGTGACACCCAACCAACCGAGCACATCAGCCAGAGCTCACACTTCCATTTAGACAGATGTTGACACTGGTTCACCTGCCATGAGAGGTGAGGGTCAGCATCCTCACAGCTCCTGGCTCCCTCCCCTACCTCCAGGCTTGGCTCCTTTGTTATTTTCATTGGGACAAGTGGGAAATCTTGACCTTCTGTTCTGAAATCTTCATTCTCCGTCTTAGCTCTCCATGGAGCCGGGTGTGGAGTTTCCACCTGCTCTCTTCCCTCTGCATCCAAGCTCATTGTTGGGATTGCTTCTGGGCTGCTGGGCTCTGGCCTTTGGTTGGCCCTCAGCACAGCACCTCTGGCGTGGGCGTGGAGGCAGGCGCTCTCCGCCTATGCCAGCACGGAAGCACAGCACAGAGGCAAACACTCTGGTTTTAAGGATTTGAAAATTAAACCCTAGTCATTGAATGTTTGTTTTTAATGTTTGCTGGTCAATTGTACCACCCTTTTACATGACAGGAATATAAACCCACACTCTTATTTCATTGCAAAATAGATTGTTGAGGTTTAGCTGTATTACCTGGTAACAGATGGATAGAAAAACCCATTTGAAGGATATCTATAATAATAAAAGTGTAATATGCTAATTAGACCATACAGCTGAATGACCTTCTGGACGTCATTCCAGACGTCCTTCTGGACAAAGCTGCAGTGGTGGGGGCCGAGGTAGAGGCTTTTAGGGGCAATCAGGCAGGCAGGTGAGCAGTTAGAGGTGATCAGGCAGGCAGGCGAGCAATTAGGGGTGATCAGGCAGGCAGGCAGAGGGGTTGGGGTGATCAGGCAGGCAGAGGGGTTGGGGTGATCAGGCAGGCAGAGGGGTTAGGGGTGATCAGGCAGGCAGGCAGAAGCAGTTAGGGGCGATCAGGCAGGCAGGTGAGTGATTAGGGATGATGAGGCAGGCAGGTGAGTGGTTAGGGGCGATCAGGCAGGTAGGCAGGTGAGCAGTTAGGAGCCAATGGTCTCGGATTGTGAGAGGGATGTCTGAGGGGTTCTGAATTGTGAGGGTGCAGGCTGGGCTGAGAAATACATTGCAAGCTACCTCCTCCCCTTGTTTCCCCACTCTTTCCCCCTGTGCACAAATTTCATGCACTGGGCCTCTAGTTTTAAATAAATTTTGAACAATTAAAAAATAACTTCCAGCATTTCCCAGTTGTCCTCTTCAAACCCACCTTCTCTGCCTGCTTTTTTAGAGACAGTGGAAGGGAGGGAAGGAGGAAGAGGGGGAGAGAGAAGCATCGATGTGAGAGAGAAGCATTGATGATAGAGAGACCCATTGATTGGTTGCCTGCCGCAAGTACCCTGACAGTGATCTGCGCATGAACCTGAAACCCAGGTATGTGCCCTGGACTGGAATTCAACTCTGACCCCTTGGTGCACAGACCTGCATTCTAACCATGGAGCATGCTGGCTGGGGCTGACCGTCTGTTTAAGTATGGTTCCCATCTGTTCCCAGGGCCACTGTCCTGGTCCAGGCCTCATCGCCTTGAGCTATTTCTTGAGCTTTCTCTCTGCCTTCCACCCTGTCCCCCTCAGAGTTGCTGCATTAATCTTCATAAAGCTTTGCTCTTGATTTATCTCTCACCACCCAAAACTTTTTCTGAGCTCCCTAGGGCCAGGATGATAGTCTACTGAAAAACGTTTCATTATGGAAATTTTCACACAAGTGCAAAAATAGAGAAGACCCTGAGCTCCATGTCCTCAGCACCTGCTTCCACATGGTCAGCTAGCCACCCCAGTCCACATCGCCCCACCTTAAACATCTGCTCTGTGCATTCCCTTCCATGTCTACCAGCTCTGTTTTTCTGTTTCTCTCCTCCCGCCCTTTGCAATGTGTTTCTCGAAGGTAAAGTCTTCTCTTAGCTTGGTGTTCTACTTCTAGCCTTCTCTCGTCACCTCATGCATCCTGTGGCCTGCCCCTTCTCCAGTCGCTCTCAGCTCTTGCTTCTCTGAACATATAATTGCATCTGCCAGAGATCTGCTGAAGAGGGAGCCTGAGTGGATGCGTACGGGGCGATCATGTGCTAGAGAGAGCACGGGGGATGGTGGCTGAGCTTGGGCAGAAGCCAGGGTGGATGTGGTCACTACCTTCCCAGAATGCTACTTAAGGATCAGGCCACCGGAACGGCATCAGGTGGCACAGAGAGCCGCGGTGTGACCTCGGGAGCCACTTGAGGAGTCAGCCAGAGCGGCCTTGTTTTCCAGGCCAGCTTTAGGGTGACTCAGGTGGAATGAAGAAACTAGATTTATGTGTGAGGGTGTGCCAAGCTGACTCTGTAACCGTGTGTGTGCCGGTGATTTGCCTAACTATGGGAAACGTGAGGGCTCACGCAGCGACACTGTAGACATCCCCACTTTGAGTGATGAGGGAGGATGTGTTGGTGCCAAGGTTGGCCCAGTCGGCTTACATAGAGGATGGCAGTGGGGGTGGGGACTGCATGCCTTCCCTCTCCTCTGAGTTCTGAACCAGCTGAGGACTGGTTCCAGAAGGTGGGAAGTGAGAGCAGGAGCTCCAGCTTAGAGTGTATTGGCAAGTGTGGTTGGGTATTCCTGCAGCCAGAAAGGGCTTCCCAAGCCTTCCTCCTGGATGTGGTTGCTGAGGCAGATTTGGGGTGTCCTAGCTTTTCCAGATCGCTGGAGACCCAGGAGTTAGTGAGGCTAACTATGCCCAGCAACTTTGTGCCTATTGTCCCCACCCAGAAGAAAAATTCAGAGCAGAAGAAGCCAATTTATTTCACGTTCTGAGGGAGAAATAAGGCTTTGGCTCCTATGGAATAATCCAGCGGAGGAGGTGGGAGCCTTCTTTCGTTTGCTCCGCAAGCATGCAGAGGGCGAGAGGGTGCGTTCCTCTGTGCAGGCTTCAAGGTTAAGGATTAAAGAAGGGAAGTCCCTGGTCTGCCAGCTCTGAGCAGGCGAAGCCTGTGGGGACATGCCCTTCGCCCTGGGCCCCCCCCCTCCAGTGCTGCCCGTGCTGACATTGGCCCTCCTCTTTCCCCAGAGCTGGAGCACCGCGGGCATCGGAGAGACCCTGACAGACACCCTGCCCACCTTCAGCCTCACCCCCCTGGAGTACATCAGCAACGTAAGAGCTGCCTGTGCTTCTCCCGGTGGTCTTCACAGCCTTTCAGGCCTCCCCTTGGGTTTTGATTCTGGGCAATCCATGTCCAGGACTTGAAGAAAATCAGCCGAGAAACACGCTGGTTTCAGAACCTGGCATGCTGCCTCCCCTCCCCTACCTCCCTAATGGGAGGTGAGTCAGTACCTGCAGCATCAGCGTGAGTCCAGTGGGAAGGTCGGATTTGGGAAACGGCCTCTTCTCACTTTAGACCCCTCCCCCACATAAGCTATGACTATTGTAGACACACTGCACTTTTAAAGTAGAGGCTGTGCGTTAGAAGTTGGTGACGCCACTGGCGGAAGATGGCATCCCATTCTGTCCACTGCAAGCGCGTGAGTCCCAGGTGGCAGCCATTGTCCTGTTTTCCAGGGTGTTACCCCATTTCCTGGTCTGTGACACTTAGGATGTAGTTGGTCTGTACAACCAGTGGGAGCGATCTCATTTTTAAAATCAAGACATATGCGTTACAGTAAAAATCAACACAGGAAACCATGTTGCTGAAAGCAAGGTTAGAGGTTATTGATCTCAAAGGTGTAGAGGAGGAAGGAGGCTGGGATGCGTTTCTAGGCCTGCCCTTGCCTCCTGCTGGACCTGGGTGGAAGGAGCACAAATCAGGCACACACTGCGCAGGGGCGTGCTCCGCACAGGTTGGTGCGTGAAATGGTGCACAGTGAGCGGGTGGACAGCAATGTCTGGCCAGCATGGGGCTGTGGGGCGGGAGCGGGGCTGGTGGTCATTTCCCCACGTGCTTGGGTAGGATGCCAGGTGCTTTGTGCGTGTATCGCACAGTGTTAGTTTCATCCTCGCCACGGCTGTCAAAGTGAGTGTGAGCTCCTCCTCGTCCCAGAGGTGAAGGAGCCACAGCCCTGGCAGGGTAGGCTACCCCAAGCCATGCAGTGGCGGAGCTCTTTGTTCTTGCCGAGCCGCTGAGCTACCTGCACAGGAATCAGGAGAGCTTGTGAGTGCGTGCCATGGTGAGGAGCCTGTGGTGGTTTGCAGGGATTTCTAGAGGTAATACGGACAGAGCTCCTGTGAGAAAGTTGGAGTCTCAGAACCGCAGCAAACCCACAGCTGAAGGCTGAGGAATTAAAATTTGAGATGTCAGATTATTGAAATTTTATAATGAAAGGACCTGCCTCTTTGGTGAATGCCCTCACTTATGCAGAACTATGGGAGCATTCCAAAGGTGTGAAATGAGAAAAACACTGTGAAAAACTTAAAGGTGATGCGGATGCAAGGGAGAAGGTGATGTTTTATTTTGAATAAAATTGGGCCTGTGAATTTAGGCAAAGGTATGGCTACCAATGAACTGTGCACCAAGCACAGAACATGCCTGGGGTCTGCACACATCGGGGGTTCAGGAAGTGCTTGCTGAATGGGATTATGTGCTTACTGAGGGGAGAATCCTGGCTCCGGAAATCAGCACTCTTCTCTTCCTGTGACCCTGTGGAAAGTAAGGGATCTACTGTAATTTTCAAGCAGAAATTACAGTGGTTGCTATTAGTGAGATAAGGGGCTACTCTTTGGTTCCTGTGAAAAATCATACTCAGTAAGTGAACAGGGAAAACACTGCAACCCCTTTAGAGGGAGGCCAGACTGTCAGGGTTTTGTTGGCAGGATGGACCACGGAATGCGTAGGCTCACTGCAGCCAGGCCCCGACAGTGTTGGGGGCGAGGGTGCAGTTGGCATGTGGTCCCTCGGGCGAGTAGGTTTTGGAGTCTGCGTTAACTTCCAGGCCGTACTCTCAGGAGGACCTGCCGCTGAGTAGGTACACGTGAGGCCAGGTGGAGAGCCCTCAGACCTTAGCTTTCAGAGTTCCTGTTAACTCTCCGTGGAAACAGGTGTCTGGAATGAATATGGAGTCAAAAAAAGCAACAATAGGCTCACAGACCTTGTTAAAATATAATAGCTTATCTAATAAAAAGTGATATGCAAATTGACTGTACCTTTGCTACACCCACAAGCCATGCCCACCAGCCAATCAGGAGTGAGTATGCAAATTAACCCAACAAAGATGGGTGCGGCCACAGAGCAAGCAAGAGGCTTGAGTTTTGCCGGTAATAGAGGAAGCCAAGCTTTCCGCATACCCTGGCCAGCATAGGCCTCCACTCAAGGCTACAAAGTTTCAATTATAGAAGATAAAATAAATCCCCCCCAAAATGGCTGTGGCCATGGAGTGAGCAGGAGGCTTGGCTCTGCTAAAAACTACAAAGTTTCAATTGTAGAAGATGAATAAATCCCAGATACCAGGGCCTCTGCTTGGGTTGGGGGTGGGGTGGGGTGGGGTGTGGCCAGCCTTCAAACCACCACAGGCCCCTCATCCAAGCTGCCCCCACGCCCCAAGGAAACCCACACCCTGATGTAGGACACCCTTCAGGGCAAACCAGCTGGCCCCCACCAGTGCACCAAGCCTCTATCCTATCTAATAAAAAAGTAATATGCAAATTGACTATCACTCCAACACACAAGATGGCTGCCCCCATGTGGTCAAAAGATCCTGCCCCCATGTTGTCAAAAGATGACCACCACAAGATGGCCAGCAGGGGAGGGTAGTTGGGAGAGATCAGGCCTGCAAGGGGGGACAGTTGGGGGCAATCAGGCCTGCAGGGGAGGGCAGTTAGGGGTGACCAGGCCAGCAGAGGAGGGAAGTTGGGGGCTACCGGGCCTGCAGGGAAGGGCAGTTGGGGGGAACCCAGGCCTGCAGGGGAGGGCAGTTAGGGGCAACCAGGCCTGCAGGGGAGCAATCAGGCATCATTCAGGCTGGCAGGGGAATGGTACGGGGGTGATCAGGCTGGCAGGCAGAAGCAGTTAGGGGCAATCAGGAAGGCAGACAGGCAGGTGAGCAGTTGGGAGCCAGCAGTCCTGGATTTTGAGAGGGATGTCAGACTGCCCACGGGCCTAAATGGGCAGTCGGACATCCCTCGAGGGGTCCCAAATTGGAAGTGTGCAAGTTGGGCTGAGAGACACAACTCCTCATGCATGAATTTTGTGCACTGGGCCTCTAGTGTTGTCATAACTTGGGAATTGACCTTATGTTATACTTACCTTAACACACAAAACAGTTCTGAGTGGAAATGGAAACATGTGTCTGGAAATTCACCATGATTGCCACCTGCACCTGACCAATGCCTGACAGGCACTGTGTTACTTAATTATGGCTTGTCCCAAAGGTCTTAGAGTCTTACCTCTTACCTCTTCCAATTCCCTACCAGCCAGGAAGGCTTTGTTTTTATTTCCTAGAGTCTGTATTATGAAAACAATATAGTTTTCCTTTCAAATTAATTTATAATCATAAATGGCTTCACTCCTCTCCCCCTGAAAAAATTACTCCTTTACCTGTTTAAATCATTTAGAAGGCAGAGACTGTGGTCCAGGTCCGGGCAGGCCTCGCTGGCCATGTGCTTGTGGACAGTGTCTTCCTGGTTTTTGTTTGCGAGCAGTTATTACTGGTATTGACACAAGTGCTGTAAGGTGGAGGAGAGCGTGTTCCAGAAATACTGAGGCCCCCTGAGAGAAGAATAGATCGGCCTTGCTGCACATCTCCCTGGGAGGACTTGACCTGGGGCTGCCCAGAGGTAGCAGTGTGTCTGTCCTTTGTCTTCACACAGATGTGCCTCTTGAACTCACCTGTGTGCCTCTGTTTCAGATTGGGCAGTATATCATGTCCCTTCCCCTGAACCTGGAGCCGTTTGTGACTCAGGAGGACTCGGCCTTGGAGCTGGCACTGCATGCAGGAAAGCTGCCATTTCCTCCCGAGCAAGGTGAGACACCTGTAGGAGGGTGCGCGGCCTGGTGGTGTGAGGACACGTCCGCTCGGCACCCTGGCTGCGTCCCACACAGCTCTCCCAAGCTTGCTGAAACGGTTTCTGAGGGTAAAACAGTGACTGAGAAAGACTGGGGTATACACAATAATACAGTTACTTTCACTTGTGCTTTGAAAAAACCCAATCCTGTGTATTTGCACATGTACACAGGCATGGGAACAGGTCTCAGAGAATGTGTGAGTCAGTGGGGAGTGGGAGGAGCAGTGCTTGCTTTTCACTCTACTTCTGTGTTATCTGAAATGTTTTATAGGAACATATTTCTCTATTGTATGTAAAAAATATGTGTACACCAAAATATCAGTAATAGTCATGGAAGGCTGTGAGGTTATATAAGTGTTTTTTATTTTTATCTATTTGCTAAATATGCTTTTTAAGTTTAAAAAATTTAGAGAACATTTTTTCATAGAAATTTTCACACAGACACACACACACATGCACACACACACACATGCACACTGCACATGATGGGGATAGGGTGAAACCGACTGTCTTCCCCTGCCTGTCTGCATCCCCATGTTCACGTGCTTCTTCATAAGCAGGGCCCTCTCACGTGTGCTCTGTTGGTGGCACTACTTAGCACATGTCTGCGCTCTGCTCGATTCTCTTCTCGCCACACTCGCCTTGCCCTGAGGCTGCATGGCTCTGAGGGCACCATGGTGGTGGGTGTAACAGCGACTGCAGTGGGTCTTTCCTGAGCACCTCGGTGTGTTTGGTGACTCTCTCCCTTTCCAGGGGATGAATTGCCCGAGCTGGACAACATGGCTGACAACTGGTTGGGCTCTATCGCCAGAGCCACGATGCAGACCTACTGCGATGTAATCCTCCAGATCCCCGAGCTCACCCCGCACTCCACCAAGCAGCTGGCCACTGACATTGGTGGGTCCCCCAGCCTCCAGGAGTCTCCTCCCAGGTCTCCTTGTGACATTGCTCGGACATGGCCCTGAAGCTTTCAAACATGCAGTCGCTTCTCCTGGCCCTGTCCCCAGGGGTCTGGCTTAAGTCTGGGTGGAGCCCAGACACCTGCACTTGGGGAAGTGTCGGAGGGATTCTGATAGGCTGCTGAGGCTGAGGCATTAGGGCAGCTTCTGTGAGAGGGAATGGCTGACTGCCTTGCCCGCTTGTCCTTCTGTCCCTTTTATACAACTGCAAACTAGTTAAGCTCTTACTACACACCAGGCATGCCAGGTGCTGCACCAAGCCTCACGCCTGTTGCCTTATGCAATCTTCAAACTTCCCTGCGAGGCCTTTCACCCCCATCATGCTGATAGGGAAATGGAGGCTCAGGGCAGTTGTGTAATGAGGACACCTGGAGTCCCAGATCCCTGCCTGCCTTCGGGCAGAGAGGCATGTGGCCACATGCTCCTACTGGCGCTCGTCGTGCAGGTGGCTGAGGTTTGAGCTGTGGGCAGGCGGCTGGGAGTGTCCCCAGTCTCTTAGTGTTATTCCACTGGCTTACCTGGGGCAGCTGGGTGCTCAGCGCCCAGGGTAATAGGGGCCCAGCAGGGCTCTGACCTGATGGGCACAGGGCCCAGCCAGCCTCTTGTTTTGCTGAGGAAGAGCTACAAGTGAAGCTTTCCCTCGCGCCCAGAGCAGCCCTGGCGGGCCTGGCCTGGAGCCCAGCGTCCCGGGCCCTTGGCAGTGAGCTCAGCAGCTGCTGCGGGAGGCAATCCCTTGCCACATCATGGGTGCATGCGCCGCCTTAGTGCCCCATTAGTGCAGCAGGGGCACCGAGCAGAGAACCAAACCAGCGGATAGAGGGCGAGCTGAGCTTGGGTTTGCCCTGGATTTCAGTTCACATTATTTCTACCTCCCTGTTACGCTCCCTCCTGGTCATCCATGCCTCCTTCCGTGCTGGCCCGAGTGCTAGGAGGTGGCTGTGGACAGTGCCTGTACCCTAGCGCTTGTTCTGGGAGTGTGCTGGGGCCAGGAGGAGGCGGCCGAAGCGTGACACTCAAGCTGTGGCACAATAGAGATGGGTGAGGTCTGTGGCAGCACACGGCCCCTTAAAGACATTCAGATTCAGTGTTAACAGAAACAAACCTCAAACCACTCTGCTGGTCAAACAGAAGGCCATGGTGGGCCTGGGCTTCACTGGGCAAGTCCCTGGCTCTGGCAAGTGGAGCTCAGTTGTGGGGACAAGCTGTGCAGGAGGCAGGTGCCCGACTGGGGTAGACTGCCACCTGGGAAGCACCTCCACCTGAGCCGGACCTCAGCCAGCCGCCAGGGCTGAGCTGGGCCTCAGAAGGAGACAAAGGAAGAGGCCGACCTACCTGGAGCTCCCGCCTGTCAGGGAGCAGGAAGGACCTGGGCGGGCGCTGTCTCCAGCCCTCCCAACAGGAAAGGGAACCTGAGAACGCGCAGAAGGCTCCCAGAGGTCTGTCCCCACCCATTACTGTCACCCAGAGTACATCAGGTTGCCTCCAGGGCCTCTGTCCCCATTCCATTCTCCTAGCATGCAGCGCGATGGACACCAGCTGGGCAGCAGATGGGAGCGGGACCTGGGCTCGGCTCATTCAGGAAAACCCTCAGAGTCAAGCTTCTTGCTGAGGGCAGAGTGGACCCCAGCATTTGGAGGGGGTGGGTAGTGTCCATTTATTACTCGAGGGGGCCCCTGGGAAGCCTTATGGGCCTGTCCTGCCTGTGCTGAGTCTGTCTGTTTCCCCGCCCACCCCCCCCAGACTACCTGGTCAACGTGATGGACGCCCTGGGCCTGCAGCCCTCCCGCACCCTCCAGCATGTCGGGACGCTCCTGAAAACCAAGCCCGAGGATTACAGGCAGGTTAGCAAAGGCCTGCCCCGGCGCCTCGCTGCCACAGTGGCCGCCATGCGGAGTGTGGACTACTGACCCTCACACAGCCGAGAGGAGGGCAGGCCTGCGGCCAGGGTTAGGCGCCTCTCCAGAACAGCTTTGCTCTAAAACTGCCCCGTATTGGGCAGAATTGGTTTTAAAAAGACTTTCATTTGTGATTAAAAAATCCCCTAAACTTTGTAAATTAGAGGTTTACTTATTAGAGAGATATTTTCAGATGATTTTTAAAAATGACCCGATCTGGAAAATGGAATTAATAAATACAGTGAAATGTAAGAATGCTCTTTCCTTTCTCTCCAGTAGATGGCTGGGTTCTACGCATTGGGGACATGAATGAGAAAGGGAGGGGGGGATCGGCAGGTGAGCAGCAGAGCTGATGCTTTTAGATACCAGGGAACAAGGGGCTATCAGGTGGAAGGCAGCCCGGGGCGAGATGGGTGGGCAACCCCGAGACCCCAAGGACAGACCTGACAAAGAGCGGGCACAGCGCTGACCCAGCCACCAGTGGACGTGAAGGGGCCCGGAGCTCTGGGCCACGGGACATCGGACCTCTGTGATGAGGATCGGCTTTTCCTTTTTAAAACCTGCAGACGGTGTAGATTCTGTTCTTTACCGGTAGCTTCGTATCTGTTAAGAGTGTACTTGTCTACAGAACAATGTAATTTGAGTGACTCAACTAATAGAGGAGTTGATTTTTCTCGGGAACAGATATCAGATGGTGGACCTCGGGCACCGATCCAGTGTCTGGCCGAACAGGCCCAGCTTCTGACCTGACCCTTCCCTGGTCCTTGTCCTGGCAGGGCAGCTCCCGCAACCACAAGGGGGGTGAAGCAGGAAGCAGAGGTGCTAAGCAAGTCTGTCCCTTTCCTGGGGAGGCAAAGCCCTGCCCGCTTCCTCCCAGGCCTCATTGGTCATTTTCTTGGTCACCAGGTACCTCTCTGATTGCAAAGGAGGCTGGGAAGGCCGGGACAGGACTGGCTGTACCAGGGTTTCCCAGCCCTGGCGCTAGTGACATTGGGCCTGCCCTGTGCACCTTGGGCTGCAAAGCTGCATCCCGGCCTCCCCCAGGCGATGCTCCCCAGGAGGTACTCCCCTAGTGTGGCAGCCAGAATGCTTGCAGACTTTGCCCGAGGACCACTCAGGATGTATTGCCTGGGCTGGGCTGTCATAGCCCTGAACAGACTGGGCTTTGTTAGCAGGGGAAGGGGAGGGCGCAGTGTCTCACACAGTCAGTCCCCTGTTGGGGCTGGATGGGCTGTGCTCTCAGGACTGAGAACCATTCCTCCCCTACACCTCCCAGCAGCCTCTGAGATAGGAAAATTGTTCCCTCTTCTACCCATAGACACCGAGGTTTGGAGAAGTTGAGGGGGCTTGCCTGGAGTCACTCAGTTACCAGTGGCAGGGCTGGGCTTAGAGCGAGCCAGTGACCGGCACCCCTGTTCCTGACCACAGGGCGAGGCAGGCAGCACCAACTAGTGCCAGCTGAGCCTGTGTGCCTCTCAGACCCGTCCTAGGCGCCAGGGTCTGTCTTGCTGGGTAGCCCAGAGGTTCAGACACATCTGTCCTTTACCCTGGGCACCAGCTTTGCTGGCCTGGAAACAGCGTGCTGTGAAGCCGCACCAAGAACAGGGCTCTGGTTTCCTGCTGTGGACCTTATATGGGCCTGGCAGGTAGAGCCTGGCTCCTGCCTGTAAGGAGGGAGCCAGATAGATACCTGGGCGGTGCGGCTGCTGCCCTGAAGTGGAGACGTGGCAGTCTGCACCAGGGTCCACCACGAGTGCCATTGGCTTCTGGACCGTGGAAAAGGCAGCTCACTGAGCCTCAGTTCCTAATCTGAAAAGCGGGCCTGGTGGTCCCTGACTCGGGACCCCTGAGGTACGGTGGGGCAGTGGCCGTGGCACAGGCAGCCTGCCTGCCCTTGTGGAGTGGAGGGGGAACCACAGAATACCATTTCCTGGGCAGTTTGGGCCCTAGCAGCCTAATTGCCAGCCCTGAGAGGCTCTGACAGGGCCCCAGGGTAGGAGCAGGACAGTGCGTCTCCCCATCTGGAGGAAGAGGAATGCTGTTTGCTGAACCCCGAGCGCCTGACCGACTGTGCTCCAGGCCAGGGCCCTTCGTGCTTCCTGAGGGAAGGACAGCGGGTGGTCCACCAGCCGGGCCAGCTCACATCTATTGGCAGCTCTGGGGCAGGAAGCAGCACCCTCCCACTCCTGTGTCATGATGTCTCTGAACTGAGCCCATCAGGGTGCCCACCCTCGGTTCACCCAAGGCTGGCAGGCAGCCTCTTCCACCCCCAGGCACCGTGATGGTTCAGAACAGCCACATTCTCAGGGCTTTTGCCAGGAAGGAGGAGCTTCCACTTCAGGCATGGCCAGTGGCTGAGCATCCACCTAGGAACCAGGAAGTTATGTTTGACTCCTGGTCAGGGCTCCATCCCTAGGGTTGGCCATGCAGGAGGCAGTCCATCAGTGATTCTCTCTCATCACTGGTCTTTCTCCCTTTCCCTTCCTCTCTAAAATCAATTAAAAAAAGTTTAAAAAAGGAGGAGCTTCCCACTGAGGCTGCTCAGCTGAGGGAGTGGAGCCTTGGGATGGTGGTGGGAAGAGGGCACATGAAGATAACCTGTCTGAGAGGGACGCCCACACAGAATAACTTAGAGCCCCTAACTGGAGAAATCACCAGATCTAGGTGAGCCCTGGGTACAGCCATACCTCAAGTCCCTGGGCTTTTATTACAAGAGCCCATGTGTTCCGTCCCCCCCTTTTTTTTTGTTAGTCCTCACCCGAGGATATTTTTTCTATTGAGTTTTATTTATTTTTTACTAGAGGCCTGGTGCATGAAATTCGTGCCCCGGGGGTGGGGCAGGTGGTTGGGAAATGTCCTTCAGCCCAGCCTGCTCCCTCTCAAATTTGGGACCCTTTGAGGGATGTCCAACTGCCCATTTAGGCCATCCCCAGGGTTGGGCATGCAGGTAGGATTGGGCCTAAATGGGCAGTCAGACATCCCTCTCACAATCCAGAACTGCTGGTTCCCAACTGCTCACCTGCCTGCCTTCCTGATTGCCCCTAACCGCTTCTGCCTACCAGCCTGATTACCCCCTAACCACTCCCCTGCAGCCTGTTTGTCCCTAACTGCCCTCTCCTGTGGGCCTGGTCACCCCTAACTGCCGGCCACTGCAGGCGTGGTCACCCCCAACTTCCCTCCTCTGCCAGCCTGGTCACCCTAACTGCTCTCCCCTTCAGGCTTGATCACTCCCAACTGCCCTCCCTTGCAGGCCTGGTTCCTGCCAATTGCCCTCCCCTGATAGCCTGATTGCCCACAACTGCCCTCCCTTGCAGGCCTGGTCCCTTCCAACTGCCCTCCTCTGCTGGCCATCTTGTGGTGGCCATCTTATGTCCACATGGGGGGAGGATCTTTTGACCACATGGAGGCATCATCTTGTGTGCTGGAGTGATGGTCAATCTGCATATTACTCTTTTATTAGGATAGAGGCCTCGTGCATGGGTCGGGCCAGCTGGTTTGCCCTGAAGGATGTCCTGGATCAGGGTGGATGTTCCCTTGGGGTGTGAAGTGGCCTGGGCCAGGGGCCTGTTGTGGTTTGCAGGCCAGCCATGCCCCCTGGTGACCCAAGCAGAGGCCCTGGTATCTGGGATTTATTTATCTTCTACAATTGAAACTTTGTAGCCTGGAGCCCAGCCAAGCCTTCTGCTCACACAGCCATTGAAACTTTGTTGCCTTAAGGGGAGGCCTGCCCACCAGGGGGTACAGAAAGCTTGGTTTTCTCCTTGGCCATGCCCTGCTCTCTGAGGCTGTAGCCATCTTGTTGGGTTAATTTGCATACTCACTCTGATTGGCTGGTGGGTGTAGCATATTTGCATATTACTCTTTTATTAGATAGTCCTTTTTTAATAATATATTTTATTGATTTTTTTACAGAGAGGAAGGGGAGGGATATAGAATTAGAAACATCGATCCGCTGCCTCCTGCATATCTCCTACTGGGGATGTGCCTGCAACCAAGGTGCATGCCCTTGACTGGAATTGAATCTGGGACCCTTCAGTCCACAGGCCGATACTCTATCCTCTGAGCCAAACCAGGCAGGGCTCCATTGAATTTTAGAGTGGTAGGCGGGGG